>CM077126.1:3600000-4200000 GCA_039645545.1 Dendrolimus houi
GGATTGAAATAAGAAGTATTAGTACGATACATTTGAAGGGAAAAGATTTTATAGTAAGTATATATTTATTTTATAAAGTAGTTACTCAGAGTCTACTCTTATGTAATCGTTTTCAACTGTCAGTCTGTAGGTTTGTTTTAAATATGCTCCAAAGAGGAAATGTCTAAACTGAGTTTTATTTTTAATTACCTTCTCCATTCTTGGTTAAAATGTAGATTTTTATTGTTCTTTTTTTTTCTTTCTTTTTTGTTTTATAACAAAACTTAAAATCTATTACATTTTGCTTAGTACTAATACGATTTTTACTTCTTGTTTCTACTTCTTAACTATTACACGTTTTTATGCATTTATGTTTTATTTCTTATATTCTTAATATCTATATATTAAGTCTAATTTTCTAACGAATTTTCCACGCTTTTCTGTTTATCTATTTACACTATTTATATGTTAATTATTTTATAGATACCAACTTTTATAAGCTATTTTCTTAAACACTAAATCAACATATACCATTATACGAGTACGTTACTAACGTGTATTGTTGACCCGTTGGTTTTATTAATCTTTTTGACTATTTTTATAGCGAACTTCAGGAAATACTCGCGTAGCTTCTTTCCCATTAGTTCGCCGATATTATCCCGCACGACATCCGTTCTTAGGGTGCTAAGTTGTACCAGTCCACGGCAAAAAGGGGGCAGTCGAATATTGCATGTAAGGGTCTCCGGTACTTCAGGTTCACAGACACACGATGGGTCCCCTGTAAACTGAGATTGAAAGTAGATAGGTCATGGAGGTAGTAAAGGCCTGTAAAGGTAGAAGGCAGATCAGGCAGATTCTGTCTAATTGTAATTGGATGAAAAACACATGACATGTTGCAGTAACTTCTAACATTATTTACTTACTTTAAAGATATAACTGTTTGTGTCTCTCAGGTTTCTAGAAAATATCACCGACTATCAAAATTTCTCCATTTTACTGGTAAAAGAGGTAGTAATGCTAATATTGCTGAATATATTAAATATTTTGATCTTATATATTTTTTTTCTTGTAATATATCTCGCAATTCGGCGTACCTTTTGGCATAGGCCCCCTCCAGCTCTCTCCAATGAGCTCGGTCTTCTGCAACTCTGGTCTAGTATGGCCCTAAGGCTAGACGAATATCGCCACTCCATTTTGTTTTCGGACGCCCCAGTCTTCTGATGTCCCCTCTTGGATACCATAAGGTTACTTGTTTGCTCCATTTATTTATTTTGCAACGTAGCATATGTCCTGTCCAACTCCATTTTAGATGTTCTGTACGAGTAACTATATCGGTTACTTTTGTCTTCCTTCTTATTTCCAAATTTCGGATTCTGTCACTAAGCCTGATATTCAACATGCTTCTTTCCATTGCTATTTCTGTTTTAGCAAGTTTTACTTTGTGTTTATCCGTTAATGTCCACGTCTTGCAGCCGTATGTCATGCAGGGGAGAATACAAGTGTTAAAAGTCTCTCTCTTGATATGTATGCATAGATCTTTATTCTTCATTATTTCTTTCAACGACCAGTATTTCTTCCAGCTGCAGGCTATTCTTTTGTTTATTTCCTTGGACATGGAGTCTCCAGGAGATATAATTTGTCCTAGGTAAACATATACTTTCACATATTCAAACTTGGTTCCGTAGATGTTGCTTTCTGTTGAGTTGATAATCAGTGTTACAAGATGTCCACCACAGTAGTCATGAGAACCATAGTGTATATTAATATGACATAGACAATTGTCATAGATAATGTTTTTAGTCTATTTATCAGATGATTCGATTTATAACTAAATTACCATTTTCTACCGGTTAGTTAATTTTATAAGCCCACTAAATTATCATCTAGATAATTTAGTGCATCAGTAACTAATTATTATAATTGTTTTTATGATCCTGGCAACACTATGATGTAATTGCTATTTTTAGCAATGATGCAATGTTATTGTTTTGTAGGGTAACATTTTCGTATAAAAGGCGTAGTGGCGTGTAGACGGTGTTCATCAATCTTATTACATTCGCCCGTTGTCGTTCGTCGCGCGCGCACGTCTCCCGCTCCGCCTCGGCTGTCCGTTATTCGTGTTCGTTGTGTTCGTTCGTTCACCCGGTCGATCTGTGTTTTTTCTGTGACAGTGCAGTGAAAAGTGCGTCATCAGGTGGTTTTTCCACCAAATCGTTCGTCCCCCTCAGGGGCAATGGACGGCGTGGAGCTCTCTCCATTGCTGTTGGAGGGTTTGCTGTCGTTTTTACGACAGCAATTCCCTCAAGCGCTCGACCAATTTTTGAGGACTCCGGAGTCCCAATCAATGGCGTCCGTTATCTCGGAACTTAATTCCGAGAAACCCTTACACGTGCAAGGGGCCCCCGCACCCGCATCTGCCGCGACCACCGCACCCCCCGCGACCCCCGCCACCGCGCTTATCGCTGACCACCTGCGCTCTGCCTTAGCGCCCGCGCCCCCCGCATCCGTACCCGCCGTGTTACCGGTGCGCCCGCCGCCTGCACCCCCGCTCAACGATGCCCACCGTGTGGCACCAAAATCACGCGCCTCGTTTTCTCGCGGTTCCGCGTCGGGACAACCGCGATCGAGCTCCGCGAGTTCGACGACATCGCGTTCGCGATCGCCCATACACCGCGTAATCGATTCTCGTCGAGAAATCGAATTATCTCCTGACGGTCCGCAATACCTCAGGGATGCCCTCTTCCACCGGCCGATGAAATCACCCCCATGGATGTCGCGCCTCCCGCGAACATCCCCTTAAACCGCGAGGACGATGACGGTTTCATAACCGTCAATCGTACCAAAAACGGAAGACCCAGAGGAGGTCCTCCCCAACCCCGCTCCTACTGCGGGCAAAACCAACAGCGGCACCTTCCAGCCGCCCTGGGCCACCTTCACAGCGCCCGCCGCCACCCCTGATCATCCGCGAGAAAGCCCATTGGCTTCAACTCGCTAAGGAGCTGCCAGGTAAGGCAATCTCTATAAAGAAGCCCGTGATACCCAACACGGCATCAAAGTTATGGTCACGTCTTCAAGTGACCACCGCTCCCAAACATCCTTGTTATGTGACCGTAAAATCGGTTACTACACTTATGCCCTGCCGGAAGAAAAACGCCTTCGGGCTGTAATCCGCGGACTCCCACAGGAAATCGAGTGTTCCTACATTCTCGAGGACCTTAAGTCCCAAGATGTACCGGTGCACGAAGTGCACTGTATGCACAGAGGCGACGCAACAAAGTCTCCTCTAAACCTAGTATTGGTTGTCCTCGACCTCTCCCCAGAGGGGAAAAAGATCTTCGAACTTGAGAAGGTCTGTGGCCTCTCTGGCCTTCGTGTGGAACGCCCACACGAAAAACATACACTGCGGCAGTGTCACCGTTGCCAACTTTATGGGCACTCTGCCCTACATTGTCAATCCCGTCCCAGGTGCGTCAAGTGCCTGGGCGACCACGGGACCTCGGAGTGCACACGCACCCGGGACTCCCCGGAGCCACCGAGCTGCATTCTCTGCGGCCAAGCGGGTCACCCCGCTAACTACAGAGGCTGTCCTGCCGCCCCCCGACCCAAACGTAAGTTCGGAAAGGGCAACGCCCAAAAAGGCACTAGAAAAGTGCCGAACAAACCCGCATTCGTGGCGGCCCCCCCTCCAGTGGTAAATCACTGGACGGGTCTTCCCACGACGGAAGCGTTCCCTCCACTAAGGACGCGTGCCCCAATTTTGGCCGGCCTACCCCAAGCAACCCCTGCCCCCGCCCCCATTTTAAAAGCACCTTCTGGGCCGTCACCCCACCACTCTTTAGCGGAGGACTTAGCCTTGGCGACTAAATTCGCCAAGAACTTGCCTTTCGACCTAGCAGAGGTCCAACTCTTGGCTCGAAAACTAAGACAAGTTGCAGAGTCTGATCAACCCTCCTCCGGGATCAACTCGTGATCGAAATGGATCACGCGTACCTCCTCCAGGTACTTAGGTCGTTATAACTAAACAACCTAGTTAAATTATTGTTACCGGTAACAAATGGCGCATGTAGGTAGAAATAAACCACGCTCATTGACTCTGGCGACTTATAACGCCAACGGCCTTCGAAACCAGCGCGACTTGGTCCATGACTTCCTGGTTACCAATCAAGTAGATATACTACTAGTGCAGGAGACCTTCCTGAAACCGAGTGAAAGAGATCCAAAGATCTCTAACTATCGGGTCACTAGACATGACAGGATAGGCCGTGGTGGCGGCACCTGATCTATTTCAGAAGATCTCTACACTGCATGCCTCTAGTCACCCCACCACTAGTAGGTATGGAGGTATCCGCCTGCAGACTAGCAATGACTGGCCACCAACCTCTAGTCATAGTCTCAGCATACCTCGCGTGCCAGAAAACCCTTATTAAGAAAGACCTAGAAGCCCTATTCAACTTAGGCCCAGCTGTTATAATAGCCGGAGATCTGAATTGTAAACACGAACAGTGGAATTGCAATACCACTAACCCCAATGGCAGAGCCCTAATAAATATATCAGACAATCTTTTGTTTGATATAATAACTCCCACGACCCCCACACGATACCCCCCCAACCGCGACTGGGGGACCCCAAACACTCTCGACCTAGCATTACTGAGGGGCGTAACTCTTCAGTTCCATTCGATCGAAACGATGGACCATATAGACTCGGACCATCGCCCGGTTATCCTCAAATTAGGACAACAGACGGACCAGACATCTGAAACTAGGACCTCTGTGGACTGGTTGAGACTTGGGGACCTCCTCAAGGCAACCGAATCACAAGACCTGGACCGCATCCCGGACCACATCTAATCCCACCAAGACACGGAGACGGCGATCGAGGCCCTCACCAGCCACCTTCAATCCGCAGTGCGGAACTCGTCCAGACAGGTGCCAGTGGAGAATGACCGCCACTTATGCCTGCCGGACGAAGTGAGGGTACTGCTGAGGGAAAAGAGAGCCGCCTCCAGAGCTCACGACAGATATCCCACCGAAGACAACAGAGTCCGACTCCGCCAACTAGAGCGCGAGGTCAAACTACGTATCCGGGAAGTCAGGGAACAACGTTGGGACAGAACGTTGAGAGATATCGAACCAACTCACCAGGCGTACTGGAAGCTGGCTAGAGCTCTCAAATCAGATACCCTCACTGTCATACCCGCGCTAGAAAGAGCCGACAACACCGAGGCGTTCGATGATGAGGAGAAAGCCGAATGCCTTGCTCAGAGTCTAGAGCTTCAATGCTCCCCACTACACAAAACGTCGACCAGTCACACCTGACGGAGGTGGACTCCGAGGTTGAACGTAGATCCTCCTTACCAGCGGAAACCACACTCGACCCAGTCACGGTGGAAGAAGTGCAAGATCTGATCAAGTCCCTCAAACCACGAAAGGCCCCAGGGATCGATGGCATTAACAATCGCGTGTTAAAACTCCTCCCCGGCCACTTGATTATAATCTTAGTGAGCATCTTCAATGCCGCCATAACAAACTGCTCTTTCCCCGCGATCTGGAAGGAAGCAGACGTCATCGGTATTCACAAGCCTGGAAAACCGGCTAATAAACCGTCCAGCTACCGCCCAATCAGCCTACTGAGCACACTCAGCAAGCTTTACGAGAGGGTCATCCTCTCTAGACTAAGAGATTTTGCCATCAGCAAACATCTACTACCCGATGAGCAGTTTGGATTCCGTGCCAGACACTCATGCGTTCAACAGGTGCACCGCATCACGGAGCACATACTATCCCACTTTGCCCATCGCCCTCGTCGCCCTATAGGAACAGCCGCACTGTTCCTTGACGTAGCTAAGGCCTTCGACAAGGTCTGGCATAACGGTTTGATTTACAAGCTGTACCAGTTCGGTGTACCAGACAGACTCGTGCTCATCTTGCGAGACTTCCTCCTAGGCCGTAGCTTCCGTTTTCGAGTGGAGGGAACACGCTCGTCCCCTCACCCACTCACAGCCGGTGTACCACAGGGCTCGGCACTATCTCCACTACTCTTCACGCTGTACACCAGCGACATCCCAAAAACTCCAGATATAGAGTTGGCCCTCTTCGCGGATGACACCGCACTCTATACATCAGATCACAACCGACAAATGGCTTGCGTCCGGCTACAGGTAGCTGTAACAGAGCTAGGCGAATGGTTTCGCAAATGGAGGATAGAGGTAAACCCGGAGAAAAGCGCAGCAATGTTCTTTTCCCCGGGCACGCTTCGCTCTCCCAAACGCGCTTGCCTTCGCTTAAAAGCCATCTCGCTCTACGAACAAGAGATCCCCTGGGCAAAGTACACCAAATACCTGGGTGTCACCTAGATCAGAACTTGCGCTTCAACGAGCATATCACTATAGTCCGGAATAGAGCGCGATTTGTGATGGGTCGTCTAGCACCCATGATAGATAAACGAAGCAAAATGTCCCTCAGACACAAGCTTACCCTATATAAAACATGCATCCGCCCGATCATGACATACGCGAGTGTGGTATTCGGCCATGCCAAGCCTGCCCTTTTAAAGAAACTGCAAATCGTTCAGAATAAATTCATGCGCAGAGCCGTCGGTGCTCCCCTCTATATGCGTAACATCGACATCCACCGCGATCTGGAGCTTCCCTCCATCAAAAACTACATTACGTCGCTCTCGCGTAAGTATTTCGATCTAGCGCCGCACCATCGAAATCCCCTCGTCGTGTCCGCGTCCGATTATAAGCCTCGACGAAAGGCTCTCGTGCGACGACCGCGTAACATCCTCATGGACAAGGTCGACGATATCACAAAACGGCTGGCTCGGATCAGCCCGCCCGCGGTTAGGACGGCAGGCTGGCAGGCACCGACAGACAGACACAGACGGCGGCGTCGACGCCGCCAATCACGATCTCTCCACGTCCCCGCGAGGGACGCCAGGAGACACAGCCCCCCCCCATAGGATAGACTAGACGTGTTGCTGGGAAGTTTCTTTCGCCGTTTCTTCTCTCCCAGCCATAACACGTTGCGAAACGGCAGTAAGATAGTATAGTCCACCGCGAACCGCCGATCCCGGTCCGCCGGGATCCTTCCTCTCGGGCTTTATATTACCCGTCGCTCGCTCTCAATTAGTGCATTGTGTCGCCTTATGGCGGGCATCATTAGATTTATCCCCCTCTCATGGCAACAGTCCAGCCGAGGTGAAACTCCTAGGAGCCCCTCGAGCAAGTTGCCCCCCGGGCTCGAGCGCCTTCGCTTCGCAAAGGCACTCGCCCCGAAAACCCCGGTAAAGTTGTGAGGTCTTCGGACCAACAACATAAAGTCAAGTCCAATAAAAAAAAACGGTGTTCATTGCTTACTGTGCTGTGTGAATATTCACATCATAGGCTGAACAATAAAGGGGAAACCCTGTCCAAATAGTTAATATTTGGTACTTTCTTACCCAAATCTCTCCTTGCATTTTACATTAGTTTTGTTTTATCTGCATTAATTTCTGAACCTACTTCTCTGTTTTTTCTGCTATGTCTTTTACCATGTGTTCTAGTTTCTTAGGAGCTGGATATATTAGGATCGATTATCAGCTGTCTCCTTTACTATGACATTGGCAAAAACAATGCCAAAGGCGTTGGAGCTAGCCTCAACAAGAATAGAATAGAATGAACGGTTAGTAAGCTTTAGGAACCCGCCATTATCTAACGCGACTTCTTATAATGACAATGGAAATAAATAAGAGAAGACTGAAGTATGATTTCAAATTTTAAAACATTCTAATGAAAATTTTTATAACTTTCGTTCAAGCTTTTATTGCTGCCAAATGATAATTTCGTGAGCTTTGTGCAGAAAAGCTAATAACATTTTATTTTATTGCTTCATTTTAGATATGAAATTTAAATTTTGAAATAAACCGTTTTGATAAAGTTAGCATTACTTACTTTGAATCTATATAAAAACTGGAATGTAACACTTATATCGGAATGTTTTGGTGGTTTTTATTTGTTCTGGCAGCCCACCTGATGGAAAGTGACTACCGTCTCCTATAGATATTTGCAATACCAAAAGCGGTACCAATGTACTGCCGGCCTCTAACGAGGGAGGAGGGAAGACTGGACTCTGTGCCAGTGATGTTGGAACACAACTAAAGGATGTTAAAACGACATACCTTGGAACTGGGGTCATAGCCATCCAGACGAGCAAATGCCTTACCATCCTTGTTGTAATCTTCAACCAAAAAGTTTTTATTGTGGCTAATAAATTCTGTTACTGGCCACAATACACTATTTTTGAACATGGAACATTGATGTTCTTCTGTTTTCTTTTATCTGTGTACTATTAAATTATTTTACAGTCCGCTGGTTTTTTTTCTGACGGGAACAGAAAGGGGAAGCTGTGCAGTTTTATTTTCTAAAAATGTGTACTAATTACTCTAAAATGGACAATAGTTGTAGGATATTGATAATTTTCGAGTAGTAATTATGTGTTTTTGTGAGAAAAGTGAGCTGTATAGTCAAGTGTGGTCTTTCCAGTTTTCACAAGAACTCCGTTGATCATAACGTCGATTGTAGCCTACAATACAACTGCACCTGGCTTAAAGGCTTAGTTGCCAAGCCATAAACATAAATAAAATACAGTCCGCTAAGTTATTAATATTCAAAGAAGTGTTTTAACACTTGTTTTGTCGCTTCTTACGATGAGCCACCTGACCTGACCTGTTGGAAAATGGCTAATCTAATGGCCAAAAGTGCTACCAATGTGCTGTCAGCCGCAAAGGGAGTGGAATGGAACTTAGCCACTGATGCTGAAACATAACTAAAGGTTGTGGTGGTGGCATATTCTAGACTAGGGATGTAGCTACCAGCTTCTCAATTTTTTTAACAGTTCCGGCTGCCACTACAATTTCGCTTGCTCAACCAGTTCTACTACCCATACTCGACTATACTGTTGCTTGCTATCTTGATCTCACTCAAGAGCAACTTATTAAGCTCGAGCGTCTTCAAAATGTTTGCATAAGGCTCATATTTGGTTTAAAAAAATATGACCACGTTTCTGAATATCGCAAAAAGCTCGAGCGGTTGCGTAACTCACTTCGCCGGAATGCTCATCTTCTCAATTTACTATATCGTATACTGTTTATACCTTATACCCCTCCTTATCTTAAGGAATGTTTCAACTTCCTCTATACGTCACACACCCTTAATTTGCTCTCCACTAATAATCTCCTGTTAATGGCACCTGCACACTATTCAACATTTTATTCCAACTCCTTCGCCATGCAGGCTGTCTTACTTTGGTACTCTTTGCCCACTGACGTCAGAAAAGCTAAATCTTTTGCCATATTTAAAAATTCACTTAGGAATCAATATGTTAGTCTCACGCAATAATGTATGTGCTAGTTTACAATACTTTATACTGTAATCTCTCCATGTATGTCATTTTTATTTTATTTTTTCCCCTTTTGTTTGTTGCATAATAATTATAGATAATTTAAGAATTTCCTTTGAGTCAGGTTGCCTGGAAGAGATCGCTTTTAGCGATAAGGCCGCCTTTTGTTTTACCAAATAACTATTGTCTTATTGTGCATTTTTGTAATTTTTGTTTTGGTGAACAATAAAGTGTTGTCTATGTCTATGTATATAACTTATGTGTATATTTGTATATATAGTACAGTTATATATTTATTATTAAAATGTAAGTAATTGTACAATAGTTATGTATACCACCATCGCCACTCCTAATCAGCAATATTCCTGCCACGGACTGTCTGGAAGAGATCGCTTTTTAGTGATATGACTGCCTTTTGTTCACAATTAAAAAAACACTAGTTGGTAAGTTTTCTATAATGGTGTACATTAAAGTGTTATCTGTCTATCTAGCGTTTGTCCCTAGTTTATTTAGAGAGCAAGCAATCATAGAGGTTACTTTGCATCAAATTTATAGCCGGGCGGTATTTGTCCCCGGAAAATTTCATTAAACATCCTATCCCAATAAATAAACTGTCCCATTTTCCAGTATCAAAAATATCCTATGTTCCTTCTTGGTATTGAGACTACATACATACCAAAATTAAGCAAAATCGATCCTGTAGTTTTCCCACGAAATCATAATAGACAGACAGATCTCTATTTTATTAATTACATCAATTATTGCAATTGTGGAGGTAATGCTTTACTTTCGCATTTGTAATATTAATATGAATATGGATTATATAAGTTTTATTTGTTGTAAGCACGTGTCAAAGTGTGTGTGAGACCAAAAATGGGATTATTGGCTGATCGTTCTGCCGGCTTTGCTCGTGCTTGAAATACATGTGCAAGTTTGCTCGCCTTTATAAATTGCAAGAACTATACGTATTAACAATTCGGTGGTCTGCAGTAGTTATTTTCTACGAAACTCGCATTCACTGTCCGATGACCTTTATAGATAAAGCCCCGCGCACACTTAATCTTAAGGTTTCACGACTCGCTCTGTGGCTCCGGAGGGCTTACATAAAGCCCGGCATTTAAAACTGTCTAAGAACCAAAGGATTACAGGCGGTGCCTATTTAAGACTTTCATGTTGAACAAAGATCGCAGATGTGCTAGACCGCATCTCGTGATGTTTCGTTTTTAACCGACATCAAAAAGGAGAAGGTTCTTAGTTTTGCTATATGTTTTAGTTATATGTTTGTTACGCGATTACTACGTTAATTGTGAACCGATTTGCATATTTTTTTTCTTTATTCGAATGAGTAGACTTCTAAAATGGTTCTATTGTCACCAAGTCAGGATTTGATAAGTGGATTCCAGGGAGATCGAGAGCAACCCTTGTTGAAGAACACCGAGCGCCTATACTCTCGACGGCCTCTGTGGTTGAGCGGGCTAAGCCTTTGACGGTTTACCTCACTGCATCGCAGAGGTTCTGGGTTCGATTTCTGGTATGGTAAATTTCGGAAATGAATTTTCTCCGTTATTCATTATGGTCTGGGTGTGTGGGATCGGCCCCAGAATAGTCCGTTGTATATCACCCATAACACAAGAGTAATTTTCTTAATTTGGGGATATATAATATTTCTATTTGTCAGCCGATTAATTATTATTATTACTAAACTTGTATACGCGTACTTGTAGAGTACAATTTCTACAGGCGCTTAAAATATTATTTCTAAAACTATTCAAGCAACTCAAAAGTAGAAAATATTCAATTTTTAACAGAAACAAATCCGACTCTAAGCTGAAAAGCAAAAAAACAATTTTTTTCTACATCTTGAAGTCGGTGCCAAGTAAAACATAAAAAACAACAACAAAATTGCAAAATGCACCGACTTCAAGATGTTGTACAAAATATTTATTTTTGCTGTTTTGTTTGAAGTCGGTCTTGTTTCTGTAAAAAAAAATTGTGTCTCATAGCATAAACTATATACCATTGTTAGCATCCCCTCCTCTCTCAATGATTGACATCCTATCAACTTATTGAAGATATAAAAAAACCTTAATATATTTTTATTACAATTTTAAAATTCACTGGACGAGATTGCTTTAAGCAATAAGGCTGCTCATTGTACTACTTACTACCTTCTAATTTTAAGACATAAAAATGTGTTACTGTTTTTTTGTTTGTGTACAATGAAGAGCATTGTTGTTGTTGTTACAATGTATAATAATAATTAATAATACTGTTACGACCGACAAAGACAAATTCACACCTGCTTACCTGTTTTGCACAGTTTATTACTTTTCTGCATTTGTACTTCTTTTGTTTACTTTATGTTTAAAATCTGTGATTAGAAAACAGCCCATTATGTATTGTAATCTTTTATGGTAGTCATTAGCCAGGTGTAATTCTAAGAAATTAGGTCTGGTAGATATATTGTATTTGTGCAGCATAAAGCAATGCCCCAATGGAGAGATCGGCAGTCGAGCGATAACCAGCCGCGAGGCAAGACTTGTGTACATCCAATAATCTATTTAGTGACGGACTTTGCGCGTGTTATTGAATCGTGCTTACGGTTGGACTGATTGTGCTTAGTTATATTTGTACCTGTGTTATACGTGTTTGTATAGTTTTAATAAATTCTATAGTAATTCTAACGGCATTTTAATTCGAGCCCTGCAACTCGTAATAATACAAAGTAAACCCGCAGAGGGGCTTTGTGGCGAAGTCTTAGGTGAGTAGCGATACCTCATACCCGACTCTATGGGGCTAAAGCAAGGTTTTGTAAGGCTTCTAAACCAGGAGTGGAGAGCTAACACTCAAGTTCCACAGGATAAATGGCCTAATTTCGAAAGTGGCTTTGGTGAACCTGCAGTCCACCTATCCACACCCCTTAGCCATTCATACCATTGTTGCCCATCGCGGATCTTGTACGGGATTCTTTTGGTGTCCATACAGGGAATGGCTAGTCACCGTCTGCCCATTTTTCCATGTTCCCCAAACATTACTACGGGCAGACGCCATAGGCCTAGTTCCATTAGCAGTTCATTCCACTAGCCCAGTGTCTTTCGTTCTCATTTCCTATAATATTCCTATACTGACCGGGGCTTGTCCTTGGGTGCATTTTTATATGGCGTAGACAGGGATAAAATATTGATATATATATATATATATATATATCAATAGAACTTCTTTAAGTCGAACCTCGATAAGTCGAAAACCTCTCAAACTCGAAAAATAAATTGTGTTCCTTTCCCTTCAACCCTAAAACCTCCGTTGCTCGAAATCTGAACCCTCTATTAGTGGAAACAATTAGTGACTCTTTATAAGCAAATTCAGTACTTATTTTCCCTCTATAAATCGAAAAAATAAATTGGACCTCTGTATCTCGAACATAGCAATATTTGATTTTATAACCTTTACAACTCGATTATTTGAATAAATCTTAACCTCTACAAGTCGAATGTTTCCTTACAAAATTCACTTAAGTCGAAATTCTCCATAAGTCGAAAACTCTATGACTCGATTTTTTGGCGTCTCCCTTCTAGTTCGACTTAAAGAGGTTCCATTTTATTATAAAATTGTTAAAAATGTAGTGTTTTTGTTTCTTACATTCTTTGCGTGTGTCTGTTTGTTCGGGATTCACTCAAAAAATACAGGGACGATTTTGATGCGGTTTGCGCTGATCGATAGTAAATTCTCGGACTTAAAATCTGCGGTACTTTATATCCCGAGAATCTGACGGGAAGTTTCTTGGGAGAGGTTTAAAGTGGTCAAGACGAAAAAAATTGACTACCAAAATTTTCATAGATCGATAAAATCTTTAGTAAAACAATTTCAGTTGCGTATCTCATTATAACGTTACCTATCCCGAGTTTTTACGGGAATTTCCGGGATTCATGTATTTTCATACTAAAAAATTCCATTACCCTGTTGAAAATAACCTTCATTTTTGTATTTACCAGAATGACTGTAATCTTTATTACATGTCCAAGGTGGACAAAGTCACTAATGCAAATGCTAGTATAATGTAAAAATATTTTAATTCTTAATATCTTAACTAAATTGACAGGCTGGCAATCATTGATAGCGAAGAGGGGAAAGGTGGTATAGTTTACCTTAGATTGAATAAGAATTATTGAGTAGTTTTTAAAACACGGGCTAAATTCAATTGATTTTTGTTTCAAGCAATCAATATCTTTGTTTGCAAGAATGTAGTTTATACAGGAAAAATTAAATTAATATTAATCTACTAATTAATTACTTGTATATCAAAAACTAAACTCTCCTATTGTTACGACCTAGACGCCGACAAAAACAAAATCACACCTGCATACCTGTAAAAACACATTTTATTACCTTCGGCATTTGGACTTCTTTTGTTTATTTTGTGTTTAAAATTTGTGATTAGAAAACTGCCCATTGTGTATTGTAAACTTTTATGGCATTAGCCAAGTGGGTCGGATTTACAAACTGATTCTAGGAAATCCGGTCCACGCGGCTGGGCAGACATATTGTATCTGTGCAGTATAAAGCAATGCTCTGATTGAGGGACGCGGCAGTGGAGCGATAACCACGAGCGAAACAAGACTTGTGTACATTCGGTAATTTATTTAGTGACGGACTTTGCACGTGTGATTGAATTACGAACTTCTGCATTACGTTTGGACTTGTTGTGTTCGGTTATATTTGTACCTGTGTTTTATTTGTTTGTATAGTTCTAATAAACTCTATAATAATTCCAACGGCATATTAATTCGAGTCCTGCAACTCTTAATACTATAAACTATAAATAAACCTAACTTAAAAAAAACCTAGCCTGTCACACCCGTATTATACAGGTGTTAAACAATTGTAGATGCACAATAAATTCTACCACATAGTGGTATACAAAATGAGTTGAAAACTAAAAGTAAATTTACATAAATATTCTTATTTAGGAAAATGTCAATTAAGCTTCGGCAATAAATAAGCAAATTACGTCAAAAGAAGAAATAACAAATAGATCACTAAGATTTCCCATATAAATAATAATGACAACACTTTTTTGAGAAATTTATCTACAGTATAGAAACATTCCTTGATCAGCCACTTTTTTATGACTACAGTATTTCTGGGTTTCTGTACCCAAGAGATAAAAACCAAACAGCTACCAACCAAACAGATGTTAGTTATTTCTTACTAACATCCCCCCTGGTACATAGCCCTTCGCTGCATAGAGATTAAGACGCACTTGGCCATTTATTTAGGCTCCATCAAGTACGGGTCATTCCCCTTGCTTCACATTACACGTTTAATAAAGAGTGCCCTTTCAATATTTGTCGTACCCATTTACCCACATACGCAATATTCCCCAGTCGTTTTCCCACCTATCCGGCCACTACCTAACACCCTTTTAGTCCTTGGAGACCCTAAAAAACCTTTTCACAAGCCAAAGGAATTATTCATAAAAATTAGGTCTAGTGGAGCTGCTAACTATTAGCGATTAGCGAGTAAAATATTCTAAAGCAATTAGCATGTAATCAAAAATGTAAATAAAAGTCTAAGAAAACACGTGCTTAAAAAAAATATTGCTTGAGTTAAGCATACAGGCAGATACCTGATGGAAAACGGTTACCATCGCCTATGGATATTTGTAACGCCAAAGTACTACCAATGTGCTGTCGCTCTCTAAAGGGAGACTGGAACCTGGCCACTAATATAAGGCATGTTTATTGCGTGAAGAAATTCTAGACTTCAACAGTCGCGCAAGTATTTTTTTAGGCAAACTTGCAAACGGGTCCACTAGTTAGCAAGTGGTTGCCGTCGCCCATGGACACCTGTAACACTAAGGTATCCAATGCATTGCCTACCACGATGAGACTTTAAATACCTGTTTACATCCTTTTGGATGACACCCATATTGTTGTAGCACTCTGAGAAAACCATGTATACTTAATGGTCGATTACTCCTTTCGTTTTAATTAACAGGAATTAACTAATAACCTCGCATTTAATTTGAAAATCTCTAAAAATGTTAAATTTTGACTTACATATTTTCTGTACTGATATTAAAACGAGGAAAAGTTTTTTGTTTGTAGGAAGTAATCTCTTGAACTACTGAACGGGAACGCCTGTCAAATATGTAATTGCGCACATGCTCGTATGAGGCACTGCGAATGCGTTCCGCGTTTGTAAATTAATTATAGTTACAAAACTTAATTAAACCTTGATTTGCATGCGTGCGTGTTTATTTTGTAATGAAGCCTAGCGTAGTTTAGCTAGTTTTGTTTATAAACGTGCAATTTATTTTTTTAATACTAAATAATAATAAGAAATATTTATTATCATTATTAAATTACACTAATTTAAAAACCTGGTACAGATGATGGGCATGGCCTAGTTACACGTTCCGACTCCCATTTTACTCCACCTCAATTTATCCCTGATGTAGAGAATAGGTACCAAAATCAGCATTAATAGGTATAACATTTTGCAAGTATATTTAGTGAAAATTTTAATTTAACACCTATGTAAGTAAATTTAATGTAGTCGCCCTTAGGGGTCTGTAATTGGATTAGAGACCTATTTTGAATGTATACTTTTAGATATTTAGATTTTATAAGGATTATCTGAACTTGCAAGACTAGAAAATTATTTTCGTAATGTTAAAATTCAATGTTTACTAGTATACAAATACTATTTGGAGTGAATTACTAACACTTGAAATTAAAAAAGTCCAGCAGCGGACTACGATTGGCTGACGATGATGAAATAGATAATAATAAAATACTCGCGCAAAATGGAACCAAACCCTGAAATTCACGGAGAGTGACGTTTCTTGAATTTTCAGGTCAAAAATCAGGGGTGCTTTTGTATTCTTCTCGCGTACAGACCGCGACGGCTAAGGGCCGTAGTTAGCATACCGTATGTCTTTTATCTTCACGCTATCTCCCATGAGGGGTAAACGTATGGATTTTGAATTATATAAAAGGTCATATAAGTTAAGGTTATATGTATGTCACACTGACACTTCGACTTGACAACGTTTTTTTGTCTAAAATATATTTTGGAAAGAACACATCGATTGAGTTTGTTTGGTCATGTTATCTTTACTTCTATAGAATAGATAATACTTTATTGTCAACCTAATATACAATTAAAAAAATGCATGTTTACTATATAGTCATGGTAAAAACAATAGGCCTTATCGCTTAAAGGCAATTAAAGCAAGCTCTTCCAGTTAACCTAACTTAAAGAAAAATTTAACCTAATCTGGCGATGTGCAGATTAGATAGAACTTAAATAATCATACATAAACTACATATTTCATAAATTAAATACATACATACATATTTATAAGATATATATAAATACATATATTATTAATATATACTATCTATTTAAGAAAAAGTAATATTTTCTGACTGCGTTCTTAAATGTAGGCAATCTTTTGGCCTCTGATAGCAAGAGGCAGCGCATTCCAGAATCTGACAGTCTGCGCTGTAAAGGAGTTATCATAAGAAAATTTATGGGTAGCTGTTGTGAGTTTACGATACGTATGAGTGCGCAAATTATGGGACGTTGAAGGCGAAGGGAATTCAAAATGTTCCTTAAGGTAAAATAATATGTTTTTTTATGATTATTAACCTCTTGTTTGTATTATGCCCACTCCGCGAAACGGTAGCAAGGGAACGGCGAGGCAAGTCCCGTTCATATATCTCTATAGCTTAACTATTCATTCACTTGGTAGAGTAGTAGTAGTAGTTGTATTCGCCACAAAGGCAGGCAAAGGAATCTTTAGTCCATACAGCCAATTCTGATGTATGTTTTTGTATAGTAGCGCAGTCGTATTGTAGGCTACAACTAACGCCATTCGACGGAGATCTTGTGAAAACTCGAAAGGCCACATTTGACTACACAGTCCACATTTCTCACAAAACACATAATTACTACTCAAAAACTATCAATATCCTACAACTATTGTTCATTTTAGAGTGATTTCACACATTTTTAGAAAATAAAACTGCACAGCACAACTTCCTCTTTCAATTCTTGTCAAAAACCCTCACTTTGTAGAAGTATGACATTTCTTGTATGAGGTTTATGTCAATTTTTAACCAATATTAACACATAGATAGGTATATGAGCAGCTATTAGTCAAACTTGTTTAGACTGTTGTGAAACTTTTAAAATATTGGTTATTTTTTTCAAATAACGAACAATCATGTTAGTCGTTGTTTATTTCTTAGTAATCCGCAGACAAATACACATATTGCATATCCCCAACTTAAACAAGTTAAGCTTATGTTATGGGACTACTCTGGGGCCAGTCCCAGACCCCCCAGACCATGGTAAATAACGGAGAAAATTGGTTTCCGAAATTTACTATGCCAGGATCCCGGAACCTCTGCGTTGCAGAGAGGTAGGCTAGTAAAGGCTTAACCCGCTCAACCACAGAGGCCATTAATTGGTTAACCTCTAGCTAATCTCTCATGAAAGTATCCTAGATTCATTTTCAACTCTTTACCACTTTGAACCTATTCATGTAAACTTTGTAAACTATATTTTTGCAGATAAAGATTTATTTTTCAACCACAAACTCGTGGTATCTATTCACATTCTTCTCTACCCTAAAATAAAAGCGTAAGTTTCTATTATCTTACCAAACTGCTTATAATTCAAATTAAATTGAGCAAATGATTCTTCTACCCACTATTATATATCACTCTGTTCTTCTATAAGAACATCACTTGGTTTTAGTAGCCTCAAAAGAACTGACATAAACGAGGTCTTGTAAGAACCATATTTCTCTTCTTAATCTACCCTTAACCGCTCTAAATGATACAGTCTAGAACGATCCACCAGGTACTGTAGAGTATCAAATCATGATAGAACAGATTATCCATTAATGTTCCTGAGGAGTGTACCGCCATAATGCTACGTCACTAGCAAAGCACAAAGCATAAAGCGGTTGTCATCCATTTTAAAATCTGTGGCGGATGTTTTCATCCCCTGATTGTTAGAACCTCGGCGGATTATTAAGTATCTAATGTACATACGAATATGTATAATCATATTATTTATATATCCTACTAGATGCCTAAAGCAACCGCTTTTGGAGAATCGCTTGGTGAATTTGACACGTGTCTGGATATACTGGTAGTATAAATAATACACACTTCAGCTACCTATATTTTGTGTTATTGTGAACTGCAAGAGGAGTCGCTTTAGACAATCGGAAGATCTTACTTTTGCGCTAAATTAGCATTCCACGTGCCTTTTTTACGTCCTAAACACTTCAATATTTCATAATATGTTTTTACTACTTTACTCTCTTGGTTTCTGACATTACCAGTACATCATATACCTAGTTACAGGAATTTATTAGATTTTTTTTTGTGTGAGTGCAGTTCACACGCAGTAGAAGTGGAACAAAGTGTGGCAAGGGGTGGGAGGGATTCTAAATTTCGTGACATCGCATTTCATATATTACTTCGTTATAATATGTTTAAGTTTTAAAACACGAAATTTGGAGAATTAACGAAAAATTTAAAAACATTGCCAACTCTATCTGTATGAGCATAGTGTTTAAAGGATTAAATATAATGTATTCTATCTTATTCTCTCGCTGGCTTAGTCCTATTGATTTATACGTTTATCTCTTTTTAGTGTCGCTTTTTATCGTTTCATCGAGTTTCAAATCACAACGATTCTAAAGAAGTTTAACTTTAAAAAGCAGATAAGCAGTTAAAAAATCACATATAAACATTGTAACAATTAATTTCGTTTATTTTTAAAGATGAAAATGCCTCGATTCTATCAAAAGATAAAGATTGAAATGAACAGTCTATTTTCGCCATTGCTACTTTCTCATAGTTTATCCACTAAAGTAATTGCAAGATAATGAAAAATGTACCAAGTCCCAACACATTGTTGTTTAAGGTACGGTATGATTTATGGAATGGTGCAAATGGGTTAGCGTGACGTGTGTCGCACTGCAATTATGCGGACCGCATTAAAGCAGGCAAACCTTTCAACCACTCGCGGTTCTGGTATGATTCTTTTTTTCAAAAAAATCATAACACGAACGAAATTCGCGATGTTATTGATAGCTGTCAAATAATCTATATGAAGAGTTTTAAAATAGTCTTTAAATATAGCGTCGCCTATTAGTACATTTAGCCAGAGTTAATGTTTCCTGTCAATTCAATTCAAAGGCATCTGCGTAAATCGGGTATATGCCCTTACGTCATAAGTAGGTGCTCTCTTACAAAATCTACAAGGCTGCGATGTACTATAATTTTATAAAAGTTACTCAGTAAATTTCGCAGTCCGGCCTCCTATTTGAAACGCATGGGACCGTGCGCAGTATGAGTTAATACTCATTTGCAAATTTCAATAAACGCAACCTTCGTTTGAAGCTGGTGTTTTCCTTCTAATCCTCTTACTTACTAGCAGGTATATATTAACTGAATACTTTTACAAATTTTGTTATGAAAATACCGCTTTTAGGCAAGTAATAGCGGCTACCACAGGCTAATGCGCTGCGCCAGCTTTTAGCGCGCAGCAGGCTTTTAACAAAAATCGGATAGACTTTCCTCTACCTGGAATTTTTGTTTAAATATAAGTCCAGATTTAAAGATAATATTTACCTGATTTTGAATTTAAATCATTTCCTGTTTGTATTATAATGTAAATTTGTGAATATGGATAATTTTATTTGGATGCAATTTTACTGTATAGCGTGTACATTAGAAATAGGAAGACTTATAATAATTAAAGATATTATAAAATTGCCGAAAATATAAACATAAGTAAAGAGTAAGAAAACACGCTAGTGAAACACCCCCGCTATAAATTATAGCAGAAAATACACGTCATAGTCGGGTCCACGACTCAAAAGTAGGCAGACGGGTGAAGAAGATGTCGTTGACGTTTTGTGTCCAAATTATCAATTCTCAAGATGTACGCAAAAAAGTCACAAGCGGCCCGTAATGGGGTAGGGTATAGATATACGGCACCTTGATTTCAAGTATTTGTAGTCGTGGAGGGGAAGGGTAGGGATGAATATTTACCCCTTCTACAGTCCCTATATCGAGAAAAAGTTACCGACCATAAACTTCATAAAAATATAATTATAAGTATTATATACGATTTTCATGTTTCTTATTTTTGCTATTTACGTGAATTGCTTAGTTGTGTTTAATTTCATTTTGCAACAACTTTATTGATTTTTTGGACTATTTTGAAACTTTCTATTTTAAATATTCGATTTTGATTAGATTTTTCAACTTTGGCTCTATGATATAAGTGAAATATTAGTGAAAACCATATGTGAGGTTATATTTACAAAAACATTAATATCTCAAGAACTATATTAGATTTTCCTGATATAGGGATTGAAGAAGGGGTAAGTATTCCTCACTACCCTCCCCCTCTACCCCTCCAAGTACTTGAAATCAAGGTGCCGTATATCTATACCGCACCCCCGTAATGTTCTAGAACACAGCTGTATCCAGGGAATTTGCATTACGAAAAACAAGGTACCCAAAATAATAAGCAAGATAGATACTTTGAAAAGGATTAAACGTTCAAATCATATATCTTCAAAGCCTGAATGGATCAAGTCTACGACTTCTATATCTGCGCATGTCGTCTGTCACTGGATTGTAAAGGCTATTGCGAATTCTCGGGTGTGAATGTATGGATGGAGGGATGTATGTGTATGAATGGAGCGATGGATGTGTGGGGCGTGAATCGACTTGTACATGATATAACAGCTCCGGGCGTTGTGGCTGTGTCGTCATATAAGGCAGTGGTTAGTAACATTTGGTGTAACATAAACTATTGTAAGAATTTCTTTAACTATTGATAAACGTCAATTAAAGACTTAGTAATTTCGTCTATAATTTACTGCTGTTAAAATGTAATTAATAATAATGTGATTTTTATAAATAGTGTAAATAATTTTAATTAATGAAGTACTGATGTGACCGACATTTCCGGTTAACTACCATCATTATTTATTTTTTAACCGATCTTATAGTACAAAACCTGGCGGGAGTGGCGGACACAGGTGAGTGTAGTTCTGTGACGGTCAAGTGTGAGGACGATAAGTTCTGTGTAAGTCGGAAGAGTAATATATTAAAGTGATTTATGGATTGATATACTGCCTCTCATTTCTGGACCTTTCACTATTTAGACGGCCTCTGTGGTTGAGCGGGCTAAGCCATTGCCGGCCTACCTTACTGCAATGCAAAGGCTCCTGGTTCGATTCCTTGTATAGTAAGTTTCGGAAATGTATTTTCTCCGTTATTTACTATGGTCTGGGTGTCTGGGATCGGCCCCAGAGTGGCACATTGTATATTACCCATAACACAAGCGTAACTTGCTTAATTTGGGGATATACAATATGTGTGTTTGTCTGCCGATTATCATTATTACTATTTATTTTATTTGGAATAATAATAATATTTTTTTATTTATTTGCTCTCAATAAATCAAACATTTTACACAGTCACGGTAAACAATTATACATATTAAATTGATTTAGAAAGAGCCTGATCTGGTCTATATTGGATTAAAAACCTGTTTGACTGTTTACGAAGCCACCTCCCTAGAAAGTCGAAATATTTTATTCGTACAATATACTGCTGAATATTACAAGTGTGTGAGAAGTTTTGTGTGGGTGGGCTTAGTGTGAGTATCTTTGTGAATTGTGGACGTTGTGTGTGAGTGTATATGTATCTCTGTGTGTGAGTGAGTGTATGTATGTGTGACTGTGTGCTTGTGTGTATGTGTGACTGTGTGCGTGTGTCAACTTATAATTCTTCTTTACATCTTTTATTCGAATGCAGCGGACAGGCTGATGGTCCACCTGTTGGAAAGTGGTTACCGCCGTCTATGAACATTTGAAAAACCAACTGCTTGATTATTGGTGCCGGAACACAGTTCGAGGTTGTTATAGTGATATACACTCTATACTAGGCAAATGTACCTTCTTGCTGTTGGTTGTTTTGCCGCCTCTTACGACAGTCCGCCCGGGTTCCATTAATTCATTTATTTATCAATTACTATTCTTTCTCCATTCCTGCACTGATAAAGATATATATAAAATTCCCTGTAAAATGTTGACGACACCAGCGCCATGTTGAAACTCACTTGACCATTTAAATTTATGGGTTTTCGCCACCGGTTTCCGACCACCATGGTTTTATACAACTATCTGCTTGCTAGATTATTTATGCGTTTCAGAGCACGATCTTGTATTTAGGAAATAGAAATTCACGGACTAAATAATTATCTTCCTCGCAAATACTTGTATTTATTCTATTTGTACTAAATCTTTCTATTTTAATAGTCTTAGTTCTTTCTCATTTATAAGATAAAAGTTATCGGTTAACTAAATTATATTCTATATATACAACTTAATAAACTTGAGCGCCTCCAAAACTTTTCTATAAGGTTCATATTTGGGTAACGCTAGTATGACCACGTTTCTGAATTTCGTAAAAAATTCAAGCGGTTGCCAATTCGTTTTCGCTAGAATACTGACATTATTTCATTGCTTTATAGTATTTTATTCATCCCTACTACTCCACAGTACCTTAAAGAACGCTTCGAATTTAGTTCTTGCTCTCACAATTCACGCCCTTCCAGTCAACATAGACTTATTACTCCTATTCATAATACAACGTTTTTCAATAACTCTTTCACGGTCAAGGCTGTCCAACTTTGGAATGCATTGCCTGTTGCTGTCAAACAAGCAAAATCTTTCTTTAATAACATTTAAGAACATGGTCAGGAAATTCTATCTGCAATATAATGATATGTAATTTTATATAATTAGTATTAAATTGCATATAACTATATATTTATTATGTTTAAATAGTTGCATTTTATTACTATATCTTGAATATGTATATAACTTATGTGTATATTTGTATATATAGTATAGTTATATATTTATTATTGAAATGTAAGTAATCGTACAATAATAATGTATACCACCATCGCCATTCCTAATCAGCAATATTCCTGCCACGGGTTGTCTGGAAGAGATCGCTTTTTAGCGATAAGACCGCCCTTTGTACACAATTAGAATAATACTAGTTCGTAAGTTTTCTGTAATGGTGTAGAATAAAGTGTTATCTATCTATCTATCTATTCTAACCGAACACTAAAGTAAAACAATAGAGCTACCATTAAAATTGGAATAAAGTTTACTTAAGTTTTCGCTACTAGCATACATAATAAAACCACGTTTTAACGGGTTTAAGTGCGGCAATTTGTTTTATTTTTATTCGTCCGAAGTTACGACCACTTTTTAGTAGTCGCCATCACAGAAGACAAAGATATCAAGTGTCAATGAGTATTGTGTTAAAGTTTTATTTAGCCTACCGGCAACTTGTTCATTTTCGTTGTATAGTTTTAAATTTGTTTCACACTTATATTCTGTGAGAGCGTGGTACCAAACCGACCGAACTGACCCTAGGACTTGTAATCAAGATAAAGATTTCAGCATGAATCTACCACGTTACGATAATAATAGGGAATCGCTAGAGCTTAGACTCAAGCTCTAGGGGAGGAAGTGATAAATGGCCTAACGTCGAAAGGAACTTCGGTAAACCTGCAGCCCACCTCTCGACACCCCTTAGCCACTCATACCCACATATATGATCCATACAAGGAGTGGCAAGTCACCGCCAGCCCATTTTATTTATGTTCCCCGAACATTCCGAAGGGCATGCGCCATAGTCATCCGTGCAGGAACGGAAAAAGTAAACTAATTCCTACGACCAAGCAGCCAGTCGTAAGTGGCGATAAAGCAACGCACATCCAGGTGGCGGGGTATTTGCCCGTCTGAGTGGCTACCACCCCTGGTCTAGAGTATGCTGCCATAACAACTTTGCGTTGTGTTCCGGTGCTAGTGGCCAGCTGCATATTGGCAGCACTTCTGGTGTTGCTAATGTCCATAGGCGACGGTAACCACTTTCCATCAAAGATGGGCCGTCAGCCTGTCAGCTGTGCTTCAGCAATTAAAAATAAAGAAATAGTCCCCATAGGCCCAGATCCTTAGTTCCACAAACGGTTCAGAGAAAGAACAAAAGTTACCGGGATATAGATTAAATTTGTCAAGGGGCCTCTACGTGTTGGCCTTCCTATGGCCTCACGCAAGCCCTCCAAGGACATACAAGTAATAAGATAATAGAAAGTGTCTCAGTTCATTTGATTGTCAATGAGCTTATTATTTAACATAACAACGATTACGTAATAACTACTACGGTCCCTGTAATGGTGCGTTTCCATGCTTGCCAAGGCTCGCCAAGCATCCACAAGCCCCAAGCGTTCACAAATCTCGCTTGGCATTTGGAAGTCGTTTACACGCTTGTGAATGCGTCAGTGTGCTACGTACATCCAAGCATGGCGGACACCGAACTTGTATTTCATGGATGAGAAAGTATCCGTTTCTGCAGCCGACGGACGAATGTCTTTGTATCGTTTGAACAATACGCGATATAACGAAGGAAGATTTTAAATTAATACACGTTGCTTAAGCCATATTTTAAAGCGGACAAAAAAGCGCTTAGTGCAGACGCTTGTAATTCCAACGTGTGAACGCGTCGCAAGCGTTTGCCGCAAGCGCCCTTTGATCTACGCGCCATAAAAAATATCATTTCCTACCTCTAAATGTCGGGCAATATAAGTGATATTTGTTTTTGATGAAGTTAGCTAGAGGTGATATTTGAATGTCCAGATCTGATCTCAAAAGTATAAATACGGATTAATTAACTTGGACTTAGCCAGAGAGGATTACTCCATACACCTATCGTCAATAGCAACTACAGACAAAACGTGTTTATCATACGAAGGTCAAATTCTTTTAATGATGTAGTAGTAAATTTAAATCTAGACTTAGATTTGAATTTACGGAAATTATATTTATAAATTCCGTTAAGCACAATTTGGCTCAAGAATTTGTTGAAAGTAGATACATACATACGCCTGTTTCCCATGGGGTTAGGCAGATACTATAGATCTCCACTTGCGACGGTCCTGACAAACAACTTTCGCTTCATCTACTTTCACTAACCTCTTCATACATGCACGTTTCTTTGATATGCTTTTTACTTGACCTCGTTTTAACACTTCTGTTATTTGATCATGATGTGTACGTCGTGTTCTACCAACTCTATCTTTCACAATACTGTCATATACACTTGTTTTGTGATTCTATTTTCATCCATCCTCTTTACGTGCCCAAACCAGCTTAATATTCCTTTTTCAACTCTTGCTATTACATCTTCTTTCAATCCACAACGTTCTCTTATTACACTATGCCGTATCATATCATTCATGCTTACCTCACATATACTTCTCATTTTAACTGCACTTATTCTACTTTCATGCTTCTTCTGCCACACCCAACTTTCACTGCCTTTTCTTTATGAAATGATTAACAGCTACAATTTTATTATATTTAATATACTTCGATATCGTGTATGTATATATATATTTTTCTTTACCGGTAGGTGGCGGCTTGTTATCAGCATTTGTGTGGGGCGCTGTAGCCCACGGATAATATTTTGTTTCAATTTGTGATGTACTGTATGAGAGAGATATGACCTAGATCTTAGCACTAGAAAAGTAGAAGCTCCACCAACCTTAAGATCCGCCCTCTCCTGGCTCGGTTCAGGTTACACACAGGAACAGCACACGGCACTAGATTACACCTTAGAGCTAACACTTTTAACAAAGTCCAAGTATGTAAGTTGAAGTTCAGAATAGTTGATAGCAAAACATGAGCTCACGGCGCAGTGTGTTCTTTATCAAACTTTGACTCAGAAACTAACCAAAAATGGCTGCCTATACCCTGTTGCGTTAGCTGTCACCTCACACAGAAAAAAAGGGTAGACAGCAAAATTGATGGGGCGTTGTTTTACCTACTTTATACTAGTCAAGGAGGGAACAATTTGTATTTCATATTGTTGTAAATATATATTTTTTTAAACAATTTAACCTCTTCCTTGTTTCATGAAAGAGTGAACTATGGATCTAGAAGATGCTTACTTATACGCACACACACACGCACACATAAATTTTTATACATTATATGTTAGTATATTTTGTATGTATTAGACTGTAAGCCTTCCTAATATAAAATGAATAAATTAAATAAATAACTCACAGCAAAAAAGCGTAGTTAGCAAATGTTGTATTCGCCCGCCTTTAACTAATATAACTATCCTAATTAAATGTAATCCCACGTCACCTCCTACCATCAAACTTTTAATTAGATACACTCCTTCTATTATTCAAGTAAAACCGCGCGACGAAAAATTGCTGAAAGTTAAAAATTTACACCGATATAATTAAACTTTGTCAAGTAAGGGTTGTTCAACTTCGCAGATTAAAAGTGTGTAGGACCAAAATTGTATTTTGTACATGAAAAAAAGAATTAAATATTGAAGAGTTGGTACGTGGAAGATGTTTTTGATACTTTTAGAAAATTTTAATCAATTTTAAGCAATCCATAGACATTTTGGTAAAATCGAAACCATTATGTTTTCGTCATATATGTTTGTTTTTTTATCTTAGAAGCATTAAAAAAGCATATATAGAATAGAATGGAACATTCTTTATTGCACTCAGGAAAGTAGTTTACATGAGTATTAACAATATTTAAATAGTACAAGCAGCGGTGTTATCGCTTACAGTGATATGTTCTATACAATCTTCTGATAATAGACATACGTAGAAGAATGGGTCAGTAACCAGTCGCAAAATATATATAAATATTGATAATTCTTATTATACGTACACAAGTGAATTTTAATAGAAAATAATATAAATACATGAATAATGTATACCTACATATATACGAAAGAAACAAAAAAATATATATAGTATATGGATGAAATTTTGCGAGAGGGTATTGTTGTTGACGATAGATTCGATGGACGAACGGCCCGCTCGGTGTAGTCTATAAAATAAAATAATTACACCTGTGTTTGTTTTTAGTAATAAATAATGGCTATCTAAGTGCATAGAGAACTGAACGCACGTACTTCACTCGGGATCGGCTCGAGCCAGTTGCCTGCTACTACAGCAGTGCTATACCGACTAGGCTTGCCAGACCACCGGGAAATCCGGGATTGCCCCGGAATTTTGCCTCTTGTCCCGTGTCCAGTAATTAGCGCTTATTGTCCCGGAATCTGAAAACTTACTATTTTTTAACAAAATGTACCAAAATAATTTCGGTTTCTAAACACTTACTGATTGTTTTTTAAGTTTGGAATTTATTATTTTAACATTTTTTATGGTAGTATCTTATTATTATTGTTTTTTTTCTTCAATTATTACTATTTAATTTGTATTTAGTATTCATTGTCTACCAAAGTTTAAATTTGCTAATTTAAGCTAAGTGCTCAATTCTATGATAGTTTAACGTGTTGATTTACTACCACAGTGTAAATATCTTAGAATTATAACTGGCGTTAATTACCTACTAAGTACAGAGTACATACCTATCTAATAAAAGTATGTATTTGAAAATAAATGGCATTCTTCTTTTCAAATACAAATATGAATACTTTGAAAATAAAAAAATATATGATATTTTGTACTATGGCCACGACCCGACATTGTTTTTCTAGAATTGTTCCGGATTTGATAAATTACTATCTGGCAACCCTAATACCGACCGTGCTATACGTGCCATACATTCGATTCTCTCTAAGCACTTAACGGCTAACTTTTAAACCCTCAAAAACCTTGTTTTCATTCTCCTTTGTACGATTGAACGTCGTGTCCCTTATAGGTATCTATATATTAATATGTGAAGCAAAAACTTTGTACCCCTTTTTACGAAAATTGCGCGGACGGAGGAATATGAAATTTCGCACACTTATAGTTTATAGAAGGAGTGCAGAATGCTAATATTTTTTTTAAATATGCATAAAAATGCATTAAATCAATAAAAAAAACATTACACACACTACCATGTATATGACACACACACGCATACATACTCTTTTGTTTATTGTTAAAGTCAAGTTAACAGTGCAGCCTTGAAAATCTGTGACTATAGAAGTACTAGCTATCCCGACAGACGTTGTCCTGCCTTGAAAAAATAAAAATCTAGGCCCCGATCCCAGCGCCACCTACCGGTTCCAGTTGTAAATCTAAACCACTCGGGGACCCACCCAAACACACACAAAAAGTTTAATCAAAATCGCTAAAGTCTTTCTCAAGTTATGTGTGTACATACATTTCTACGATTCATTTTTATATATAAGAAAGTCTTTGACAATAGAACCTTAATAATGTTCAAACTTATAATTTAAATTAATTATTATGGTCGAATTTCGACCACGGGCGACCATTAGTATTATTATATAAATATGCCGAGTGCACGATTTTTTTATTAATATAAAACGAATTATAAGTTAATGTTCAATTTTATGTATATTTAATAAGTTATATAAATAATATGAAAGCTAAAAACCTAAAATAAGCACAAAATAAATTATATAATTCAACTTTGTACTCGTGTTGATAAAAATTTACTCTCTCTTTTCTTTTACCTTATCCCAACTATTTGGGGTCGGCACAATAATATGTCTTTTCCTTCCACACTCCTCTATTATGAAATACATCCTTCACACAATCCATCCACCTTATTTTTGGTCTATCTTTACATTTGTACCCATCCACCTTGTAGTTCAACATTATTTTTGTCACGTGAGTTTCATCCCTCCTCATTACATGCCCATACCACCTTAATTTTCTTCCTTTTAACAAAAAATAACTCACTAGAAGAATAAATGTTCTTAAGTCTCTAGCATTTCATATTCTGTAGATATTTATAAGTGTATGAATGTTTAACAAGTCGCTTCACTGAAAATTTGGAGCTATCTCTAAATAAATTTTGTTCGTAACTTTTTTTATGTTCTTTAATAGTTAATTTGTTACATAAATTTAGTTATTAAGTCACTGGAAGGGACTTACACCTAAGATATAGCCTTGGCCTAGTTTAGGTGTTAGTATTGTTACGAGTTGCGGAACTCGAATTAAAATGCCGTTAGAATTATTATAGAGTTTATTAGAACTATACAAACACGTATAACGCAGGTACAAATGTAACTGAACACAACAAATCTAAACGTAAT
The DNA here is from genome assembly GCA_039645545.1 of Dendrolimus houi. Lineage (NCBI taxonomy): Eukaryota > Metazoa > Arthropoda > Insecta > Lepidoptera > Lasiocampidae > Dendrolimus > Dendrolimus houi. The sequence goes on from CM077126.1 coordinate 3,629,541, forward strand.
GCAGAAGTTCGTAATTCAATAAAACGCGCAAAGTTCGTCACTATTAGATTCTCGAATGTACAAACGTCACGCCCGTATCGTAGTTATAACTCAACCCCCTGTCTCCATCAGGCCATCGTTTTATACTGCACAAATGCAAATGTGCCCGTATCGTATCGTCGACATAATTTCCTAGAATCAGCTTGTACTTAATCCGTAACACCTGGCTAATGATGCCTGCAAGCGGCCGTAAACGAGTACAATAGAACAATAGGCTGTTCCCCATAATACTAGAAACGTATGCCAACTAGTATATGTAAACAAAAAGAAGACGATCATAAAAGGATTACAATTAGTTCAAATGCCGACAGGTAATAAAATGTGCTTTTACAGACTTTACGTGGAATTTGTCTTTGTCGAAGCCTAAGTTGTAACAGTATCCAAACAGTCTAAATTCTAAAGCGAAATTTGTACGTAATTTTTGATGACAGTAAAAATCTATTTCTTTTATTTTTTGAAAACTAGTGTTTTTTTCCATATCGCATAATATCCTATTTACCAGGTAGCTAAGCGTATGTAGCGACCCGTCACATTGTGTCGTGTTACCACCACTTTACGTGATTAAAAATGCACAAGCTACATGCTATCTATCGTCATATTTATAAAGTGCTTAATATTTTTAATAATAAGTGTATATTATGTTAACAATATACGATAAAAAGGGGCGTGACACAAGTTTAAGGGCGGATTTTTCAATCACCAAATAAAACTTATTTATAGAATAAACTATAAACATAGAAAATTAAAAATGTCAGTTGCATAGATTAAACGGTTGAATGGTTTCACTTTTGAATTCACTCAGGTTATAATTTATTCGACCGATAACTTTTATCTGACGATTGAAAAATCGACCCTAATAAAAATTAAAATGATTTTCAAACTTATCTATCTATTTATAATATAACAAATCAGTAGAGGGTTTGAGTTTGTACAATGCATTTAAAAAAGAGAAAAAATAAGGAGGACCAGAAGATTCCGAAAATGGTACATTTAGAACTTTTGTCTGCTTGGCTGTTAAAGCATCATAAGCAGCAGACGGCCCACCTGATGGAAAGCGATGACCATCGTCTATGGATATTTGTAACACCAAAGGTGCTACCAATGTGCTGCCGCTCTCTAAACGGAGACTGAAACCTGACCACTAATGCCGGATCACAACTCAAGGTTGTAATGGCGGCATACTCTAGACCAGGGGTGGTAGCCATCTAGACGGGCAAATACTCTACCACCTGACTGTGGGTTGTTTAGTCCACCTCTTAAGACAGGCCGCCCGGCCGCAGGAAATTGTATTCTTTCTCCGTCCCTGCGTGGATAACATTTAAACAAAATCTCGATACAGAGCTAGCTTATATTCTATAAATATTTACAATACTTTTTATCTCTATAAATTACGTCGTTTTGGTGGGATAGGTACTTTAAATACTTAAAATTTTCTTTGAAATTCGTTGGACTGCTCCCATTTCGGGGCGTCTAGGTAGTTGATACATATTTTCAGGTAGGCAGATTGTTACGTCACGTACATGGAATAATTTATTGCTCCATAATGTTATATGTATGTTATAACTCAATAGTCCATGTACGTGCCAAAATCTAGATAGATAGATAGATAACACTTTATTGTACACCATTACAGAAAACACAGAAAAACTTATAGCCTAAAAACATTCTTAATGTGCACAATAGGTGGTCTTATTGCTTAGAAGCGATCTCTTCCAGACAACCCGTGATAATCTATCAATACAGAAAACAGAAAATCTTCGGAGATGCATCTACGAATATGTTTAGGTTTTACATATTTTCACGTAGCATTTAAGATTTCTGTATATATAGTCTTAAGTTTAATGTTAAATTCATCAAGCAACAATTACATCTAGAGTACAACATTCGTAGTCTTATTTTGTACACCCCTCCAGCGGTTGAGGCTAGCTACCGAGGCGACACACCCATGAGCTCTCGCCAGTGGTGCGTCACCCTCATCCAATAGGGTAACATCATCAACATACCACACAGATAAAAAATTAATAGCACTCATTTATACATGAACAGAAATTTTATTTTAGTTTTGACATTTACTTCGAAATGACGTACAATCACATGAATTTTATTTATGTTTGATACCCCAAATTACACATTTATATCCATTAAAGGTCCCATGTTTACAATAGTTGTTAAAATTCTGGTTTATGGGAAAAGTTGTGTCATAAAGAACACATTAAGAGAAGATTAGTGCCTGCAAAGGGAGTTTATTGACATTTAGTAGCCAAAATGTTCTTGTGCCATATTAACATTCAGCCACCTTCAGCATCGCAGGTAGTGTATATAGTGCCGGTTTTACTTATAGTGCAGGGTGTAGGATGCTGTAAGGCTTAGTCAGGCGGTCAGTGCTTGCAAGATCTAATATGAAGCTTGTGTGCAACACTAGCAGTCGGCAGTCACACATACCCCTTGGTGGCCTCCCCCGGGGTCCTTTCCCCAGCACTAACAAAAGGTTGTGCAGCTACCACGGGCGCAAGGCATTAAGGGGCATCGAGTGCCGCTCGCGTCACCCCAAAGAGCATGCATCGCTCGCGGTGCCAGCGCTAACAAAGATCAAGGCCTGTATTATGGGCGACGCCGGGCGCAGTACCAAAACAAGGCGTGCCATGAACCGCTCCTTTATTCTATTTAATAATTTTTGTTTCATCGTGAAATCAAGCTTAAAATAGATCAATTAAAGATTATATTGGCGTATTATCGCGTTATTCTTTTAATCCCTTCTTTCTTTCTATGTTTCTTTTTTTTCTTTCGCCGCATCTGTCACTATGTAGTGTGATATAGTCTACGTCCGAACGCTGAACGCGGCGCTGCTTCTGCGCAAACCTCGCCGCGTTTTGTGTATTGTGCCGCATTTTACACCCGCTTAGATCAACCCGCGTGCTGAAAGGTACACGCTGTACCGTTCCAGCTGGTCCACTAGTCGAAGGAACCACAAGACGAGAAGAAAGTATCACGAGGAAGAAGTGCCTACCGCTGTGAAGGCCGCATCGTTCGTAGCGTGTCTGGTGTGGCGACCTTATCCTGTAAGTCCTTTCCTCTTCTTTTATCCCCTCTCCCACCAGCGCCAACACTTTCAATTATCAGTATAGACTAAATTGTGAGTGAAAGAAATAAAATATTGTATATCCCTCTCTATTCCACGCACCTAATTGTGTCATAAGTGAAAATGAAACAACAGTATCTATGCTGTTACTATTTTAGTACGGTTTCTATCAGAGTTTGTATTCTGAACGTGTACCTGTTACTTCCAGACATTATTTAAAATTGCAACATTTGTATCCGAATTTCCGTTCACTGGTGAAAATATAACTAAGTACCTATTGCATTTTGACCGTGTGAGAGAGCGTCTGGGTATAGATTGCACACAAGCGTTACATAGGCTAGAGCTGTCTCTGAGTGTATGTTTGACTCCTGTACTCACTTCGCGTGCTGCTTCTGTACACACTTCGCGCTCGCTTTTATTCAACTTCAATTCCACTGAAGAACATTATTGATACTAATTTTTGAAAAATAAAAAAGATGTTCATGTTCTAGACGTTATGACCAGGTTATCCTGGCGATACCAGACTGAGACTTCTGGTTTTCGTAAAATTACTACTTCAACAGCCATTAGTGAATTACTACTTCGCTAATGGTCCTGTTGTTTACGATGTGTTTAAAATTTCATTTTATGGACAAAGTTTGCTATGAGGACGTGGAGCGAGCTCATATATCATAGGAAAACACGTGTGACGGCTGCTTATCCCGGCGTTTTAAAGGAGAGGATAGATTTGATGTAAATCTAGTGGGCTATTTTCTACTGACAGGTATAAAAGCGATTGCTATGAGCAGTAAGGATTTGTCACTTTGTTTTGTTTTATTTGTAATGATAATTTTGATTATATAACTAATTGCAGTTTTAAGTAACGTGTAAAAATTGTGTCTAAACGTATCAGCACTATGCTGAGCCAGGGCCTTTTAAGGATACCATAATTTATGTTATGTTACTATTTTGTCTTTTTGTATCTTGTCTTAAATTAAAAATTTCTTTCTTTCTATACTATGTAAAATTATGTGCGGTATATTTTTGTATCAAATGCATAGGTACCTTTACAAAAGCTTACTGTTTTGCCGCTCGCAATACTTTAAGTACTAAGTTTCCAGTTTTTACTCTCGCGGGGATGAAACAGAGAAGTTTTGTCACACTTTTTTGCTCGTATTTAAAAGCAAACGCTAACATTTTACTTTAAAATATGGCGTGTATTAAACGCGATAAAAGGCTTTTATTTCGGCTTTATAAAAGAAGCTTTAATGTATGAACAGAACATAAAATTCATTAAGGATCATTGTGAAGACTATTTTGTTGAAGCAGAGCATCCTCTTCGTTGAAGGCTGAGACGTGTACATTGACTGCAGGTTTAGTCCACAAGTTCCAAATTGCTCAGCGAGTTATCGAATGAGTTACGTTTGAAATGAGGAATATATCTATCTTGAATAAAAAATTCAGATACGCAGACATAACTTCGAGAGTAAGGTAATAGGTGGATCCAGTTGGCCTGGACATCATTAGGCAAGTTCGTCAAATCTTGTTGTCGACCATGTTGCAGCGTTTAAAGACGAAAGTCATCGAGCAGTGCGTCCTGCCCATTCTGATGTATGCCTCAAAAACACGGGTACAGACGGGAGAAACGATGCACAAATTCTGAGCATAGAATCTCTCTTATGGATAAAATTTTAAATGAGGATATCCGTAAAAGAAGCAAAGTTTATGGTGGTGCACTAGGCAGCCCCCGTTTAATCATGATCATATCATATCATTCTCCATAGCAAAAAACTGAAGGCGGCCCTGTTGCGAGTACGGTCCTGTTGAACGATGACTCACTTGCACGGTCACCTGCGTCATCAACAATAGGCCAAGCAGTATATAAGGGCGCCGGCGGTATTCAGGAGGAGACGCAGCAAGATCACCATTGAGATTACATGCTACTCAGTATTCGCGATATCCAACGACGGCAATCTGCCCGTTGAGATTCTTAAAGTCAAACCATTTTCTATTTAAACTGTATCCCTTGCATAAAGGTAGAATCAGTGATAAATCAAAGTATTGTAAACATCAATAATAAATACTGTATTCAATAAATCCACGTATATAATTGAACCTGCTACTGTTGAATAAGGATTCGCTTGTTACAACCGCGATACATCTAAGTATACCATCACGCTGACAGACATATATTGTGGGTGTGATCAGAGGTTCCATACTTACATAATAACTTTGGTCACTCCCACAAGTATCCGTAGTAGAAGCAAAGCAAAATTAGCAAGCTAAAGTAGCAATGAGCCGGTCATGTCTGTCTCAGGCCCGATGAGCAATGGACCAGATGAGTCTTCAAGTGGAGTCTGCGTCTTGGTAAACATAGTGTAGGGCACGCTCCAGCTTGGTAGACTAACAACCCGCAAAATGTTGCTGATAGGCGCTAGATGAGGAACCCAGAAGACCCAGATATAGAAGGCGCAAACTTGGGGAGGTCTACATTCAGCAGTGGACTACGATTGGCTCACAACAAATATGTGTCAGTATAGAATAGATTATCAACTACAATTTGTTATAGAACGCAGCAAAAAGAGAGATTTATGTACCGCGCCTTGTGTGTTTTAAGTATTGAAGTCTTCAGTGCTATTTAAATTAGACATATAATTTGCAAATTCGACGACGATGACATCGTTTTCTTGAAGGGTTTATCGTAATGTCTATTTTTTTTAAATATACCAACTGCGAATCATTACGAATTTACGCTCAATCTTACCATTTTGTTGCGGTTGTTAAGTTTGTACAATGAATTTAAAAACTAAAAAAAAATTAAGATGGGCTTATTCGGACCAGCAAATACCGAAAATACAACTTATGGGTTTTTTGTCTCTTTTTTATTTATTGCTGGAGTACATACAGCAGACAGGCTAACGGACCAACTGTGATAGAAAGTGGTTACCGTCGTCTACGAACATTAGCAACCCTAAAGATGATACCAATGTGCTGCTGCTCTCTAAAGGGAAACTGGAACCCGGCTACTAATGCCGGAACACAACTCACGGTTGTTATGGCAACATACTCTAGAGCAGGGGTGGTAGCCATCCAGACGGGCAAATGCTCTACCACCTATCTGTCCAACCAATTCCGAAATAGAAGACCTCGTGGCCGAGCCCAACGTACTTGGGGAGATAAAATCTCACCGTCTCCGCTGGCTCAGTCTTGTAGAATGGATGGAGAAGGATCGGGGAGTAAAGAAAGCATATTTGGGGTGACCAATCGGTCGGCGATCGGTTGGTCGTCCCAAGTATCGCTGCAAGGATAGAGTGGAAGCTGACCTGACCGCACTATGAGCCCACAACTGGCAAAACAGAACAGAAGAAAGTGGCGTGCTCTCGTTTCGAAGGCCAAGACTCACTTTGAATCGCTGAGCCACTTAGACTTAGTTCAATGTGCTGCCGCTCTCTAAAGGGAGATTGTAACCTGGCCACTGAAGCCAGAACACAACTCATAGTTGTTATGGCGGCATACTCTAGACTAGCGGTGGTAGCCATCCACAGGCAAATACCTTAACACATGGTTGTGGCTTGTTTTGTCGTCTCTTACGACAGGTCGCCCGGCCGCAGGATTTAGTATTCATCCTCCGTTCCTGCACGGATAGGTACATTTATATGAAACTCGACAAAGAGCACTAGCTTATAACCCTTGTCAATATTTGGGATACTTTTTATCTCGATAAATATGACATCATTTTTGTGGTATAGATGAATGTAGCTAAAAAAGTGGCAATTCTGAGGCGTTTGTTGGTGTCGCTGTTGCAATTCACCAATAATAACTTAGTCATCATGGCAACGCGAACGAAGTTTCGGTCACACATGCTAGTGCACAATTATGCAACAAGGATAACCAAACGGGTGAAATTGCGAGGTGTTACTAGAGTGTAATAACAAAACAGACGTAAATTATAACGCTTAATACTGGAATGGTCTAACAATACAACAATATCAGCAATCCCCTAACAACGGTGTGGTAAGCGGTAATGATAACAAATGAACGGACTCAGGCAAGGATGCCTAAAGGCCCAATCCGCCTCCAAGGACGCAGGTATATATAACATACGGCTAAATCAGTTGACGAACAAAAATCACATCGACTTTTTCAAACTGTATTTATACTTAAAATAAGGCCTTTTTTGTTAACGCTGGGGGAGTGCATTTGCGCATCCCTTCGGGGCTCCACAGGAGGCCACCGAGGGGTACGTGGGAATCTTGAAGGCCGGCGCTACATGCAAGCATCTCATGAAGGAAGTTGCAAGCACTGATAACCTTCCAGCGTCTCTCCACATCGTAATGAGGCGCCACGGAACCGTAATAGGTATGACTCCTGTGACGCCTCGATGCAAAAATTTAATAAGATCTAGCACACACAACTCTACATAATTTAAATCCGGTGCGCATTAAATCTGTGGTGAGCGCTTTTAAGGAGTTTCATAGGTTACAGACTTTTGGGGGAAAAAAACGCACTGAAAAATTTGTAGCACGTGTAGTGGTTAAGTTAACCGACATACCGTACATACTAGATCTAAATACAACACAACCAAACGTTCCACTGGAGATCGGATCTATATATTATTAGGGAGAACGGACAGTAAATCCGCCAAAAGCAGATTGGCGGGATTGTCACACCGGTCATCTCGATGTGCAGGTTTCAAAGCAATGTTTCAAGTTGTTATTACCAAGCACGCGAAAAGGGTAACAATATCTACATCAGGTCAAATAATTGTTAAGTGGTGGTGGACATGCATGCAGGAACGTAGAAATATTACAATTTCCTGCGGCCAGAAGGCCTGTCGTAAGAGGCGATAAAACAACCTACAGCCAGGTGGTAGGATATTTGCCCGTCTATATAACTTCCACCCCTGAGCTAGATTATGTATGCCGCTATAACAATCTTGAATTGTGTTCCGGCACAAGTGACCAGGTTTCAGGCTTGTCAGTCCCCCTTTGATGTTACAAATGGCTATATGGGATGCAATCGCTTTCCATCAGGTGGGCCATCTGACCGTCTGCGAATTCAAGGAAAAAAAAGATTTATGGTTTCTTTCAATTGACCAGTATGTTACCAATAGTTGTGCAATATCTGGTCTGGTACCAAAAAATTATTTATTTATTTTAATTATACAAAAATATTACCATACCGCTTCGTAACGTACAATCGTATCAGAATAGAAAATACATAATTAAAACTACGTCTTAGACAAAGTCGTCAAGTGATGTCTTCCGTAATCATGGCTGCTGAAAAGTAGTTGAAACGTCAAAATAAAAATCAAATAAAAGCCGCGCTTAAAACAGTTAAAACGTAGTTTTAATTTTGTGTACTAGTCGCGGAAACTTAAGAGAACATATTAGTTGATATGTAATAATTTCAGTTTCACATAAATACATACATATACAACATGAAAGTATTTTTCACGAAAATATGTCTCTCTCTTTTCTTCCACCATATCCCAATTATTTGGGGTCGGCACAATATGTCTTTTCCTTCCACACTTCTCTGCTCTGACATACATGTTCTGTCACACCACATATCATCATATCATCCTTCACACAATCCATCCATCTTTTTTTGGTCTACCTTTCCATTTGTACGCATCTATCTTGAAGTTTAACATTATTTTTGTCACGTGAATTTCATCTCTCCTCATTATATACTAACGTAATCTTCTTCCTCTCAATTTTTCACTCACGGGTGCAACTTTCAAATGTCCCCTTATGTACAGATTTCTCACCTTATCCATTCTTGTAACACCACACATCCATCTCAACATCATCTCAGCTGAGTGGAGAAATATATGTATTCACGAAAATATGTATTCTATATTAATTTCAAAAAATAATTTGTAGAATTTCATGAATTGGTTTCGTGTTCTATAAATAGACACAGACCTTACAACTTTTAAGGCACGCTATTTTTTTTTCCACTCAATACAAAATGTTGTGCACACTTCACATCAGTGTGTCCCAAATAAAGACAAATTGGTGGCCCTTACATAATAATCGTGGCTTAAATCACCGATTTCGTCTGAATGACATCAGATTTTTGCCAACGTGGGCGCTTGTTCCTTCAACTTGTTATGCCACGTTTAAATCATGTCTAATTCACGGCAGAGAGAGCAGAAAAATAGCGAAGAAAGTGGGCAGCGCATTAATAAAAGGCAGTTTTAAGTATATTGAGCGCCGGGATGCGAAAATTAGCTTGCGCCCCCTTACCGGTAATAAAAGTAGAGATGCCACGAATAATGGTCCGCAGAAGTGCCGAATTTTCGGCTACCGAATGTTCGGTGTAAGACATGTGCAATTCGCGTGTAGCAGGCAACAATAAATTGTGAAGCATTTTCTAACGTTCTCGCGAACAGTAGGTGCACATAATTAAAAGTATGTTTTATAGGTTTTAAGCGCGATTACAAATGATTTTTTTGATTTTGTATTTTATATTATGGCCGAAACCTAACATTAAAATTAAAATAAAGAATAACATCGCATTTAACACTGTTACAAAGTAGTTAAACTATCAATTTGTGATGGAAATATATACAATTTTGAGCAATATGTGCGTTTTTTCACGATTTGCTATTTGTGCCGAATACCGAATAGTTAAAAAAGGAAGCCGAATAGACCGAATATCAGCCGGATATTTGTGGCGTCTCTAAAAAAACAGCATCTAATATATTTTAAGATCCTTTTCATTTTGTCCAAAACGGAACCCTTATGCTTTCGTCATGTCCGTCTGTCCGCCCGCCTTTATATATCACAGTCATTTTTCTTAGGCGCTACTGCGTTAATATGGACGAAATTTGACTGGAAGATATATAAGAGAAGATTATAATTATGGTGAAGAGCGGTTACCGTCGCCTATGGACGTTTGCAACATTAGAGATGTCACCAACGCACTGCTGACCTGGAAGAGATTTTATAACACCCTTTTTAAAAAAGCAAAATTGGACGCCCTGGCTCGGAGCTCATTCCTAATCCCAACGGTGCGCAAGAGAAACATTCTAAAGAAGTAAGAGCGTACAAGAGCGAAACGGCTCAAGGAAGTTGGGTACAACATTGGTGTAGAGCATTTAACCTAGACTCGATTTTTAAAAAGTATATACATTATATAAAGTCGTGTGGGGTTTCGTTAGTCAAATCTTGAAAAACCATGACGATTTTCTTTAATGCCTTTTCAATTGAAGTCAATCCATTTGCGCCCCCTAAGTCCCACACTCGGGCGCCATGTACCCTTTGCATCCATTTTATCCGTGCAGGAACGGAGAACGAATACAATTTGCGACCGGGCGGCTGTTGTAAGGGCGACAAAACAACCTACAGCCACGTAGGGTATTTACCCATCTGGATGGCTACCACCCTTGGTCTAGACTCTAGACTTCTAGAGTATGCCGCCATAACTACCTTGAGTTCTGTTCCGGTATTAGGTGCCAGGTTCCAGTCTCCCTTTAGAGAAGCACATTTGATGTTACACATGTCCATAGGCAATGGTAGCCGCTTTCCATCAGGTGGGCCGTTTGGTTCTCTTCTGAACTCATGCAATAAAAAAAAATTGCACCCCGGGTAAAGACGGCCCTGTTATGCCGAAAGTAAGAATGAGAGCAGTATGTAAACACATCGTCGCGCTCGCTCTGCGCGTCCTTTGACTTCGGTACGAATAATGGCATTTAGTATAAATTATAGTAACCTTGCTAACAACAGATAGCTATGTAACAATATATAATTAGTTAATATGATTATTTCAATCAGGCTCGCTGGCACAAATTTGGCTAATTCGTTCACTGTCATAACAGTCATAACGTATACAAGCAAACTATTCATTGACGGAATACATAACGAGTTGGTTTGGTACTCTATAGGGGCGCAAGCTGAGTGACAGCGTATCGCGGACGCGGAATCCATGACTGTGTACGCAACCCCTAAGCCATATAGCAGTACGCTAAAACACAAAAGCCAGAATAATGCGCAAGCAGGAATGCGGGGAATAAAAGAGAGGAAAGGGCTAGGTTCATCCACCAGGCACATTTTCCTCTTGATCCATTCCCCTTCTTGCAGTTTCTTCGATTTAGTGGACTAGCTAGGTATCGCGCAGCGGGGCGCCTCCCAACCCGCGAGTTAGCACACAACGGTTATGAAATGAGGCATATAGCATGAAACACCGCAAGAGGACGCAAACAAGTGGCGATCCATTAGGCAGTCAATTATGGACTATGACATATTAACAGTTACAGATGTGTCGAAAAAATAAAATAAAAAGGCAAATGATCAAATAGGTTGGCGTTAACAATGACGTACATAACAAAAATCTTCGATAACGGTCTCGCGCAGTCCCAGTTGTGTGTGGTTTTATTCCATTATAAATATAAAAAAACCTGCGTAAAAATATCCAAAGAGATGTGCATGTACGAAAAGAAGGGTTGAAAATATAATGATGATGACGATGAAAATAGATGATGATCAGACAAGCAAAATAGCTACCGATATTTAAAACGTAAAATATTACCTGTCCTTGGAATATGATGATACTTAAATGTATGTACACATATATTTATCTATAAACAGTTATATATTTTCGTAGATATGTGTTTGTATGTTATGTATATTAAGTATATATCTATTTAATATATAAAACATCTGTATATACTGCATTTATATATTTATTAAAAGAATGTAAGAAATTGTACTATGTATTATGTATACCACCATCGTCATTATAATCTCAATTCATTCCTGGGGTTGTCTGTAAGAGATCGCTTTTTAACGATAAGACCGCCCTTTGTGCATAATGAGACATAGATTTAGTCTGTAAGTTCTTTTTTTTGTATTGGTGCAAATTAAATAGTTATTGATTGATTGGTATATGGATTTGGCATATAAAGAAAGTCTGACAAAAATGTCTATCATAGCAGTTGATATCGGTAGACCATTGCGTACTAACCACGATCAAATCACAGACACTGAATAAAGGATAAGTAAAACACTTCAAATAAATGTTTTTATTTATTTGTTTTATTTTACGAAGGCTTACATTCTGATACATATAAATTATAGTAACAAGAATGTTATAAAAATCCTGATAATAAGCTTCCACCTATACTATTATATTGTGAAGAAATTAATGAATATATAAAAAGTAAAAGGTATGTTTCAAGATCGTAGCCAGTGGAGTTCATTGTTTTTGTCAACTTCAATGGAAAATAGACATGATAATAAATATGTATATATATTGTTACAAAGTAGGCTTCGACAAAGGCATATTCGACGTACAGTCTGTAAAAGCACATTTTATTACCTGTCAGCATTTGAACTAATTGTAATGTTCATTTATTTATTGGCATACGTTTCTAGTTATGTGGAGAACAGCTTATTGTACTCGTTTATGACCGCATGCAGGTATCATTAGCCAGGTGTTACGGATTAAGTACCAGCTGATTCTAGGAAACTATGTCGACGATATGATACGGACACATTTGCATTGGTGAAGTATAAAATGAAGCCTGATGGAGAGAGGAGGCAGTCGAGCGAGAACCACGATTAAAACGTGACGTCTGTACAATCGGGAATCTAATAGTGTCGGACTTTGTGCGTTTTATTGAATTACGACCTTCTGCATTACGTTTGGATTTATTGTGTTCGGTTATATTTGTACCTGTGTTATACGTGTTTGTATAGTTCTAATAAACTCGATAATAATTTCAACGGCATTTTAATTCGAGTCCCGCAACTCGTAACAAAATATATATTCTAATATTGATGTGTGAAATACGGTGCTTGTAGGTGTTTATATGTAGTTTTCTTAGGATGGCATGGGATACAAAACATACAAGACTGATGCTTATTCGAATGGTCCAATTTAGAAAAACAGTAAAAACTCTGTAAATCTAACTTGAAAGGAGACGTCCAAATATTCGAGTTGTAGTCTTCAACTTATGGAGGATTTCGAATTTTGTAAGGAAACATTCGACTTGTAGAGGTTGTAAAATCAAATATTGCTATGTTCGTGATACAGAGGTCCAGTTTATTTTTTCGTGTAATAGGGGGAAAATAAGTACTGAATTTGCTTATAGGGACTCACTAATTATTTCGACTTATAAAGGATTCAGATTTCGAACAATGTAGGTTTTGGGGGTTGAAGGGAAACAAACACAATTTTTTTTGAGTTTGAGAGATTATCGACTTATCGAGGTTCGCCTTAAATAGGTTCTCCTGTACTTTTAAAGTATTTCTTTGGTTTTGAATTTTATGGCAACTAAACTGCAACTGTTTTTGTATTATAGATACCCGCTATCACTTGTAGCTGCGACCGTAACTTTCGTTAAAATGAGCACGTCACGGTAAACTCAAATAGAGCAATCGCAATTCGCATCGATACGTTTATCGTGATTGAGCGTATCCCGCGGATTTGCGGGATTCACAATGCGGTTACGTTTGATGGCCTCTGTTGTTTCCGCCATTTATGGCATTATGAGGGGAAGGGAATGTTTGACATTCTAAACTTGATTCATTGTAATTATTATTGGTCGCACTCTAAGGAATAATTTCAACGTTTGTAATTTATTATTAGGTACAGATAACTCCAAAAATATTGGTGACAATACATACGCGAATTGGTAATTGTTTACTTATATTCTTCCCCTTTGATGTAAAACCACAATGATGGAAAATGTATTTGCATAGAACACAGGGAAATACAAGCAGTTATATAAAGGAAGGATTGCACAGTACCTTTATGTAGTGAAGCGATGATTTCTCGTTTCTTAGTAGTTAGCACAACCCGCACAAGTGTTCAAATTTAACGAATTCAACTAATTTGATGGTATATAGGTATATAGACGAGGAATTGGTAACAATATTCAAACGATGCGCACGCGCTGCAGTACTTTATCAAAAGGGGAATTTTATAACATGACCACTATTGCAATGCTATTAACGTCGCATTTCGTCTCCTTTATTCCGTTTGCTAAGGTATGTACCTCTCCTGTAAAAAAGTTAGGAGGTGGTTATACATGATATAAAAGTATTATAATTCATTCAATTTCTTTAAGAAATTTCAATATGCGCGCGACCAGCACAAGCCACTTTATTTTGCACACCTAAATAAACAATTACATTTCTTGGCGATGTATTAGTTTGTCTTAACTTTTAAAGCATTATTTTCCATGCAACTTGAGGTATTATTTATTTTTTCTATAGACTTTTTTTTAATTTTTATTGCATGAGTTCAGCAGACAGGCAGACGGCCCACTTGATGAAAAGCGATTACCATAGCCTATAGACATTTGCAACACCAAAGGTGCTACAAATGCGCTGCTGCTCTCTTAAGGGACACTGGAACCAGGTCACTAATACCGGAACACAACTCAAGGTTGTTATGGCGGCATACTCTAGACCAGGGGTGGTAGCCATCCAGTCGGGCAAATATACTACCACCTGGCTGTGGGTTGTTTAGTCGCCTCTTACGACAGGCCGCCGAGCCGCAGGAAATTGTATTCTTTCTCCGTTCCTGCACGGATAAATAAACGGACTTTTTTGTTTCAAATTTAGGTGTGACATTTCTCAGACTAGACAGTATTTTTAAATCAAAAGTTATGTAAACTAAACTCATATAACTATACTAATATTATAAAGAAGTAAAGTTTGTGAGTTTGTGACGTTGTAGGGAGTAATCTCTGGATCTACTAAACCGATTTTAAAAATTATTATACTCTTGGAAAGGTACGTTAACAGGGAGTGTCATAGGCTATATAGAATGACGCTATATCCCACGAGAGCGGGACAGGGCGCGGGCGAAACCGCACCGGGCCGCTAGTTAGATATATAAAATAACTTAAAAGGCACTTCCAATATTTGAAAACAATAAAAAATCTTCAAGATCCCTAACAGCACTAAAACTAGCTCCTGTTTAAAATTTGAAAACGCTTTTGAAGCGTAAACACATAAAATTTAGAATTCTTGACAAGACAACCTTATTTTTGCTGTCATAACATACTTTATATTTTTTTAAATAAGGTTTAATATTGCTTACATAGCTTTGTGTTGTAAGTAATATTTTGCACACTCTTGCTATTGAAAGTGCCAACTTTACGATCGAAAGACGTAATCGATCGAAGACGTGACGTGTGTGTCAATGTTTTTTGCACTAAGTGTAAGTTTGATAGCCATATTAAAATTCTATATAGTAGCAATAAATTTTAAGGTGTGTGCTATTAAATTGGTTTAATGTGTATAAGATTGTATGATTGTTTCGTATTTTATCCTGACCGCACTGTCACATATACGGCGAAACAAAGACTTAACTTTTCATCTTGTCACTTTAATATTTGCTGTATATCCATACTCAAGGCATGAAAAAATATTACTAATAATGAAATCCAGCTAATAAAAAAGTGTAGCTTCAAAGATCTCATAAATCTTAAGCTAGGTACAGATTATTTGTAACGCAATATTAATTGTCGTACTTAGATCATATAAACGTCTAGATAACGCATGAATTGTACAAAAACGGTCACAAAAAAGTGCACTTGCTCCCCATGCATGTTAGTGTCGTTTCGACTACTTTCATTATGCCGTCCTGCGCTATTAAAATGTGTTGGAACTATTTCCAAAGAGGAAATAATAAGGATAAGATCTCATTTCATCGGTAAATTAACAGTTTTATCGTGATTTCTTTATGAAATCATGAAAATTAATTTCGATAAATCAAAGGGTATCAAGTTCATTGCTGTTGTTAGGTACCAAGTGGGAAGTATTTTCCAAAATTTGAGGAAATTTTGTTATGTTTTTTTAAAATTGGATTACACATAACTCCCTACACGCAGTCTGAACCCATTGAATTGTTCCAAGTCCATTATTACAACTGATTTTACTGATTACAAAAAAAACTAAGTTTGTGGGGTTTAAAATATTTAATAATTTACTTGCTGACGTAAAAATTGCCCATTTAAATTTATTTATAATTAGTCTGCACAATTGGTTAGTAAAGAACTGTTTTTACTCGGTGCATGATTATTAACCGATTTCATAAAGGAGGAGGTTCTCAATTTGATTGGTATTTTATTTTATGTATGTACACCGATTACGCTGAGATTTATGATCCGATTTAAGTTATTCTTTTGTAGTTGGATGCGGAATAGTTGTTATTTGGTCCCCTAAAAAATTATCATAGTTTGGCCCTGTAGTTTTCATTTTATGTTTTTTTTAATGAAAATTTTCCGTTCCCGTTTCTTGGGTCCTACATTTAATAAGGCGCGCGGCACCTTTCGTAGGCCTACCCATAGCTAGACACTAAAAGTAAAAAATAAAAAAACATCATTTAAAAAAACCGAGTTTAAAAACTAAAAAGTATAAAATAACTTAATCAAGATTTTTTTACTTTGTTTGACGAAGAATTTATTTAGTTTATTAAGAGACAAAATAATATAAAATTTTCTACATCTTGAAATCGGTGCCAAGTAAACCATAAAAACTACAATATTTTGCAACATTTTCTTGTTATAATAGTGTATATGGTAGTTTTTATGGTTTGCTCGGCACCGACTTCAAGATGTAGAAAATTTTATATTATTTTGTCTCTTAATAAACTAAATGAATTCTTAGTCAAAAATCTTTATTAAGTTATTTTATACTTTTTAGTTTTTAAACTCGGTTTTTTTAAATGGAGTTTTTTTTTAAATTTTAATTGGAACAAGACATAGATGAGCCTGTATGATATTTATATTGAATTTAATTATTTGACTTTTATCTTTTGACATAAAACAATATTCTAAATTAATTTAATTTTCTGTGGTAACTTCAATAATATTTTAATTATATCTTATATAACTTGTATAAGACAATGTAATCTTTACACACCCTATGGATAATGGCATGTGGATTTATATATGTATAATTTAAGACCTGTATAAATTTTAGGTGTGATACATATGCAAATAAATATTCATTTCATTTAAAAAAAACATTTTCCATTACGAATAGTTTTTTAGAATTATTACATTAGTATTGGTAATTAATAGACTAGGACGTTTATGGGTTGTTAATATCATTAGTGGCCAGGTTCCAGTCTCCGTTCAGTTAGTTCAAAATTTTCACTGTACTTTGTACTTTTGATCAGTCCTATCTATTCTATTTCGAAATTTTAGGGGTGTATGGAAAAAACTGGCCAGATTTGAATTCAGCCCATCGAAATACATAAAAATAGATGTGTCTGGTGGAAAGTACTGACCACTTTTTTGTGGGCCAGTGTTAGTTGAGCAATTTTTGAGATATGGGTATTTTTCACGAAAACAGTATACGGCCACGTTTTTGCTCGATTTTTTGTATAAATATAGCTCCATTAGCGTAGTGACTGTCGATTTTGTGTTCTGAAAGTGTTTCTTCACAATAGATTCCCCCATAATAGGATACGCTACATGGGTCAAACACAGACTGAAATATTTGCATTTTCACTCAACGGGCCAATCTGCATTGCAAACTTTGGCTATAGTATGCAAACATTTCCAAATTTATTCTCAATGACCAGTAAACAACTAATACAATCTAATTACGTTGGCATAAAAGTCAATTTCGAACGTCGCCCAGTTTATCAAGTTGCTTTAACTTGGTAAAGGTGTCGTTATATCAGAATGTTGGCTTTGACATATCCAAATGACATATCCGAACAATTGTTCAATTGTTTTGGCATATTGTATCATTTTGGCAGATGACTTAATGCCATTTTATTCTGTCAATATTTTGTCAAGTGACGTTTAGTCGAATGTTTGGGTGATTTTTGGTATATTGGGATTACATGTATTAGTGAATGAATGAAAGATTTATCGTGTGTTAAAAGATACAAATGACTGGTTTCTATATCTTAATCTTCATTCACTTGCCTTACCATCAGTGGAATTTTACAATTACTTATATCGAGCTAATGTCAAATGTTAATCAATAGATAGTAAGGAAAAAGAACGGTTTGTAAGATATAGGAACGTGCCATAAAAAGCATGATAAATAATAATACTGTTACGAGTCGCGAGACTCGAATTAAAATGCCGTTGGAATTATTATAGAGTTTATTAGAACTATACAAACACGTATAACACAGGTACAAATATAACCGAACGTAGTAAGTCCAAACGTAATGCAAGAGATCGTAATTCAAATACACGCACAAAGTCCGTCACTAAATAGATTACCGAATGTACGCAAGTCTTGCTTCGCGCGTGGTTATCGCTCAACTGCCTCATCTCTCAATTGGGACATTGCTTTATACTGTACAGCACAAATACAAAATGTCTGCTCGGCCTCGTGGACTGAATTTCCTAAAATCACATCTGGCTAATGACTACCATAAAAGATTACAATACACAATGGGCTGTTTTTCTAATCACAAATTTTAAACACAAAGTAAACAAAAGAAGTCCAAATGCCGAAAAGGTAATAAAATGTCTAGAGGTATGCAGGTGTGAATTTGTCTTTGTCAATGTTCAGGTTGTAACAATAGAATAGGCGATATTATAGCTATTGGCAATTTCTTCTAGACAACTTTTAATATACATATTGTGCTATATAGGGAGGAAAAATAGTGATATCTTTAATTATATCTGAATACAACAAAAAAAAGAAGTGGCTGATGTGTGATGGAATTTAACGGAGCTAGATTTTTTTTAAATAATATATGTTTTTCGTAAAACAGGCATTTGGAAATTTTGATTATGTTTAAGACATATAGGTAGATAACACTTTATTGTTCACCAAAATAACAGACACAAAATTTTATCATATTTTTCGACAAAAAAATAGGCGACCTTATTGCTCAAAGCGATCTCTTTCAGGCAAGAGGAAGAAACTAGAATGATTAGGGCCCAGGCGACCGAGGCCCTGGCAGAGGGACCAGGCGTCCCCAGAAGCCGGAATCAAGACGGTGGAGACGGTCCGCACCCACCTGGCTCATTGGGTATCGCGGAAACGTGGGACCCTGACGTTCAGGCTGATGCAGATACTTACCGGGCATGGCTGCTTTAGTAAGTATCTGCACTAAACCTTCTCCGTTTTGCCACAAGTGCGGCGCACTCCAAGATACGGCGTTTCATACGCTCATGGAGTGTGCAGCCTGGGGACCCTAGAGGGCCCTCTTAAAGAACGTCTTAGCCCTATGGGCTCACTTCGTAGCATGGTCGAAGCGATGGTCCAGGGACAAAATTCCTGGCTTGCGGTTTCCTCCTTCTGCGAATCGGTCATGTCGCAGAAGGAGGGCGCTGAAAGAGCGAGGGAGGAGGATGCGTATGCGAACACCGTCCGCAGGAGGCGGACCGACGGTCGTAGGCGCCGCTACGCGCATCTCCTCCTCCCGTAGTTACTGTCATAGGGGGCCGCTGTCACGGGGGCGACAACAGACTTCCCCCCTGCTGTACGAAGTGGATCACTCTGCTCCCTGGGGTGGTCCAGTTACAGAGCGTCACGGTGCAGTTACTCTGTACAAGATCTTGTGACGCCCCGTAAAAGCGCGATAAATGGGGCGCAGGTTTAGATTTAGTGGGTAGTTTGACGGCCATTTTTCGGGACAGCTTCGTTTTAGAAGAACCGGTCGCTAAGAGTCCCACATACCCTCGATGCAGACCTTATGTCTGCATTTTCGCCTTTCTTTCCGATGTTCAAAGGCGTTACCCTACGTTGTTAAAAGAAAACCTAATCTGACTCAAGTTTAAGTCTCATATATGAGGAGTGAACAATACAAAAGCCAGAACTGGTTAATTTCTTTGATTCGACATACAGTCCTCTCCAATCATTTTATGAAAGACATACATGCAAGACCCTCCATTGCATTTACTCGTATTAATTAAAATCTTCATAAGTTTAAAATGATTAGCTTTACCCCCTTGGGAGAGGGGCGAGTCAACGCACAAACAGAGCGACATAATCAAATTTGTTTTAATGTTAACCATATTTAGGTTGACTTTCAATCCCTCACTCGTCGACTAATTAAATAGTATTGTGGATTTTGGACAGCAAAAGTTTGTTGGTTTAATATTTATTTCGACTCTGCTTCAATGTGTTATCTTGAAATTTTAAATTTTAAAATAGGGTTTTTTTAACTTTCCGAAAATAATTGTATGGAAACGCATAACTTTTTTCTGTCAATTTACAATGTATTTTAAAAGACAAAAAGTCGTGGTAGAGTAATGGCAGGCGCACGCGTCCCAAGCTCAAAGGGCGCGGGTTCGATCCTGGCTGGAACGCATGCACCACTTAGTCAGTTTTCTGATCTAATGTGCATATTGTTACAATTACCACGTGCTAACGACGGTGAAGGAAAACATCGTGATGCAACCTGCACATCGAGATAACCGACGTGTCAAACCTGCCAAGCCACCTTGGACAAGCGTGGCGGGTATACTGTCCGTTCCCCCTATAACGGGAGGCCCGAGCCCAGCAGTGGGACATTTATGGGCTGTTATTATATTATATTTAAAAGATATCACGTCATTTGTTTCGAAACAATTATTTTTTGAAAATTAAACAAACTCTTCAAAAACACATTAGGTACTAAGCAAAGAGGCGATTTGTTAAAAAAAATTGCACTGTCTAATTGTACCCCCTTCAGTCGTTCTATCAACTAAGGCACGGTTCGTATATCTTAACTGACCGTTCATTTGCCTTCATTTGCATCGGTTAAAGTTCGGCATCCTTTGCATCGGTTAAAATTGGACATAAGCACCATACCTAATGTCAAAATTCAACCGATGCTAAGGCAAGTGAATGCATAATAAGATATAGGAACCGGCCTTTAATCTGGCAGAAAGCTTAGATTATTATATACATACTAAGCTTTGCTCGCGTTAATGTAGATTTCGACAAACCAATCGGGTTTTAATTCTTGGAAATGTCAAAAATAATTTTAATTAAATATATCCATTAATACTCATAACGCCATCTAACGAATTGGAACTGACCATGAGAACAACATATTAATAATAATATATAATTGGCATTGTCATTCGCGTTGCTATGACGAATTCGTGAATTGCAACGGAGGCGTCAATAAAACGTGACCGGAGTTATATTATTTGTCTATCCCCTGGGAACAGTTCTTTTTTTGTGGATGAAGAGTAGCCTATATTATTTTCGATTACCCTGAAAATGTGTATGCAAAATTTCCTGATAATCGGTAAGTATTTATGGCGTGAATCATTACAAACAAATAAACAAACAAACTCACATTAGCAATTATAATAATATTTTAGTTAAGATCGAAAGTAAACATTGATAAATACTTAGCAAGTCATCAACTTGACTGAATAGAAAAGTGAAATTTAATCGAAATGTAAGTCGGTATTGAACTTTATTTTCGTAAATCGTGTCGTAGCCTGGATAGCTCAGTCGGTAGAGCATTGGACTTTTAATCCAAGGGTCCAGGGTTCAAGTCCCTGTTCGGGCGAGTCACTTTTTTAGTTTTTTAATTTCACTCTTAAATTGTTAATTTAACTGAAAAGAAATGAATGTATTTATTTCAAAATAGAATCATAGATTTTATTTATTGAAAGTCATGAATGTACGACCGCTTCCACTCTTCAGACTACGCCTTTTTGTAAATTACCTTCTACGTAGCATTAGTAACTCTTGGTAAAAAATGATTATGACATACACAGACAGATGGACGGAGGGTCATAACGACTTCACAAAGGTTCGTTTATTTTATTTATATTTTTTTATTGTGTGAGTTCAGCAGACAGGCAGACAGCCCATCTGATGGAAAGCGGTTACTATCGCTGTAACGGGCACAACGTTCAAATGTGCGAAGGAGAATAAAACAAGGCTTTTGAGGTTTGGAAACTTAGCCGTTGAGCGCTAAAGAATTTGAAATTATGACACGTATTGCACGGTCGGTAGTTGCGAGCACAGACTACTATGGATACTACGTATGTGGAGGGTGGTTAAAATCGTGGCCAAACGTCAAAAGCCTAAACGTCAAATTGTGAAATTGACTTAAAATGGACGGCAGGGAAAGTGGGAGGGAATGGAAATTAATCTTCCTTTAATTCTTTCATAGTGAAAGAGACTTATATGATATGTATTTGAATGAAAGAGAAAAAAACTTAATATAAAAGATGTTTGAAGCGAAACGGCCGTGGTTGCGAGCAACTGGTTCGGGCCAATCCCGAGTGAAGTTCGTGTGCATTCGCTCGTTCTCTAGGCACTCGAATTGCTATTATTTATTAACAAAACACAGGTAAATACACAAATATTTTAAATTTTATCTTTTATATCCTATTTAAATATATCTATTTTATTTATACTTTTATATAATTTAATAATTTATTTTATTTTACATATAACACTAAGCGGGCCGATCATCCAAAAGATTATATCGTCAACAATGGCCTATGGACATTTGAAACACCAAAGGTGCTGGAAATGCTCTGCTGCTCTCTTAAAGGAGACTGAAACCTGGCGTAATGCCGGATCACAATTCAAGGTTGTTATGGCGACATACTCTAGATTAGGAGTGGTAGCCTTCCAGACGGGCAAATACCCGTTTTTCAAAATGGCTACAGAACCCTAAAATATAATCCCCTTAACAAAATTATTTTTACAATTACTTACGTGACATTGTTAAACATTACATAATGTACACTTTTGTGCATTAATAAATGGTAAAGAGTAGAACAATTTCCCGTTATTATAAAGGCATAAACATTTACGGTGTATGAAATCTGGTACGGCGAACACGCAGTACGTGAATGATGAATATATACGCGAACAGAGGGTAGACTCTATTCATATAATGAGAAACGTTTGAAAGAAATGTGAAGAAGTTACTGAACTTTATATAAAAGCGTAACATCTAATTTATTTATAGGTTAGGTGTTAGGTAGGTAGGTTAGGCCAAATTCAAATATTTGGGAGGAGGTGAAAGAAAAGATCTACACTGATTTTATTTAAAGAAATCAAGTAAATATTGATATTGTGAATCCATAGATTAAGTCCGTTTAAAGTCATTATGATTTTATCAGGATTTAATCGATAATATTAAGTTTAGGTTAATCAATAATCAGAAGAATAAAATAGAATATATTTTATGCATAAGATTAAGATACAATTCAAGAAAATAATCATTAAAAGCAATTTATTCCATACAACTTTGGGATGGCTTAGTAGTTAATAAAACAATACAACACAAGTAAAATTTTTAAAGAAGAAAGTTGCAAGATTGTTTTATAATTTTTTGTAACATATTGTGTCAACCGAATTTAAAGTCTTAAGAGTTTAAGAAATAAAGTTGACACTCTGCGATATTTCTTCATATACCAGGCTGACTATGTTCGGTATCTATGAAAATTCAATTTGCCTCGGCGTACATGTTTTTGTCCCTCACTGTACAATGGATGACGCATCTATTATTGTATTTGCGTTGCAGAAGGATGGGCTTACAAAGGCTGTGCAGTATGTTAGAACTTTTTTATAAGTATGCCTTCTTGTACGATTTAACATGTTCTTAACGATGCCTAAGTAGATTTTAGATATTGCATAGCTTAACCATAGAGTATAGTTGTGGTAGCGTAAAGGCTAGTGCACGCGTCCCAAACTCAAAGAGCGCGGGTTCAAATCGTGACCGGAACGCATGCAACATTTAGGCAGTTTTTTGACCTAATGTAAACAGTATATTGTTACAATTACAACGTGCTAACAACAGTGAAGTAAAACATAAAACAGTGATGAAAAAGCCGCCTTGGATAAGCGTGGTGGGTATACTGTCCGTTCCCCGGAGGTCCGAGCCCAGCAGTGCGACGTATATGGGCTGTTATTATTGACTATTATTATGGCTTAGCCTTCGGAGATACAGTGTCTCTGCATGTTCTACCGGCTATATAGCGTGGAGTGTTTGGAAGAATTGTTTGATCTAGTGTCGATGCCTCATTTTTTTATTATATGAGTTCAGCAGACAGGAAGACGGCCCGCCCGATAGAAAGCGGTTACCATTGCCTTTGGACATTTGTAACAACAAAGGTGCTACCAATATGCTGCCACTCTCTAAGGGAAGGCTGAAGCCTGGCCACTGATGCTGGAACACAACTCAAGGTTATTATGGCAGCATACTCTAGACCAGAATTGGTAGCCATCCAGACAGGCAAATACCCGTTTCTCAAAATAGCTACAGAACTCTGAAATATAATCCCCTTAACAAAATTATGTTTACTTCTTACATGACATTGTTAAACATTAGATAATGTACACTTTTGTGCATTAATAAAGGGTAAAGAGTCGGACAATTTCCCGTTATTATAAAGGCGTAAACATTTACGCTGTATGAAATGTGGTACGGGGAACACGCAGTACGCGAACAGAAGGTAGACTCTATTCATGTAATGAGAAAAATTTGAAAGAAATGTAAAGAAGTTACTGAACTTTATACTTTTTTGTAATAACAATAGTGTAATATCTAATTTATTTATAGGTTATCATAAGTCGCATTAAAATATTTGGGAGGAGGTGAAAGAAAAGAAAAAGAGAGACAAGTCGCAATTATCTACACTGCGTTTATTTTAATAAATCAAATAAATATTAATATTGTGAATCGATAGATTAGGTCCAGACAGGCAAATACTCTACCATCTGGCTGTGGGTTGTTTTGTCGCCTCTTACGACAGGTCGCCCGGCCGCAGGAATTGTACTTGTTCTCCGTTCCTGCACAGATATATATTTTTATAACTGCCCCACTCGCCACCGACGGGATGTTAATCCCTATTTCCTTGAGTTCCTACGCTCAACGCAACGGTTCCCTAGAAAGTTTACCCTGCGTACAACAGTGAATTAGAGGATATTTCCTACCAAGGCATTACTTCTGCTCTACGACATGGTGTTGTTTAAGAAGGGCGTTGTAAAAAAATCTAGGCTGGCAACGCCTACACGACGGTACCCACTTTCCATGAGATGGGCTCTCTGCTTGCCCGTTGCAGGTAATTAAGAAAATAAATTCGGACAAAATAAGGGAAATAGCAACTGTTATGGCTGTTACTGCAGCAACTCTTATTATTTCTTATGGCATAGAAAACTGTTTGTTACCAGCTAGTAATTATAATTTCCTAGCATCATAACTCATAGCAACGGTGTGTGGCACAAGGACAGGTGACATGATCATCTGCTTTAATGACGTCGTTAACTTGCACGACCCTGCGAACGTGCGAGAGTTGATATGGGATGGTCAAGTATAATGACATAACTATCAAATGTCATTTTAATTTATATGAATGATAGTTACTATTTTTACCCGCAAGAGGGCTTTATCATATAGTCCATGACAGGCACCGACCGAGATGACCTCGTTCATTACCAGGAGACGAACCTCAAGTATCTTCCTATGTCGCCACAGAGTGCAAAGTATCTCATGGCGATAGAATGAGTAGCGCGGAACTTCTACTCCCTCATCTGATTTGTGGCGAAGCCTTAGGTAAGTGGCGATAATTTAGTACCCAAGTTCGCGGATCAAGAAGAAGCAATTTTGGTGCTTGCCTTGACCAGTCGGCACGGAAAGGAAATTATCATTAATCCTAATAGCCCAGCATTTTAGTCCGCATTTCCAACAATAGTCATATATAGACCGGAGCTAAACCTTGAATAGATATTATCGTCCATATGTTACGGGCAATTTGATAATTCCGGTCACTATGAATAATGACCGGTCTATATAGATAATGCTCTTGGCAAGTAGGCAATATAAATAAAACTGCATGATTTATCACTTTTCCCGGTCATTATGAATATAGACAATCTTATCTTGGGCAATATAATAAAACTCAGATGAACTGTAGTTTTTTGTTTATTAAATGTTTTTTTTTTTTTTTTTTTTTTTTTTTCCTCTCTCCGAGCGAACGAGATTACTCGGGTTTTTTGCTTTAGAGGTTTTGTTTTTATCTTTTCTTGTTTTTTACTTTTTTACTATTCTTTTGATCTTTATCTTTTATTATCTCTTGTTTTTTTTTTTCTTTTGTTTCTTTATTTTCCAAAAATTGTTGTACAATGTTTCTTATAGCTATACATTTTATATTGCTTTTAATTTTATATAATTTTTGTTCCAAATCTTAAACAATTTATGCATGTTTTTCCAAACTATTGTTTTTATTACACATTGCTTATATATATGCTATTGCTTATCCAATTATAGGCACAAATTCCTAGTCTTACTATTTATACATTCAATGTTGCGAACTTCTTACCTCTATTTTAAGTCTACTTTGTACATCTTTATTTGATTTCTTTCTAGTCTATATTATACATTCTAGTTTATTATTAAATGAGGTTAGGGTATAGTTATATAGCACTTTTATTTATCATTTGATATATGAAGTGAATTTTAAATGGTTATAAAAAAAACACCACGAAGGCTAACGCGGGAGAGCCTTAGTTTTCTGACTTGTATTAAAAAATATAACTATACCCTACCCCTAAATGAATTAAAATTACATAATTCTTATGGAAAGGTAACTGAGTTTATCAAATTGTCCGGCTAGAAGTAGGAAAGTATTCATACTGCCAGATCCAGGTGATAAATTCAAGTTATCTCAAAAAATGATTTTTTAGATGGACCACAGGCTGTCGGTCATTATTAAATATGGGCCGGCCAAAGTACTTAATTTATCAAATTGGCCAACGCTCTTAGTCATTATTCATAATGATCAGTCCATAATAATAACGTCTGATTAATCAAATTGCCCGTAACACATACATGGATAATCGTCAGTGTCACAAAAAATTTATACTAACTCGTCGAAAGGGCCTCTACGTAAATGTCTTCCCACGTCTCACGCAAGTCTTACAAAATCGCGCGCTGTTCTTATGACCTGTGGTTTAAATGGACATAAATAACAATTTTATTCAATCTAACTGTGACCGCTACGTAATTCGTGAGGGATCTGGAGTTTCCAACCAAAAATTGAAAACCTTATTAAGCTTTTTTATGAAATATATAATATGGTCCAAAAATATTATTGTTGTCAATAAATAAAACGTCAAGAAACGATAAATGAAATGCCTGTAGCGCCATTTGTTGGGTAGAATTAAATGGATTTCAATGGCGATTCTCATTCATATTAACGATAATGTTAAACACTATTTTCATTTTGATAATCGTCAAAACAATAATTTTATTTAAAAGTTCAATCCATAAAATGAAATAGCCCATTTATTCCTGACGGCCATGACTAAAAGGGGTGAGCGTGTTATGTGTTACACTAACTACGGCTCCCCATCACACCTCGCGTTGTAATTAACATGTTAATTTTGTATGTAATGGACACTATGTGTACTTGTTGTTTGTAAGAGTTTAATGACGTATTTGTATATATTTAAACTCAAAACTGCTCGAAAAATGTCAATAAAAAAGTACATATCTAAACAGAACTAATTTTTTTTTATGAAATCGCCATGTTTATTTGTATGTCACATAGTCTTTTGCTAAGAAACTATAATTTTACATGATTTTATGTCTGCGACTTCGCCCACGCATGACTTGCAATTACCGCAGGATTCCCGTAATAAATAATATCACCCAGTTTATTACATAAAATTTGCTATCAAACAGTGAAACAATCATATTGAAATTCTATTTGTTTTTTTCAATCCGGCCATTTTAAACAATTCCCAGAAAAATACGCAAGAATCCCAGGATAAGAAGTAGCGCAGAGTTTGAGTCTAAAAATTAGTTGTCGATCAGCGAAAACCGCATCGAAATCGGCCCAGCAGTTTTTACGTAAATCTCGAACTAACAAACAAAAATTTTAACTAAAATGCATCGTTTATACTATTGTTACAAGTTGGGCTACCTGCATGCCTATTGTCACATACCGATACAGAAATGCTGCGCATATTGTTTATTGCCCCTCCCGCATTCGGAGTTCTTTTTAATACTTCGTATTTGCAATTAGACAATAGCCTATTGTTATTGTTTTTGACTTTATTGGCCGTTCGCAGGAATAGATAACCAGGTGTGCAAATTAATATTTCTCGGAAACTCAGTGCGTGTGGCCGATTTTTTTTAAACTGTATAGTTAGTATAAGAAAATGCCCGAATGGAGGGGTGGGGCAGTCAAGCGACGACTACGAGACGAGTAAGACGTTTGTAGTACTCTCGGTTAGCGATATAGACGACGGACTTCGCGCGTGTCGAATTGCATGGAATCGTGCAGTGTGAACTGGTTGCATCCAGTTTTATTTGTATTTGTTTCATACGTGTTTGTACAGTTCTAATAAATTCTATAGTAGTTCCAACGGCATTTTTAATTCGAGTCCTGTAGCTCGTAACACTATAGTAAATTCCAGTTGATTTTTTTAAATAGCTTCAATGTAGAATGTTACAATATTATATATTAATAGAAACATGTAATCAATATGCAGCAATACTTTATACAGCCTGCACTGTAATACAAAGTCTAAGTAACGCAGAAACGATGATGGATCTGATGGAAAGTGATTACCTTCGACATGGAAATTTGGAACACCAAAGGTGTTGCCACTGTGTATGCAAAGCATAGTGACATACGTTAATGTCGGACTCGGAACAGAGATAGGACTGCACCGTTGCCGAGATGATTGGAAAAATCTAACACGCTAACGCATGTTATGGGTCCGAGTACATATAATAATATACCGAACAAAATCACACTTTCCGGCAGTTTAAATGGATTTACTTGTCGGCTAAAGAGGTGGCTAATTGAACTCAACTTCTATAGCTTGAAGGATTCCTAGGATTCTAAAGATTGATGACATATAATGTGAATCTTAATAAACCCTGACGTGTAACATAGTTGCGAATAAATGAGTTTATGTGTTGCTTGCCTCGAAGAGGGGACTAGAACCTATGTAGTTCAGTAACTACGACAGCATACTCTAGATCAGGGGTGGTAGCCATCCTAACCACCTGGCTGACGGTTATTTGGTAGTCTCTTACGACGGGCCGCTCGGTTACAAGAGTTAGTGTTCGTTTTCCGTTCCTGCATACATTGTAATGAAATTTTAGAAATGAAAATACACAAATACCATCCATTGTTCTGAAAATAATCCCCACCCGTTGGATAATGATTGAAATACGATTTTTTTAAATTCCGTTATTAATCCCGGTGCCACTTGCAATAATAAAATACTGTCACATACACACGTAACCATAAATTACAACTACTCTTATGTTGTAATATTGCATTTTACCCTCACTCAAGAATTTTCGGGCGCCATAATCGAATATTAGTGGGAAAATTTATGGTTTCAGCCACAATTTTTATATCCGCCTGTGTTTAACGTGTCTGTGGTGAACGGTTATGAATGGTGCGCTTGTCACCCCTGTTAACTCTGCCGTGAGGGTAGTTCGACTAATTGTATACTCATAGAGCTGATGGTACTACTGTGACAAAGAAAATTTTAATATGACACTGTTAGCTATCACGCTTATCCACGCTGTGGCCGCGTATTTTGAAAGGATTATAAGAAAATAACCCGTTGAAATTGACGTTTTTGGGTTATAACATAAAGACATTTGTAAACTAAGGTCGAAAAAAGATTTATTCGAGATTGTCAAAACTGGTTTCGCGTCTGACGTTGCAGATATCAGAATCCTAATTTTACTATTGCAATATTTTCAGCATATTCGCCCACTAGCACCATAACGGTTGTTTTTATATGAAAAAACGGCCGTTATGACGCCGATGGTCGACTGTTATGGCGATATTGTGTTAGCAACCTAAATTTATGACAGGTATATATATATATATATATATATATATATATATATATATATATATATATTTATAGATGTTATGAATCTACAGTTGTAGTAATTAATCGTATAATAATGTCATAATTTAATAAATTTTGTTAGATATCATGAAACAATAGCTATTTTAAGGCAGATGTTTATTGATCTGCGGCAGTGGATAACAAGGTTAGTTAGTGAATACGATACTGTTATGTTTACTAAATGTTTTGGTGGTATTTGTAACCGGTATTAACAAGTTGCTGGACATTTTAGATTGTGAACATTTAATTGATTTTAGTTTCAATAAATTTATAGAATTTAAGCGGTGCGTGAAGCCAGGCAGACCCAGTTATTCTACCATTTACCAGGCGCTGCGCTCTTCGGTAAACTGAGTAGTTTTTTTTTTCTCCTTTAGGCTCAGGCGAACGAGATATGCCCGAGTGGTTTCCTTTTATTTTTACTTTAAGAAGTTTGCATTTTTTGTTCTTATTTCTTATACTACTTACTATTTGGGTAAATAAAGTTTGTTACTAAGGTAGTTTTGGATGTGGGAAGGATAGTTGATAAGCGAATGTATGATAGGTGATTTGGGATGTGTGTTGGGTGGATGGTTGGTAGGATGTCTTTTTTTTTATTTCTTTAATTTCAAATTTTGTACAATACAAACTGAGTATGTTAAATGTTTATTTATGGATATGTTCTTGTATGATTTGATAAATGTGTTGAATTAAGATGATATAAATACTCTAATTGCCAGGCTTGGGGTGACTAGAAGGGGAGCTGGGAGGTCACCGGGCCAGGTTGGGCCCATCATTTATGTCATCTTGGTAATATATCAAATGTGTCGCTATAAAAAGATTGAATTGAAGTATTTTTTACTGTTTATCTGGTTACGATATATATTTTTATTGATTTATTATGCAAAATTTCGATGACGCTTACAATTGTTATAGCAGAATTGGGGCCCCGATAATAATGTTTAAAATTTTGCAATTAAAAGCTCTGACTACAGCTGTCGTATAGCTCACCAATCCAAGCGAATGAACAGCGGTGGTCTTAATGACCTGCTTAATACTGAGCATGGACCAATTTTCGAATATATTTTGTATTATTGTTGTCTATGTCTTAGTTTTAAAAGTTTATTTTCTATGTAAATTTATATTCATATGTTAATTTTGTAGGTTTGAATGGATATGTTACATTCACCTATATGTAATTTTCACGGCTGTTTTGAGCTATTTACATTTCAATGCATTTTTGACTAAAATAACAGTATATTAAATAATGTTGAATTAGTACCTGCCTAATGTATTTATATTTAAGTATTAACAACTCTTCATTATATATTGCAAAGACCAGACGTCCTGCACATACATACACATAAAAGTGTCACTGGCGACGCAGCATTATTTATATTAAATTATACCATGAGGGGAGGACTCCAAGACTCTAATTACATAGAGGTAGAGTGGAAATTTTCCTGTGACCAGTGAAAGAAAAATTATGTTATTTTTTCTTCCAATGGGATCTTTAATTAAAACAGGGGTAAGATAAATTTTCTCGGACATAATGATATATTTAAGAACTTTTTTTATTAATTTTTTAATCACCTTGGATATCCAATAAGAGAAGAAAAGAAAAAGGACAGAGTTCCAGACAAACTTATCACAGTAGGATAAGTTTGTCTAGAACTCTGTTCTTTTCCTTTTTTAACTAAAATCATCAGATTTTAGTTAAAAAATGAAAAATCTTATTATGATTTTCTATTTTTAATTAATTTAGGTCCGATTTTTTAAACACCAAATATAAATTGTCCATGGAATAAAATAAATTACAATATGAATTTTTTTTAAATTACAGTTGTATGAATGAAGCAGTTGAATTCTTTCACTTTACATTCAGTCGGGTTATAATTTAATCGATTATTGAGAATTTGGTTCTTACTCTAGTTTAAAAAAATTTTTTAAAAATAATACAGATGACCTGTGACTACATCTATATGTTAAAAAAGTAACTTTACAAAGTTATTACATTTTTATAGGTTTCTATAGGTGGCAGCACAAATCGACACGGGAGCCACAGTGTGGTTTAAAAAAGAAACTTTTTAGACCGGTCATCGTATTGCCCTTAATGTTTACGTTATATTTAAATCATTTTTATTATGATTAAAATGATAAAACTTACTAAAATTAGGTTCCAGCCGATTAATAATGATTGTCAGTCAGCGTAGCTAGAATATGTCAAAAGCCAAAAACCAACAGCCGGCTAAATTGTAGCTCAAACGAAGATTTTTAACGTTTACGATGTCAAAATAACTGTAAAGTATTTTCTGAACTCGTTTTTCAGCTAAATATTGTATATTTAATAGTTTAAGCTGAAAAAAAATATTTGTGGTCATATTTACTTACAGATTTGTTTGTATTAAATAGTACTACTACATACAAAACTTTTGTACAAATAACATTATTAGTAATGTTGCAATCCGATACTAATTCTTTGCAGGTGTCTTATTACCCCTTTGAATTTGAGTTATCTATTGTTTGCGCTAATCTCTTTGTTCACTCCGCCGTCAGACGTCACAAAACCTTCTTCTCTCTAAGTTGGTATTTCATGCGAATTCTTGGAAGCCATTAAGCTGACCATTCGACGATTCCAAGAACCAGTGAGCAGCATGTTGCTAGAAGGCCATGTCTTATTTAGAAATAGATGAGGGTCGGTCAGTCGGGAAATGGGCTAGGTGTGTTCTGACTGTGAACGAGGCGTTACCAAGTGCACTTTCGGAGCGAGTATCTTATAACGACGAACTTTGCGCGATTTGTGTGATAACTATTTTCTGCCCTACTGTTTGATTTTGTTGTAATTGTGAATTACGTATGTGTACTTCTAATAAAATTTGTGATAATTCCAACGGCATTTTCGAATTTACATCCTACAAATTCGTAACAGTAATTGATAAATGTTTTGTAACTCATACTTATAATTGTTTTGTACTGCTTTTATCTACTTGTGTCACATCACATAACTATGGAAAGTGAGTACTATTCGTGGAAAAGTAATAGAACTTGACACCATTTGAGTTATTTTTCTTTGAAGTATTTAAACATCCAGAAATACAACAATACACTTTTACTTAGTTAAATGTTATTTTTTACTTCTTTAATGTGATTATTTTATAACGTGCAGTTTCAATGTACTAGTATTGTTTGAGCAAAAGATTCGATTTTGTACCACCAGTTGGCAGTGCCGTCGTCACACACTTTCCCCATAGCTTTGTAAATGTAAATTAGGTTTTTTTACTTACGTTTTTATAGTTTTTAGTAGTATTCCTCTTTCAAATAACATATACCTAATCCAAACTAATATTATAAACATGAAAGTAACTGTCTGTTTCGCTATCACGTAAAAACTACGGAACAGTTCTGGCTGAGGTTTGTTATATAAGTACTCCCAATACCGAGAATGTTCATAGGATACTTTATCCGTGCAGGAACGGAGAAAGAATACAATTTCCTGCGGCCCGGCGGCCTGTCGTAAGAGGCGACTAAACAACCCACAGCCAGGTGGTAGGGTATTTGCTCGATTGGATGGCTACCACCCCTGATCTAGAGTATGCCGCCATAACAACCTTGTGTTGTGTTCCGGCATCAGTGGCCAGGTTCCAGTCTCCTTTAAGAGAGCAGCAGAGCATTTGTAGCAGTTTTGGTGTTGCAAATGTCCATAGGCGACGGCAACCACTTTCCATCAAGTGAGCCGTCTGCCTGTCTGCTGAACTCCTGCAATAAAAAAAATTAAAAAAAATACTATTTATCCCAGAAAATGCGATAGTTTCCAATACAAAATTAGGTAGAATTTCCGGGAGTGACTACTATCTAAGCTATCTATCTATATACTATCTAAGCGCTACCGCTTAGATAAGAATATAATGCAATGTAACATGTTTGAATTTGCTCTCGTTATTGTTTGCTCTCTAAATAAAGTGGGTTTAGTCCCCAAAGTTGGACTGGAGACGAAGCTACGGGTAAGGCTCTGCTGATAAATATAATTTAATATCTATAATATTGAAGTTATTTAAAAAACAACCAACAGAAATACACTATATAAACGATGGAGAAGACGATGCATTTTTTTTTGAATTTTTGTTTTTTTTTGACATTCACGTAAACATTACTGGACCGATTTCGATGACCGGTTTTCGCTGATCGATAGCAAATTCTTAGAGTTAAAATCTGCGCTACTTTTTACCTCGGGAATTTCTCGGGAAGTTTTCTGGGAGTTATTTAAAATGGCAAGATTAAAAATAAATCGAATTCCAATATGGTTTATTCACTGATCGATAGCAAATTTTATGTAATAAAATGTGTGTTATTTGTATCACGGGAATCCAGAGGGAATTTGTTCGGGTGCATAAAAATTAGGTTATTTCGACACAGTTAACACTAAAACTATATGTTTTAAAAAAATATATTTTTTATTGCAGGAGTTCAGCAGACAGGCAGACGGCCCACTTGATGGAAAGCGGTTACCACCGCCTATGGACATTTGCAACACCAAAGGCGCTACAAATGCGCTGCTGCTCTCTTAGGGGAGACTGGAACCTGATCACTAATGCCGGAACACAACTCAAGGTTGCTATGGCGACATGCTTTACACCAGGGGTAGTAGCCATCCAGTCGGGCAAATGCCCTACCACCTGGCTGTGGGTTGTTTAGTCGTCTCTTACGACAGACTGCCCGGCCGCAGGAAATTGTATTTTTCTCCGTTCCTGCGCGGATAAAGAGCTTACATTGTTTTCTAATGCTGTGGTACTTTGTGTCCAGGGAATTCCGTAGGAATTTCAAGTCGACCAAGTCGCGGGCGTATCCTAGTTATTTAATAAAACACTTACTAATCTAGCTCATTCAAATAAAGCAATAAAAATGCCTTAACAAATAAATTACGTACATAAGAATTCTTACAAATTGCTCTCAATGACATACTGAAATAGAGTTTCTTAATCGAGTTACGGTGACTCAATTGTTTGGTCGAAGTTATTATCTTATATCGTAGTTACTTGGAAAATATGCCTTGGAAGACAATATTTTCGTTTATCTATAGTAATTTATGCTTGAAGTTGTCGAAAGTTGCCCACTTTGGACGGTGTTCGGAGTTTCGCGGCGGCTCGAAGCTGGAGGGTCGCAGCTCGGGGTGCTTGAGATAAAAGTTTATATTTTTTTCTTATGTAGTTTAAGATTTGTAGTGTCATTTTTAGAATTCCATATGATAGAAATAGAACTTTTAAAAGTCGTCATGTGTGTTTTTATTGTCTTGGTACATTAGACTCTTTTTCTTGGAAACAACTGGCTCTATCTACGTGGACGGAATTCGATAGGAGGACTGACTAATGACTAATAAATGCTTTTTGTTGTTCTGTAGTTGTTGCGGACAGAATCACCCATTGACCTCTCCCCCGGAAGTCCCATACCCCCCCGCCTCGCTTACCGCGAATATGTAGTTCGCTCGATTAGCAGCTAAGCGTCTGCTTAAAGTAGTATCGAGCGAGTGCCCGTGACCTCTTTTTTTTTTTGGGGAAATTCCACAGACAGAGAGAGAATATTTAAAGCACAAAAGAAATGTCTTAGATCTATATTTCATTTAAAACAAACCGATACATGTAAACCATTTTTTATAGATTTTAAGATATTGACATTTCCTTGTTTGTATATTTTTGAAATTATCATGTTAATCAAAAACAACCCAACATTCTTTGACAATTATAGAAGTGCCCGACATATTAATAAGAATAAAATTTGTATGCCTCCGCATACCACTGCATTATATGATAAAAGCGTGTTTGGGATGGCACCAAGAATATATAATAAGTTACCATGTAATATAATGCAAGAAAATAATGTTAATATGTTTAAACAAAAATTATTTGAATGGTTGACAAAAAAATCTTATTATAGCGTCCCAGAATATTTAAATGAGAGGTAATTAAGAAAATATTGTATTGTGTTATTTAAATAAAATATAAGGCACCACATTAAATATTATACAAACATAGGTTAAGTAAGTTTATATTGCGATGGTATGAAAGGCCAGCAAAGTAATAAGGTCTCAGTTATATTGAATAAGACCTATGTTACACTTAGTTTGCAATAAAATGATTTGA
Source organism: Dendrolimus houi (assembly GCA_039645545.1). Taxonomy (NCBI): domain Eukaryota; kingdom Metazoa; phylum Arthropoda; class Insecta; order Lepidoptera; family Lasiocampidae; genus Dendrolimus; species Dendrolimus houi. The sequence continues at coordinate 3,665,546 of CM077126.1, forward strand.
TTTGACCTCATCCGCCGGGATCAGGGCGATGTTTGAGAGGTCGTGAAAATCTCTATGCCGCAGATAGGCCACCAGACGCCACAGATGGCTACCTAAAGCCCGAGATGGCAATCGGATGCCGTAGACTAGCCAACCACCCCGCAGACGGAGCCAACGCGAAGATCGTGATGGCCACCGAATGTCGCCGATTGGCCGTCGGGAGTCGCCGACATACCCCCTATGTGTCAAGTATACAACCAGTTTTCGAATCAAGTTATACACACAAGAGAAGACAGGGAATACCAGGAAGCATTCGGAAGACTGTACAGCCATTTGAACTCTCAGCATGACTTTCGTAGATCTTGTGAAATCAATACAATTAGTGCTATCAATGTTCAGAGGGATATTCGGGTTCTAGAGCTAACTTGTGTTGATTGACCTATTGCTGTTGTAAGCGCCTATAATAGATATAGTCCATATTTAAGGGGTGTTTCATTGAGTACACCACCTGCGCCGTACAGTAGTCATATAACGAAATCAGCCGAGTTGCCTTACGTCACATACGCAAAAATACACTAGGATTGCAGTAAACTTTATAAAACTCAATAATGTTTAGGAACAAATGAAAAAGTACCCGCATTTCCCATGTTAAAGCGGCCCATAAGTCTAGGTGGCGCGGGTTTGCATTTCCGGAAGACGGGCGAACGGTGCCGCTCTAAAAGATTTATACTATGACCGCGGAAATTGGTTGCCGACACCGCTCTACGACACACGACCCGGCTTATAGCGTAAATCAGAAACACTAAATAGCTTTCATAATAAATAAATATTCAACAGAGCTTGCATATTTCATTCGTACACACTTTTATTAATATCATATTTTATTATTATGATTTATTGTATTTTTTATGCATAATTTAAAAAAAAATATTAGCATTCGGCGCTTCTTCTCTATATAAACTATAAGTGCGCGAAATTTCATACTCCTCCGTCTGCGCAATTTTCGTAAAAAAGGGGTACAAAGTTTTTGCTTCACGTAATTAATATATAGATTGTCCAAGAATTCCTGTATCGAATAAAATGTCTTGTCCGTTAGTACGTAAATGCATGTATGTAAATGTAGGAAAGGTATGTGGGTTTTTTTTCACGATTTGGTATTCGCTATGCGCTCGAATACTACACAGTATTAATTAAGAGTGGCGGAATACCGAACAGAAATCGATATTCATGGCATCTCCAGTTAGTGCCATAGTTATCCGTTACCCGAGGTATACACATTTAATATGATCATACACTACATTAAATATGCTCGTTTGTGTACGAGAAAGTGGCGATAAAACAATGTCTAGTTTCTATACCGGTGCTCATTCCAACTAGATCGAAGGCCGACGTTGATAAACTGCGTTGGATGAGAAAGAATGTATTTTCCCACCGGCGAAATGTGAAGTCGATTTTCCTCTGTAATAGAAAAATGGCGTGTATAGATTTTTATAAATTGTTCTACTGTTACTTGTGAAATGAATAAATAAATATTATGTTGGTTTGTTTGTTTGGATTTGACCTGTAATTATTATTATGTGACTACGGTAAAGCCAAAAGGAAATTTATGTATACACTATGTATATTTGTATTTGATCTATAAATATATTTTAACAATTCAATTAAATACTAAAAATAAACTAAATTACAAAAGTCTTTCAAAATGGCTCATTGAATCTTCGGGTGATCATAGGGCTTCTTTTTGATAACGCAGAGGAATGTATTTTCGGGCTATGGGGGAGGCCAAATGCAGCGCCTGATGCCGCCTGCACGAGTACGCGCGAGACTCCAATCTGATACCGGAACGTCTCCTCGAAGAGAAAGCCGACGAACTACCCACTAAACCTAACCTAGGCTCCAACGATGATACACTTTGTAAGAACGCCACGGGATCTAGAACAGAGCTACTGCACTGTGCAAGATTGGTGCAACCCCGGGGAGCAAGGTTGTACCACTACGTATAGCAGAGATAAAGGTAGATTTTGTGCATAGCAGCGTCTCCAAACCCGCGTTCGTGGACGGCGGACGAAAGACGCTTGCACCGTCTTGTCCCTTTCTCTGGGCGGCCATTTTTTGAATCATTACTGACTCACAGGAGGAAGAAACCACCTGCCAGTGGCTATCGCTATGGAGCATGGCCTCGACCATACTCCTCAACGAGAAGTGATTAGAGGGCTTGTTCCTACTTCGGACAACGAATCGATATGGCGATCCAGCGATTAAAGTAGCCAGTCTTTTGCGAAGCTCACCCATTGACTTCGACGACCTAGGCTCAATATTCTACTTAAGTTTTCGTCATTGAACTAGTTTACAATTAAATGTAATAATAAATCCAAATATATCGTAAATTATACAACCTGTATTCAAATTCAAATTTATTTATTAAAAATAATTTCCATTGGAGAACACTTTTTGAAATCATACATATAAGTTAAAATTTAATTTTACTTCCTATTCTATGTACTCCGCTTCGCAGCGTGTTATTACTGTTAAGGAGAAGAAGCTGCAAGAAAACCCCCAGTAACACGTCTAGCTATAATTGTTTTTCTATATATTTCTTATTCTATTTATATCTCAAGTTCTCTTTTCTTAATAAGTTTTATACAGAAGTATGTTACAGAATTATTTTTTGAAGAATTAACGGAGTTGTAGCAAACAATGCATACTCAATAAGACAAAGACACAATAAAAGGAAAGAAAAATATTATTATAGTTATAATAATGACATGACGTACTAAAATTTTATGCTGCAACATATCTCCATAAATTCCTTACAAGCTTGACAAGATAACGTTATACAAAATATAGTATAAGATGTTAGAGCGAGCTGCTATGTAAATGAAGTTTTGTCGTTTAAGTATTCTTCAATAGTGTAGTATCCATTTTTTTAGCAAGGTACTTTTTAATTTGGTTTTTAATTTAGTGAAAGGCAGATCTAACATTTCATACGGAATCTTATTGAAGAAGCGTATACCAACCCCCAAGAAAGAGGACAATACTTTTTGTAATCTAAAAGATGGTAATATCAGTCTCTTACAATGCCTGGTGTTGAAATTGTGAACATACCGCTTGTAGGCACTCAAATTATTACCAATATAAATGTAATTGTGTAACAAAAGTTAATATAGGCTATGTAACAAGGTAAAAAGCAAAAGTGCTATCGATCAGTAAAACTTTTATTTATGAAACATTCAGATTATAATATCACAGGCAGGCTGTGCCTCGGTTAGAAATTACGCATAAACGTGTTGATAAATGCCTAATATTACAGGTTAGGACCAGTTTTGCCCTTGGACATATTAATTTTATAACCCTTTTTACGTAATTACCCGAGCTAAAAACAACGAAAAAGAGAACAAATAATGATTTTAAAGCTTTTAAACATTGAAATGGCTTATAGAGTTTAGTTACGATGATGTAGAAAATGTCCTCAAAATAGGTATATAGCATTATACAAGACATCCATAAAAAATTTAGACACACACACAAACTTTTATTAGAACCTATATTCGATATATTATTCTTACGACCTAGTGCCGACAAAAGTAGATTCACACCTGCATTATATAAAAACCACACTTTATTACCTTTCCGCACTTGGACTTCTTTTGTTTACTTTGTGTTTAAAATTTGTGATTAGAAAAACAGCCCATTGTGTATTGTAATCTTTTATGGCAATCATTAGCCAGGTGTGTGGGTTGCGATTTCTAAGAAATTGCGTCGAAGCTTGCCAGGCAGACATATTGCATCTGCGCCATATAAAGAAATGCCCCAATGAGAGATGGTCTGTCGAGCCATAACCACAAGCGACGCAAGACTTGTGTACATTCGATAATTTATTTAGTGACAGACTTTGCGCGTGTTATTGAATCGTGCATTACGTTTGGACTGGTTGTATTCAGTTATATTTGTAACTGTGTTATACGTGTTTGTATAGTGCTAATAAATTCTATAATAATTCCAACGGCATTTTAATTCGAGTCCTGCAACTCGTAACATTATGTATTATGTGTTACATGTTTATTTATGTATTATACTTTACAATTTAATGTTAGATTTATTGAATATTATTATGTTTACATTAAGGGAGAGGACACTAGCCCTTAAACTACAGTGCAAATTAGTTTAGGGGCTAGTAGAATTATTAAATTATTGTCAGTTCTATATATGTTTCACATAAAAAATCCCTGCCATAGGGCAGCTGGCCCAGAAGGCTGGCTGCATTGCCACGCTGTGTGACAATGCTGATTTGCTGGGCGAAAAGCGAACCAGCCCTGATCAGGGGTGGCATCAATTTGCATTTGGATATGGAAAGAGGATAAGAATACGACACAGAAGACAGAAGGGTTTACATAAAGTAGGATAGCAAGCACAAAAAGTTACTGGAAAATATTGGAAGAGCCTACGTATCAAAATATACGCCGAATATATTGTTACATGCCGTCAAAGATAAGCGCACACCTGCCTGTTGTAAGCGCAGTTCATTGTCTTCCCAGATTAGGAATTCTTTTGTGTTTTAAATTTATAATTAAGAAAAACATGCTTTTGTCTTTCTACTTGTTTTATAACCATCATTAGCGTCGAACTAATTATATCTTATTGTTATTGTTTTCGACTTTGTTAGCCGTTCGCAGGTGTGCAAATTACTATTTCTCGGAAACTCAGTGCGCGCGGTCAATCTTTTTGTACTGTGTAGTTAGTATAAGACGATGTCCGAATGGAGAGGCGGGCAGTCAAGCGACGACTACGAGACGATATAGACGACGGACTTTACGCGTGTCGAATTGCATTGAATCGTGCAGTGTAAACTAGTTGCATCCAGTTTTATTTGTATTTGTTTTATACGTGTTTGTACAGTTCTAATAAATTCTATAGTAGTTCCAACGGCATTTTTAATTCGAGTCCTGTAGCTCGTAACAATATCGATATAACGGAAGACAAAAGGAAACTTTTTTGTTTTTATGTTTGCTAATAGGCAAACTGGCAAACGCACTACCTGGTGATAGGTGGCTACCGTCGCCCATGGACATCTGCAACACTAAGGGAGCCGATGCGTTGTCTACCTCGTTGAGACTAGGTATCTGTTCACGGCCTTTTTGAAGAGCCCCATATTGTAGCGCTCTGAGAAAACCGCGGGAGGCAGTTCATTCCATAACTTGGACACATATGGCAGGAAGGAACGCCCGCCACGTACCGTGGAGGACTTCCAAGTGTCTAGGAAGTGTGGATGAACTCCCAATCGCCGGCGAGTGGTGCGATGATAGAATGGCGGCGTAGGCACCAAATCAAACAGCTCATCAGAGCACTCCTCGTTGTACAGACGTTAGAATACGGTTAGATTTTAATTTTTTAGACAATTCAGATCAACTTTACAATTCAGCTATAAAGGCAAATAAATATATAATCTAATTTTTTGTTTTATTAATTAATATTTTTGTCATGTTTTTTATATAATGTATATGTAGAGTATTTTAGCCACCGCTAAAATTTTAGATTTTATTTTATCATATGTTATTTACCTAATTAAATATTCCATCAATTGAAATGCGCCCGCTGGCTAGCTCAAATGTGACGTAGTTTTGCCTCGAGGGGATGAAATTTACAACCCCTTACAAACTTAACGCCATATTAAACCGCAATTTAGAGCGAAGCAGGGTGAATAAATTCTACTTCAATATGCTTTAGCACTAATCTAAAGATGATAGCTTAAACCGTTTCTGATTGGTACTTTAGCATTAGTCTCAATAAAACTAAGTTTGAACCTTAAATTTGGTATTGTATTAGGTGACACATACAAACCCAAAAACGATCACCGGACCGCAATGTTCAAAACCTATTTTTCTTATAGAATAGCATTTTGAATGTGACTTTTATTTTTGTGTCAAACTTTTTTTGTTGAGTGAAAATAACTGAGAGAAATACATGTCGGAAGTATCTATTGTTGTGTTTATTACGTTTAAACAATTGAAATAACACTTCACTTCACTTCTTTATTTATTGGCAACTGGCTCGTTCTTTATCGGACTCTTGTATAACCTTCATGAGTGCTAATGGCATAGACAAAATATGATTATTGTATAGAATACATTTCAAATTTACTTCAATAAAAAATGTCGAACCGTTAACACAATCTTTTACTTAAAAGATTTTCCAACATTCCTTATCAGCACGAAATGAGCTAATAGTTCCCTTTTTTTATTTTAAAGTCGCTGTGGCATTGTGTTTATTGTAAAGTAACTTTTTCCAATTGTGGTAATTCACAAAATACGTCTGACAAAAAACAAAAGTTTCAATATGTCAGGGGATCACAAGAAAACAGGGTCAAGCCTGCATTCATCGGCAGGAATATATTTAAAAGGAAGAGACGACTATGTTTCATGGAAGTTTAAAATGCGCATGTATCTTCTACATGAAAATTTGTGGAATTGCATAGTCGGATACCCTGATACTGATGCCACTTCTATTGACGTCAAGGTAAGAAATGACGAAATTACCTTAGCGAAAATTTGCTTAACATTAGATGCTCCAGCAATTACGCACGTCAGAAGCAGTAAAACTGCGAAGGAAGCGTGGAACGCTTTAGCAGCTTCCTACGAAGACAAGTCCATGGGTCGTAGATTGGCTTTGGAGAGAAAGCTATATAGATACCATTTAAGTGACTTTCAAAACATGGAGCTGTATATAGATGCTGTAATGTCAACAGTGCAGGATCTGGCAGACATAGGAAAAGTTATTGAAGATAGTTCAGTAGCTGCAATTCTATTAGGAGGATTGACATCCCGTTTTGATCCGTTGATCATGGCATTAGAAAGCTCTACAGGAGGGATTTCAACTGCATTCTTAAAGAGTAAACTATTAACAGAGTTTGCGAGGTCAGCTGAATCTGAATCATCTACGTCTGATGCAGCGTTAAAAGCAAAGCACAAACCAATTAAAAAACCAAAGGTTCGAAAAATAATTTGCTACACCTGTAAAAGGCCCGGTCACAAAGTACCAGACTGTCCCTTAAATAAAAAGAACAAGGAAAAATGTGAGCAAGGTAACATTTCAAACTTATTCGGTGCTTTGAATACTGCTGGAGAGATAAAATCTGACAAGTGGTACGTAGATTCTGGAGCTAGTGCACATATGTCTGGTAGATCTGATTGGATGGAAAATATTAGAGATTTTTCAGTTACCAAAATGACAATTGCAAATGGTGATACCTTATTTAGTGCTGGAATAGGCAATGTGCCTATTGTAAATAATTTTGAAACTATACGTGGTAAAAATGTAAAGAATATGTCAGATGTTGTGTTTGTGCCAGGTTGAAATACAAATTTAATTTCTGTAAAGAAAGCCACACAAAATGGTTTTTCTGTTCTTTTTAATACCAAAGGTTGTACATTTTTTGACGCTTCTACTTTTTCTTATACAGGTGATGCTGTTTTGCACGGGTCTTGTTATGGTGGATTGTACACTTTAGATTGTACTGTAAGTTCTTCCAAATCCTTATCAGCGTTTGAAGTACAAAGTGACGTTTCAAGTTATGGCTTATGGCACAAACGACTTGGTCACTTATGTCGTATAGGTTTAGACGCACTTAACAGGGCTAATCCAGACATTTCGTACAAAGATATATAAGATAGATAAGGAGCCCTGTATAGCATGTATAGAAGGGAAGCAAGCTAAGAAAACTTTTAAGAAAGTTCGTTACTACAAATCGTCTTCTAAATTAGAACTGATTCATTCGGATCTTTGTGGACCGATGTCTGATTGCTCTTTTCAAGGCAATAAATATTTTCTAATTTTTGTAGACGATTATACTCGTATGATTTATATATAATTTATTAGTTCTAAAGATCAAGTCAAGAGTAAGTTTAGTAATTTTAAAGGGTAGAAAGGGAGACCGGTTCAAAAATTAAAACCCTGCGGTCAGATAATGGTCCTGAATATGTAAACAACGAGTTTTCTGACTACTTAAAAGGAGAAGGCATAAAGCATGAAACAACTGTTCCATATAGTCCTCAACAAAACGGCCTATCTGAAAGAACGAATAGGTCGATTGTAGAAAAGTCACGTTGTATGCTTTCCGATAGTTCTCTCCCTAATGGATATTGGCAGGATGCAGTCGAGACTGCTGTCTATTTAAAAAATAGATGTCCTCACAGGAGCCTCGATGGTCAGACACCTTTTGAAAAATGGAATGGTGAGAAACCAAACTTGTCTCATTTAAAAGTTTTTGGCTGTCGTGCAATGGTCAAAATTCCAGACGCTCGAAGAAATAAGTTAGATCCCAAAGCTAGAGAATATATTTTCGTTGGATACTCAGAAGATCCTCGAAGTTACTATTTTCGGGAACCAAATTGTCCAAGAAGATTGACCAAAGCGAGAGATGTAGTTTTCTTCGAAGGAGTATTCTCCGATTTGAAAGCTCAAGATAAAGAAAATGGTAATTCTTCAAATACTTTTGACGTAACTCATTTACACCCAGATCATAATCGAGGGTGCAGTCATCAATTAACGGAGGAAGCTGAAGTGGCGCCGCTACCTGTGGAGCAGGTACAAAATAATTCAGAGTTTCCTAGAATAAATAATGAAATTCCTACTGACGATAACAATACAGAGAATCAGACTGTTGTTTTATCTGAGGAACGATATCCACTCAGGAATAGGCTACGTCAACGTTTTGATGCAAACCTTATTAGCCAAGCTGACTACACAGATGATCCCCAAAGCTATAAGAACCTGTGGAAGGGGGCGATTGTTATCAGTGGACGTTGGCATTGCAAGATGAATATAATTCACTAATAAAGAAACATACTTGGGACCTAGTGGATAGCCCAAATAAAAGGGTGATACCATGTAAATGGGTCTTCAAGTGTAAAAGAGATGCAGAAGGTTTAATTGTCAAATATAAGGCAAGGCTGGTGGCAAAAGGTTTTAATCAGGTTTGTGGTGTTGACTACAGTGAAACCTTTTCACCAGTAGTGCGAAATTCATCTTTGCGAACTCTGTTTGCCTTGGCTGCAGAGACTGGACTTAATATGCACCATTTAGACGTGGATACTGCATTTCTGAATGGAGATATAGTGACGGACTTTGCGCGTGCTATTTAATTATGCATTACATGTGGACTTATTGCGTCCGCTTATATTTGTACCTATGTTATACGTGTTTGTATAGTTCTAATAAATTCTATAGTAATTCCAAACGGCATTTTAATTCGAGTCCCGCACTCTTAATAATATATATATATATATACTTGCAGAAATTTTATATATTAAATTGATATATACTTAATATACATATCTACAAAATATATAAATGTTAATAGATGAATTTAAATATCATATTCAACGACAGTTAGTATTTTTTGGTCATAGTTTTAAATATCAGTAGCGATTTTCCAAATTTGGTAGGAATCTTCTCTGAAATAGCAACAAGCAGCAGGGCGTTGCGGAGGTGGTTTAACAATGAAAATTTTTATTTTTAAGCCGTAGCTCCTATAGACTCCAAATTTAGCTAGAGTCGTCTATATGTGATCCAGAAATGATTTAAGAGCGGATTTTACAACAACCCACCGCCGAAAAAGATTGCGGTAGTGGGTGTTAAAATGTGAAATTTCTATTTCCAAACTGTAACCTCTATAGACTCTAAATTTGGTAGTTAATTTATAAAAAAAGTTTATTAATATACGAAGTGGAGCATTTTCAACTGCAAACAGATAATTATATGAACTCATTCCATATATTTCTTCTACATAACCACGAAAACTGAATCGATAAATGTAAATTTACGTAATGTGTCTATCGTTATCTATTTAATTATTTTTATACCTGTTATTTCTTCTATAAAAGTATCCGTCATTTGGATGAATAATAATAAATGAGTCCCTGATTATTATAATTTGTCGATGAAGCAATTGACGAAAATATTGTCAACGACAACGATATAAATAATGAAGAAATTAGAGAAAATAATATCAATAACCAAATTAGACAACGATGACATCAACTTTTTCCCAACAACAATATCCGGAAGGAACCGTTTCAGAACAAAGAATATTAATAATTAAAAGGTAAATCTAATTAATGTAACGGATAAGTGAATAACTAACTATACCCCAATTATCATCATATTCATGTTCAGCGGAGAAAAATACGCCCGCAAATCGTAGTCTAACTGACACCCAGTACGCACAACTTGATCTGTGGACCTCTGTTATCAATTTATTTTCCTCATCTGTTATATCAGGTTGTCTGCAATAATGACCTGTTTATAAAGCTGCTTCCAAAAAGATAAGCAGCATACACGTCGGTGTTGTACAGACCTCGATATCAATTTACGATGGCGACCCCATAAAATTGGGACGTGATCGAATTCACAGCAAATGTGTTCCTATCACCCTCATATTACGTTGTTCTTTATAACTGTATGTGTTTTATGTTGAATTAACGTGATTCGTGTTAGTTGGTTGGGCTACTGAATGAAAATTAATGTACCTATTTATATATATAATTATATATATAGATAACTTCGCTTTTAATATCAAATAAGATCTAAACACTTGGATGATGATAACAATTCCTCGCCTCTGCTCCTATTTTTGATATTACAACATTGTTTAAATTACTTATTGAAAGTCTAGCAATGCTGTCAAAGGAATTACAGTTGCTGTTAAAAAATGGCGCAACAAACTCTAAGTAAAATGTTTTTTGCTTTATATTTTGTTTTATGTATTTATAGAGGAAACAGGGGTAATGGCGCTCATTAGGTAAGGCTGCTCACAATTATAACCTGGCAAGAATATGGGACAGAGATAAGAATATGGGAGAGAGATTAAAGCGTGGGTGTCAGATTCTCCCGAACAAACAGTACCTAGTTTTATAAATTGACTAGCAGCAAGACAAAGAGAAATATCTTTGTTTGTTTGCAGTCCCGCTTACAAAACTATTGGCTGCATATTTTACCGGTAAATTCAATAATTTAATTTTTTTATTGTTAGTACTATTAATTAAGATAATTATTTGTTGTATTTAAAAATAATTAATTAATACATTAATGTAGATTTCATTTATTATTTTTCCTATATATAGGTTCTGATATCGATATTCTTTTACATGAGCGGTGTTATCCGTAGTTGTGTAATGGCGTCCAAAAACAATTTTCTTTTATTTTTGCTTAGTTACCGATTATTAAGAAACCATTCATATGTTTATATCAAAGTATTGAATACTGAATAAACGAACAAACATATTATTTTGATCAACTTTTAATATGTAGTTATTATAGGTTTCTATTCTTCTAAATCGTTCCCTCATCGCTGAGGATTTTGATGACACTGAACAATTGCTCTTTTCCACCGAGATCGGTTCTGAGCACGGTGGACGACCGTATTTATTAACAATAAATATAAAAGGTCTTTATTAAGTGTACGGCATTCCCCTGCGTCCCCTACATAAATAAATTTACAGAATTTTCTGAAACCACAGACCCACAAGTTTCCAAAAAAAGGACCGTGTCATACACAGATAGATAGATGAACAGACAGACGGACATATAGGTTCCACTTTCCAAAACTGCTAAGGAACCCCAAAACCACAGTACACTCATCAAAAGCTCAATATACCGTACATATTAACACCACACCCTTATACTGTACGCGAATGACTCAAGATGTAATAAAACCACCCTTGAAAACCATAACTTATAAGGGTTTTGAACCCCACCATGGGACAATAGGCAAATTGCAATTTGAAGGCGTACGATCGTTTAGTGGAAACGCTCTTACTATGAACAATCGGGCAAAGATTAAAGCGATTATTATATGATAGATGGGGTGGTAAGAAAAGAAAGACAAAGTATTTTGTGTGGGGTGAGGGCTATAATTTGTATTAAGTACATACTAAAGACAGTTAGAGAGCTAGCAATACGCCAGCAGGCATTTATAGGCGACTGTAACCCCTTTCTATCACGTGGGCCGTCTGGCTATATGCCTGATCTAGGCTATTTTGTTATAAAACTCAGGACATATTTGTAAATTGTGTATTAGCGCCTGATATAAATTAAAAGCAATAAATGACAGCGGCAAACCAGAGGTATATTTTGTGCCACAGGCTTTGATAATTTACATTTTTGAAGGCTATCAGTTGCATTAAGCACAAACTAAAATAGTTCAAGATCTAGCAACGCCTCTGCAAGCGTTTATAGGCGATTGTAATTCCTTTCCACCAGTTGGACCCTCTGGACACACACACACATATATATATATATATAATTCCGGCAATAAAAGTGTAAAACCTAGGATTTGTTAAGTTTTATCTTAACGACGGGTATAAATTAAAATCAATAAACGACAGTGGTAAAATACAGGTATACTTCGTACCACAGACGTTTATAAGCACATTCTTTTTGGGCTATCACTTGTAGAAAAGACATGCTAAAACGATTCAAGAATTGGCAATGGTCTTAGTCTTGCAGGCGATCTTACGCAACCGTTTTCGATCAGGTGGACTGTTTGCCTATATGCCTAATTCAGGCAATTTTTTTTTAACTTAGTTGTTACGTTGTGTTTTAGCACCTGATGTAAATTAAGAGCAGTAAATTACAACGGCAAACCATCGGTACATGTTGTACTGCAGGCGTCTGTAAGTATTATATCCGTAGCCGTTTTGGCAAAAATGGTGCAATTTTGAAATCGTCATATTCATCTGTCTGTCCGTCCATCTCTTCCTCTGTCTTTTTATATACTGTAATTTTTCTCCAACTACCTATTTATTTAGCTTATTTGATAGGAAGGTACAATCTGTATAATATTACTATCAAAATGAAACAACGCCCTCTCTGTGTTTTAATCTTTGACCACGACCTTGGCAAATAGTTCAAGAGCCAGCGTGCGAAAACCAACAGATGCTGTTAACGCAATTTATATAATCGTTTACGTAAATAAATAGTTGTTGGAACTCAATTAGGGTCCCAATGTCCATTGCTCACCCCCAACCTCCCGTTATGGGAAAGGCAACTTCGCATACCATCTGTTGTTATTTGTATATGAGTAATTGCTATCAAAGAGGTGTTTTTTGGCAACAGTCTTAGTAGTTTTATCCTTAGACTTTGAATAGTCAATACTAGCGCATGTATCCCAATCTCAAAAGGCGAGGGTTTGAATCCTGGCCGGAACGCATGCACAATTATCGCATGAAAACAACAGTGAAGGAAAAAAGGAAAACATCGTGATGAAACCTGTACAACGAGACAACCGATGTGTCAAACCTGCCAAGCCGCCTTAGACAAGCGTGGAGGGGTTATACTGTCCGTTCCCCAGTAGTCGGAGTTCTTAGCCCAGCAGTGGGCCGTTTATGGGCTATTATTACATTGAAGAAATTGTTAATGAGAGTGAATTATTAGGAATGTTAAGGTGGTATAAGCATGTTTTTTTTTACTGGATAAGGATAGCAGACTGACAGATGGCCCACTTCATGAAAGCGCAACACCAAACGTATTTACGTACCAATATGTTGTCAACCACGAAAAGGAACTGAAACCTGACCACTAATGCTGAAACCTAGGGTGGTAGGTATCTATCCTATCACCTGGCTATGGGTTGTTTTATCTTCTTTCTTTTGTCTTATTTTTTCTCCGTTCCTGCACAAATCTATACTTCTATAAAGAGGAAAGATTTATGCGTGTTTATAACTAATAAACTCAAAAATTACTGGACCGATTTCAAAAATTCCTTCACCATTAGAATGCTACATAATCCTTCAGTAACATAGGCTATATTTAATTTAAATAATAAGGTTCTAAATTTTTTCAAAGCAGGCCAACGTCTGCCGAGACGCTAGTAACATTTATAAAGAGAATAAATGAAAGGAGATTGACTGAACATGTTATATGGTGGACTTGGTGCCGGTATTGCGACGTACTTACCATGGTCATATCCCATGTAATTTGAAGAAAGATAGCTTGCATAACCTTTCATATATATATTTTTTTAATTGTGTAATTAATATTTTAATATGCAATACGTCCAAATTAAACCTTTTAATTGACATTTAAAATGACATAATGCACGATGTGACCACCTGTAATAGGGCGTACATTAGCATGAGCATTGTTTAGATTTAAGACGGATGTATATGATGTATCTCTTGAGATTAATGAAACTAGATGATACGAAAAGTGTGTGTCACGATTATAGCAAGTTCGTCTCTATCTGCCACGTTGGGAAGCCGGCGTGATGATATATATGATAGTCCCTGTAGTGTCTCTTGTGTTAGCAAGTGTCGCCACACGCTTTTAACCAAGGGTGGTACACACTGATCCAGGCGGGTATGCAAACAATACGCTCGCGTCGTTGTTTACGCGCAATATCAAAATTTGCCTATGATAATCGCTCTTTGTCTACGGCCAACTGCAAATATTCGAAATCCACTATGGAACGCAACACGTTCTTTTATACGCGTCTATAAATTTTCTTGTAAAATTGTAAAATATTGTAATACACGCATTTCGCGAGCAAAAGGTGCTTCATTGAAAACTTCCTACGCTTCAGCAAGTAAGGTTAGTTTAATCCTATTTCTCAATCCTTCAGATAAAACTTATCAATCGATTAAATTATAACCTGATTGTATTCCAAGGTGAAACCCTTGAACTGTTTTATTCATGCAACCGACCTTCGTATTTTTTCCATGTTACACCTTGTTCTATGAATACGTTTTATTTGGTTATTGAATAATTGGCCCCAAATGTCACTTTGTATTTCTGGTGGAACTGTTTAATCACGAAAATGAAAGGAAAATTATAGACAAATTTAGTTTTTACGCATTTTTTATAACATAGAGCAACAAAATTTAAAAAAATAATTGTTACACAAGATATATCTGGAAGTACTGAATTAGCTTTGGTTGTTAAGATTTTTAGACTGAATATGAGCATAAAGTTTTATGCTTTCTCCACAGTTACATGGTTTAGATTTCCTTATAATCTTGAGAATTTGCATGTGGAATAGGGTGAGCACTTCTACCAACACCTAGTGATGGTGGAAAGGTACTGTTACATGAAGAAAATCTTATAGAAGGTAGTATAAAATAAAAGATAGATATCACCAGATTTTCTCTCTTTTTACTTCTGTATGTATACATTAATTAAATATAAAACAAAACGATTAGTTGTATTTCTCAATAAATATTAGATATTAATGTACATAATTGTAATGTTTTATTTCATACTTACTGGTTGTTCGCGCCGCTTATTTTAAAATCCTGTCCTATCAAATTATTTCCACAACTACCCGCTTTCCTAACCGCGATATTCAATTACCATTGCCCAGCCGCCATCATCCGTTCCATACGACTATCCTTATCGTACTTACCGCTGTACTAATACTGCTCCTCTTTACGAGTCAGTCTGCTGTCGACCCTCGTACGACAACCTGCACATCTTTTCCGCCACAACTTGCCTATAAGTGCAGTCATACCGCGCCGCGTGTGTACAAATATTAATCGAAGGCCGCAAGAAGGAGACAAGCCAGAAGATTTGCTGCAAGGCTTACGACATGATGTTGAGTTTTAATGTTGTATAAAAATGGAAATTAAAAAAAACTATATCCAATATTACAAAATAATTCACAGTTTCATTAATTGTTGAGATAAAATTATTCGAAGCTATTATAATATCCGGGGCAAAAAACCACTGTTGACCAGTGTAATAAAGCATTAAAGATAGATAATCTGTGTCGCCACCTAATTCAAGATTTAACGACTTTCAGAGTTGAATTACTGGACGATTATCAAGTGATTTTTGTTGTTCTTTTCTCATTCTGAAGGTTTTTATTTAATATTCTGTTTAAATGATAAATTTAATTGCATTTAAAGATAATTGTCATTTAACTGAACGCAGTCGTAACTTTTTAGTGATACCAAAATGGCCGATTAATTTAAAACAGAACCGCTCGCCCTGGCGATAAGAGGAACTTCGATTACGCAGTCTTATCGAAAATCAAGAAAACTTCGCCTTAATAAGTTTCCAAAAAAACTAAGGAAAAGTGGGAAGAAGTGGCTCGAGTGCCGTTCATTTATTTTTACCAAAGAGCAATCTATTATACGATAAACGCGGTTCGTGTTAAAATAAATTGATTTTATTCAAATTTCTATTAAGGCAACTCGCTTTCTCTCTTTCTATGTTTCTTCAGATTGCTACGGGCCCACTCTTTTTGCTTTGGGATGTAAGAATGTACAGGGATCAGTGGATACGGTGTTTAAATCATTGGGAGTGTCCATATTTTTCAATTACGCTATTTGAAAAATTGCTTTGATGAATAATGTTGCTGATAATTTCCATATAGTGAAAATGACAAAATATTTATTAGTTTTTATAATTTGGAAGAAATATATTTGACATTTATTTTATCTTCAATGCCTTTATAATATTAAAATTAAAAAAAAACTATGATTTGTATTAATATGATATGAAAACCAATTCCATTATTTAAGCCGTTATGCGATATAATTTTTAGTCTTATAGTGTTATAAAAATTTTCAGATGCAATCACCAGAGTATTAACTGAAGTGTTATATGACAACTTCCTCCAGCATCTGGGGTGCGGAGGAACCAACCTCGGTTGACGAAGTGAGTTTGCCTCTCCGGGGTATTCGCAAGCACTGATGCGCAAGATTAGTGTGGGCGTAACTACGTTATAAGTCTCGCGCTATTTCTTAGCATGAGTTCGGGGCACAAGGGAGGAAGGGGGTTATAGTGGAGTATTAGCCCATGGGTTACCACTTTAATAGGGGTACCTTGCTGAGTCTCCACACAAGCCGGCAATCGACTCTGTTATCTGCACCATCTTCAGTGGATGACTCTCATTGCTTTGGTCTAATCCCAGTAAAGGACCCGGTAGTGTACGAAATGTATTTCCCCCTGCCTCAAAAAAAAGTGTTATATGAAAACTGCCGAACAACAACCCAATCGCCGTATGATGGTATTTTCAGTTCGATGCTTATATTCCCGAAGAAATGGGTAATGTATCGATTCCCTTGGTGTTAAAGATGTACATAGGCGGCTGTAATCAATGCTGTCACTTACGTGGTCCATCTGGCAGTTTAACTATCTGCAATCATGAAAAAAGATCATCGGTTCGAAGGGTTAGAGGGCATTCTACAATATTTTTAACAAAACAGTCTCCACCAACATTAGTTTGCTCTTTCAGTGGTCAGTCTTGGGACAAATGCGACTGGTCCACTGTCACGTCGCCTTACTAATTTTGACAGCTACTTCAGTAAATTTGATTTTCTTAAAGATATACTTCTTTCAGATTTCATCCAAAAGAGAAACAATGTCGCTCCATAGAGTAAGGCTGATATTTCGACACATCAACCAAATTGAATCAATTTGGTTGATGAAAGGGCAAGACGGTATTCAATGACATTTTATGATTCAAGTTTATTTTTATATGAATTATTTTAATTGATTGATCCAAATTGAAAGACAGAAATAACCAGACAGAGTCCAACACAATGTACCGCATCCGATATATCGGATATATCCCTTGAAAATTTTCGTACATCTTTGATATGCTCCACTGAAAGCTTGTAATTGAAAAGTTTGCTAGCGCAGAGATGTAAAGTGATTTATAAGACAGACGGACTGTCGGACTGCGCGACCTTTTTATATAGCTAAATCTTATTACAATGAATCGGGCCCGAGTTTCCAAAGAACATTGTGTCATTTTGTTTTAATGGGTTTCTTTGCTGGAAGAAAAATCCTTTGTGCACCGTCTTTGACGAGGGAGGTTTCAGAGTATCAACGTATATATTATGGCACCTACGCTATGGTTACCTACGTTATCTATACAGATAAATAAAATTAAAGTATTTGTTTGAAATGTCAAAATAACAACTTTTACTAAATGTATATGAAAGTATATAAAATTTTTAACATTTTTGTTTGTCTGTCTGACCGATTTTGTTGGGACTTCCACTGGCAGATAGCTGATGTTATAAGTATACTTAAATATTTTTTTTCAAGGTTCTGCGAAAGAAAAATCCACGCGGATGAAGTATAATAATTGCACTAAATTATTCTTGGCTTATATAAAATGTGTCATAAAAACATTGTTAGCGTATGTCCTAAAAATTCGCAATATGGACAAAACCATCATCGACGTATGCTCTCAGGCGTCTGCCCCTGCCCGCCTTCCAGCTGTATAGCCGCAGATGGCTGTTTCAGCGATACCGGGTTTGGTGGGCTTCCTGAGTCCGTGAGAGCGGAGGCGTTCAGCCCGGAAGCAGCGCGATCGAGGAGGCACCTCCTGTGAGGTTCGACCTCAGCTTGACCGCTGCGGGGGATGACTCTATCGGATTAAGCCTTGAGAGGCTGAAGTGTTTATGGGGAATCGACTACGCCGGCGAAACCGATCCTAGAGTATCTTTACTACCGCTGCGCAACGTGTTATAGCTAGTAGAGAAGAAGTGGCGGTAGAAACTCTCCAGCAAAACGCCTAAGCTGATTTTGTATGGCTACTTATGTCTGTAATGAGTGGGTGTGATTGGTGGGTCTTAACATTGAGTGAGAGGGCCGGGGCCGGGGGCTCTCCGGCGTCTGTTATGCCAGGCTGATGTTCTGAGCCTCGGGGGTTCATGATCGCGAGGAGTCGAGTGATTTTGTCTGGCTCGTCAATGAGGACATTGCGAGGACGGCCTTTTGCTCGTGGGAGCATTCAGAATGGGTTTATAATTCCACTAAAAAACTATGAATTCACTGAAGATCTCTTGTATATTCCTAAATGACTATGCTATTTTCCTCTACCAACGTTATTTCCAAATCCCCTCCATGATTCCCTGACACTTCTTATATACCTAACATATGGATCTTAAGATTCTCTGACTCATTCACTCTCGCTCAAATCAGACATACTTATTCTTACATCATCTATGCGAACTTACAGTTACACAGGCAATACATCACACCTAAGCACTTGAAGGCTCACTCTAACACAATTACTTATAATAATTATACTAGTATACTTTTTTTTCTCTTAATTAGCCAAATATCATCGCCGTTGTTTATCCTGGTGACCTGTATACTACAGGTTTCTTTTTAACCTAATTCAGGCACCAGCATCTTAGTTAATGTTGTTACTAGTTTTAAGTTTCGCTGTGTACTTAAAGAGGAAATAACCTTTCGAGCCCTTTGAAATAGATATAATTTTAGTCTTTAAGTTCATTTTTTATTGTTATAAAGTTTATAACTGATGTTATGTTATTTTATAACTGACCTTTTCGCCCGCCTTTGAGTCATTCCTATGTTTACTTACTTGGCACTTATAGTTATATTTTGATCAATTTTATAATATCTTTAGATATTGTAGTATTCGTATTTCTAAAGTACAAATTGTTTGAAAGATTAACAAATATCCTCACAAACTTACTCCTTTATAATATAAATAGCCTAGGATTTATTTATATCCGTTTAAAATATTTGGGTTAAAATTATTAAAAAATAGGTTAAGGTTGTTAAACAAACAACTTTATCTTATTTATGTTAATTAATTTAATGATTACCGGAGCACAGCAGACAAGTTCGTAGTCCACTTGATGGGAAGCGTTTACCTTCGTCTATAGATGGTATGGTATTTGCCCGACTGGATGGCTTAGAAATTCTTGATTTAAGTATTAATCAATTATTATTTGTATTTTAAAACACACTGAGTTAATTTTTTGATTCCATGACATAATTTAAATATTTAACAGAAGAGTAAATTTAATGTGATATTTAATTTATTTAATACAAACTAGTGGGCTCGGTAGGCGTTGTCCTGTCCTGAAGAAATTAAAATTTAGAACCTGAATGAAGCGCCACCTACCGGATCCAAATGTGGATCTAAACCATTCAGGGACCCACTCAAATATACACGAAAAAATCTTGGAAACCGATTTCAGCGCCATCTACCAATTGAGTCGTATAATATTGTTACGACCTAGACGCCGACAAAATCAAATTCACACCTGTATACCTGTAAAAACACATTTTATTACCTTTCGGCATTTGGACTTCTTTTGTTTACTTTGTATTTAAAATTTGTGATTAGAAAACAGCCCATTGTGTATTGTAATCTTTTATGGCAGTCATTAGCCATGTGTGTCGGATTTAAAGTACAAACTGATTCTAGAAAATTCAGTCCACGCGGCCAGGCAGGCATCTGTGTAGTATAAAGCAATGCCTCGATTAGGGGGACGTGTCGAGCGATAACCACGAGCGAAGCAAGACCTGTGTACATTCGGTAATCCAGTTAGTGACGGACTTTGCGCGTGTTATTGAATTACGACCTTCTGCGTTACCTTTGGACTATTTGTGTTCGGTTATATTTGTACCTATGTTATACGTGTTTGTATAGTTCTAGTGAACTTTATAATAATTCTAACGTCATTTTAATTCGAGTCCAGCAACTCGTAACAATATCAAAGACAGCAATCTCCACGTTTTGGGAAAAAAATTTTATGAATGCCAAAATTTTGTATATTATATACAATACATACATCTATAGAAATAGATTTAAAATAATACAATATATAACAATGAAATAAGTTCTGCTTAATGTTCAGTATTCTGGCTAAACAATAATTGGTAAAATACGTTTTTCATGTTTATCCCAAATTTTAGTAAAATGGAGAAAGCTGTTTTTGATAAAATATGTTTCAATTGTAAATTTAAATCATCCCAGGACTCATTCAAACACACGAAAAAATCATCAAAATAGGTCAAGACGTTTTGAATTTTAGCCAGAGTAACGAACAGCAATTTATTTTTATGTATCCTATTAAATGACTATGTAAATATTGAAGGTTAAAAACATAAACCACGAAACAAGGATCAATAACCGACCCTATAAATTAAACAGAACATAAACTTGGTGTCCCATATTATGATATTATCAAAATATTAAATTTATCTATATTATTGGCTCATAAAATCTGGTATAAAGCTTTAAAAGTAATTTATAGCGGCATATTACTTTAATAAAGTGTACCTGCAATGATTTATGTATGAAAGTTTAAAAGATTAAATGCACAATAAAGACACAAAAACTATTTAATTTCTATGAATTATAATAACACTCTGTAACGTCCCACTTCTAGGCTCGGGCCTTCCCATTTTATAGGGGAACTGTCAGTATCCCCACCACGACCGCCTAATGGCCGGTTCTTATAACTTACTATTTATTCACTTGCCCTACTATACCTTACTTGATTGAATTTTAACATTACTTGTATAGATATGTCAAATTTTATCCGGTAGTTAGGCAAATGAACGGTCGGTAAAGCGCAATACACAGCAAAGCCCGCCGACACCACCATGTCGGCAATATGCGCCCGCGCGTGGTCCCCGCCGACAAGTTAGCGGAATGTCGGCGGCTTGCGTAGGCAAGCGCTCAGTCCCGGCGACACTCAAGCTGTAGTGACGTGCTAAATTTTTTGTTCCTCATCTCGAGCCGCTGACGTGCCGCCTGCACATTAGGTTAGAAAACTGCCTGAGTGGTGGATGGTTTTCCGTTTTACCAAGTTTGATCCTATAGAACCGTAAAAACCTAAAGCTGAGTAACTACGATTTATCTTCCATTGATTTCTACTTACTACTGCACTTGAAATATTTCTTACTAGGATTTGCCTACGACTCCGTCCACATTGCTCGGGTAGCAAAGGCCACAGTTGTTTTACCAATATTTAAAAACAAAGGTTATTTCCAGCAGGACAATGGGTTTACACTAAGGCGCTGTCTCTACGAGCGAGAGAATCGCGGCGATATTATCGTCGTGCCACGTATTTCTATATACTCTCTATGAACGCGTCTCCATACGGCGATGCGACGAGTGGCAATGTGCGCGCGTAACGTCGTCGTATTGCCGCGGTATCGTCGCCACTAGTGGCGCGCTCATCAAGAACGCATCGTCAAGAAAATGCGGCGATTCCGTTACGAGTCGTCGCGGACACGCTGCGATTCCGTAACGAGTCGTGACGATACGCTGGCGGAATAATCGCTCGTTCGTGGAGATTACCCGACGATAGAAGCGCGGACCCGTCGCGATTCTCTCGCTTGTGGAGACAGCGCCTAAGAATACATAAATCCTGGTTATTCTCGTAGAACGTGGAATAATTAATGTCACTAAAGACAATTACCACTGTTGTATTAAAATTTTTAACAGATACAGAAAGCAAGTCATCATTTAGCGACTTGAGAAAACCGCTTTAAAATCGGTCTACTATAAATCCCACAGGATTACCGGGATATAAAGCACCGGTGATTTTAGGTCCGAAAATTTGCTATCAACCCGTGAAAACCGCATCAAAATCGGCACAGTAGTTTTTGTGTTAATCTCGAACAAACACACAAACACAGACAATCCAAAAAGCAATAGGCTGCCGTTTTATAATATTACATAGATTAACGTAAGGAAATAATAACATTCATCAAGTTAATTGCAACTTGACACGGATGATGTATTACAGATTTGCGTGACCATTTAATTGTTTTTTGAGTTTCCACTTGCTAATACTGAATATTTTTGATTTATTACTTATCAGTCTTATTTCTATTTCTGCATTTATATTCTACACTAGCTCAGCTGTGTGATTTCAGAACCTAGCAACTGCCATTGTTTCTTAATGAAAGTTTCTATATTTATTTTTTTGTTAGGCATTTGCTGATGTCAAAATATGTCAAGACTGAAAATATCATATCGCTCCCAATAAGCTTAATAAATAGTAGATATATCGTTGAAGTTATGACAATTTTTGTGCTGCGGTGTAAAGTTTCTTGGAATGCAATTGCTCAACTGAGCTGCGTCGGCTAATTTTCGTACGCGTTGCCATTAAGAAAAACGTGACCGTAGCGCGATTTTTTGGGCTATATTCTCACATGAAAGACATTTGTCGTGTAAAGAATGTTTAATGTATTACCCAGGATATGAGCTATTTCTGTGTCGAATCCCATTTAAATCCGTCCAATAGATTTCACGTGATGTGGTAAACAAAGAGACAGACAAAAATTCTTAAAAGTTGGATTTTTGAAATGTGCTAGGTCGAATTACCAACTCTGATTTTTCTTATTTTTAAATTAATTGTACAACTACGAACTATTTACAGATTAAAATTATACTAGTCGCCTATAAAGTCGAAATTTGATCATAATTAATTTAAATTATAAGTTTGAACATTATTAAGGTTCTGTTGTCAGACTTCTATAATCATAGATTTCGCCAAGGCTACACTGTTAATTTGACTTTAACAATAAACAAAAGAGTATATATGCGTGTGTGTGTCAAATACATGGTAGTGTGTGTAATGTTTTTTTTATTGATTTAATGAATTTTTTATGCATAATTTAAAACAAATATTAGCATTCTGCACTCCTTCTCTGTATGAACTATAAGTGTGCGAAATTTCAAACTCCTCCGTCCGCGCAATTTTCGTAAAAAGGGTAAAGGTTTTTGCTTTACGTATTAATATAATGATTATTATATTATAGAGATAAGATTACTTGGGCCTACTTCTACCTGGACGTAATGAAGGCTGCATGACATTTTTACCAATATAATTATATTATACAAGTATAGGACTTATAACTGAGTAATATGACGGCCAATCCAGGGCTCGCGCTGACTGGAATGTTGAGGTTCAAAAAGAGAAACTGGTACAGTTGTAATAAATTTAGATTATATAATTTATAACAAATAAAGAGGTTAGTCGTTACAGTACATATAAATATTCAATTCTACCCACGTTCCAAATTTTATGAAAAAAAATATCCAAACCGAAAAATCAACATGAGGCCGGCTTACATTTTGTACACAAAACCTGCCCTCGTCAACAAACAAATGTACCAACATTTTTCTACCACCCTCATATTTCAAATATCAACTTTATCCAATTGAAATAAGGTTTAAAATATATACTTTTCGATAGAGGATATGAATTTGTATCTTTGACAAAAGACCTTCAGGAATTTGTCAAAGTTATAAACACACTTGTTAAGAAGTGACACGGGTTGCACCCTTCATTTGTATTGGTTTTGGGTTCGAATACGGCCATACAAAGTGGTTCCAGATTCAAAAATAACGATATCATGGTGTTGATGCGGGTTTATGGGGTATACCGTATTTTGCAGACAGAAAAATTGAATTTCTCCTCTAAAAATGTGTTAATATTTGAATAGTCTAAACAGACCAAACCTTTTGAGTTACTCTAGGACTGTCAAAACAAAATGAATCTTTTATTTATTTTTTAATGAAGAGAAATCCGATTGAATTCTAATCGTCGGGAGGAAAACCCGACGGGGACGTATGGGAGTCACCATGTCGGGGTGGCACTAGTACCCGATCTCCGGCGCCGGCGTGTCTTCCTTTGGCGGGAGCGGAGCAAGCTTATACGCTGACACTCCCGCTCCGTCTCCTTCTTAGCGAGCGTTACGCGCTCGCGGTTGGAGGAGACGGCAGCTCAGCCGGGTTTCCCCCAGAACATGGCCCGGGCCACGGGCCACGGGAGCATAATGGAACGGAAAAATAATTGTTATAAATATCCTGACAATCAGACACTGGGTAGATCTGTCTTTGAACATTAATGATGTTACGAGTTGCGAGGACTCGAATTAAAATGCCGTTGGAATTGTTATAGAGTTTATTAGAACTATACAAATACGTATAACACAGGCAAAAATATAACCGAACACAACAAATCCAAACATAATGCAGGGGGACGTAATTCAATAAAACGCGCAAAGTCCGTCAATATTAGATTCCCGAATGTACACACGTCACGCTTAGTTCGTAGTTATCGCTCGACTGCCTCTTCTCTCAATCAGGCCGTCGTTTTATACTTCACCAATGCACTGTGCCCGCCCGGCATCGTGGACTGAATTTCCTAGAATCAGCTTGTACTCGTAATCCGTAACACCTGGCTAATGACAATAGGCTGTGCTCCACAATAAGTAAACAAAAGAAGATGATCATAAAATGATTACAGTTTGTTCAAATGCCGACAGGTAATAAAATGTGTTTTTTTACAGATTAGGAGTGAAATTTGTTTTTGTCGGAACCTAAGTTGTAACAATAATTATACGTTCATTTTGTTGTGTACCAAGAAAACTATCGATGTCGGCTACTTAGTATGTCCATCACTAGAAAATTGGCTTATCGAGCTATCGCAAAATATGAATAAATGAAAACTATATATGTATAAATGTTGAACAAAAGGCGGCCTTATCGCTTAAAGCGATCTCTCTCTCCTAAACTTCTCTCTCTATAAGGTTCATATTTGGGTTACGCAAGTATGACCACGTTTCTGAATTTCGTAAAAAACTCAAGTGGTTGCCAATTCGTTTTCGCTGGGATACTCACATTATTTCATTGCTTTATAGTATTTTATTCATCCCTACTACTCCACAGTACCTTAAAGAACGCTTCGAATTTATTTCTTGCTCTCACAATTCACACCCTTTCAGTCAACATAGACTTATTACTCCTATTCATAATACAACGTTTTTCAATAATTCTTTCACGGTTAAGGCTGTTCCACTTTAGAATACATTGCCTGTTGCTGTCAGACAAGCAAAATCTCTATTAACATTTAAGACCATGGACAGGAAATACTAGCTGCAATATAATGATATGTAATTTTATATAATTAGTATTATATTGCATATAATTGTGTTTATAATGTTTAAGTAATTCCATTTTATTACTATATCTTCTATACATATATATGTATATAAATTATGTGTATATTTGTATGTATAGTATAGTTATATATTTATTATTATAATATAATGTATAGTATATCGCCACTCCTAATATATGCCAATTTAATGGCAATTGTACAATGGTGTAATTTAAGTGTTATCTATCTATCTCTTCCAGGTCCAGGCAACCCCCTAACTAAGGACAATATTAATACATAATAGTGGCGGTGAAGACAATAAATAATATGAAACATTCCAAGCAGAAGTAAATAAATAATATACTTTATATACTATACAAACAAAATACATTTATGTATATAATACAATATATTTATGCTTAATCCTTATTACCATCCTTTTGGCTATATAATTGAAAATATTTTGTACTATAGTTGAGCCGCTCTAAGAATCCTCATTTGAAGTTTCATGTGAATACTGACAAATTACCTTTGTAACAATAATATAATAATTTACATCAAATTAAGACACAATATTTACACTTTTTTCTTATTTATTAATGACGTGACCTGCAGATTGGTGTATAATCAAAAAGTTTTAACCAAATTTCGTAATTAAGTTTACATATTTTCTACATTTAAAATATAAAAAAGCAACAAGATGTAAAATATATTTTTTAAACTAATAAATCGTTTTATTTTAATCGATTGGGCAAAGAGTGACTTTCTATATCGATTCGAATTTCTAATTGTATCATCATCGACAGTTCACGTAACTACTAAAATCAGTTTGATAGATGCCAAATGTGGCTTTATAAAACGGCTGATATAATTGTATACATACGTTGTCACAGATGTCATATCAATTGGCAAACACGTTGTGCCAATTATTGCCTTTCAAATCTACTACAAAATTTCTCGATACCTACGTTACATTCGAAAACATCAATAAGCAAATCCAGTGTTCACTTGATTTTTACTTCGGAAAAATCAAACCTGGGAAACTAGGACTCGCTAAACAAATAGGGCGTAAAGAAAACTTTTTCAAAATTCACGTCACTCCACGTCATGTAGCTGCTGGCAGTCGAATCGCTAGTTTTTCCATTCCAACCCTCGTTAATATCATCTATATACCAATATACGACATTCAAATATCAACCTTGTAAGTTTCACAGTACGGTTGGGTTATGCTTGAACGGAATTAGTTGTTATGACGTTTAAGTGTGTGTAGCTTAATCAAAAGTATATTTTCCCTGACAGGTCGTATTTTCAGTTAATTAATGCGATCCGAGTTTTTTAATGCAGTTTATGAAAACCTACCGTTGGACGTAAGCGAACCGTAATGAAGTTAGGCTTTTTTTGGAATACACGCTGTGCATGTTTGTAAGGGTTGTTTTGTTGAGTGCAGCCGTCGGTGTATATTAAACGAAGTTATTTATTGAGGTAAAAGAGTGAACAACCAATTGAACTAAGATACTTTTTATCGTCTACCTTCTATTCCCCCTCCAACCGTATATTTTACTTTTGACAGATGTATCATTAATCATTAAAACGCTAAAGCGTTATCGATTTCATTTCATTTAAAAATCGATTGTCTTTCTGAATATATTTTAATTGTAATTTAGGCTACGTTCCACAAGAGGCTCACAACCATGTCCGCGATCGCAATTTTTCCCGTTCCACTTGCTTGCGGACATTACAATCATAAACTCTAGTGCGTTTGTGTCATAAACTACGAAATATACAAATGACATTGATTGATTTAATGCTCTGTGGTCAACGCCTACTTCGACCCACCTCTTGAAATGGGTCGTTGTGAGCGCTGTGTGATCAAAAATGATGACGTCATTAGTGACGTTTTCGCCACGACCATAACGACCGTGCTCGCCATGTGGAACGGCTGATGGAGCATTTTGGGCGTTGTGAACTACTGACGGAATACGTTCTTAGTGTGTGACATATTTCATTTGCTAAAAATACTGTATTGCGTAATAAAAAGTCATATAACTTACATGTCTATACTTAAAAATAAATTAATGAAAAATTACGACAATTTAGTTTTAAAGAAATGCATTGTTTTCTCTTAATCAAAACTTTTTCATTTCAAAACGATTAAATAAGATTTAATATAGGATTTAATATATGATAACGATAGTTGATAATCTGTGCTCGATATGACTCACAGTACGTCACTATTACAACGCCTGGAACAATGAAGTATGGCAATTGCGACATTTGTAGCATAATAATATGAAATTGACCGTCAAAAAATGCGCAACTTGATAGGCGTGCAAACGTCAAAAATAAACGCTTGGACTTCGTACAACTAGATACATTTTGGACTAACGCTCTTAATATGACGTATAAGTTTGGGCAATTAAAATAGATAAAATAGCACGAGTTCAGCAGACAGGCATGCTGCCCACATGATGGAAAGCGGTTACCATCGCCTATGGTCATTTGCAATACCAAAGGTGCTAGAAATGCGCCGCTATCTCTTTAGGGAGACTAGAACCTGGCCACTAATGCCGGAACACAACTCAAGGTTGTTATGGTGGCATACTTTAAACCGGGGGTGGTAGCCATCCGGACGGGCAAATATCCTAACACCTGGCTGTGGGTTATTTGTCGCCTTTTACGGCAAGCCGGCCCGGCTGCAGGAAGTTGTATTCTTTGTCCGTTCCTGCACGGATAGTATCCCATGTTCTTCGGTATTGAGACTACAATACTGTTCCAAATAGGTGCAAATACGGTTTCATAGTTTTACCATGAAAGCGTAACAGACAGAATTACTTTCGTAATTATGATATTAAGTATAGATGTTCTAACACAACATTAAAATCACAATAGATAGTGATTTTAAGTTAGCTCGATGAAGAGTTCGCACTCAAAAATCATACACATTGATATCCCTAAATTAAGCAAGTTACGCTTGTGTTATGGGTGACACACACGGACTAATTCTGGGGCCAATCCCAGACACTCAGACCATAGTAAATAACTGAGAAAATACCTTTCTGAAATTTCCCATGCCAGGAATCGATCCTGTAGCCTCTGCGTTGCAGCGCAGCTCGCACACAATATATATGTATAGCCACATTAAGTATATTTTTTAATTTTAGAAAAAGTAATATTGTTATTGCTTTCTAACTTACTCAACTTAACACTTAAAACTGCGCTGACTCTAATGACGCGTCTCGCATTGTACAAAGTTTTTCATCCAGACTCGCGTGAGTGTGTACTGAGCTTATGTATAGCTTTTCTTCAATTTTTATTGATATTGCAGTAAATTTTTGAATGAAGAACCTTAACTCAATATAAATACAGTCGATATTTGAATTTAATAACTGTAAATATAACTTTGCAATAAATATTGTGTATATTTTAAACTTTTATAATTGAGGTTCAAATTTCGTCTTTATTTCTTTAAAATATGAGGAATTTTTGATTATCTCTTGTATTTGGAAGTAATATTTGAATTTAATTATTTTACAGCTTTAATGGACATTAATAGTTAATGATTAAGTTGAAGTTTGTGTGTTCCGAAAATTTCAATTTAGCATTTCCTTAATAAATAAAACATACCTTAATTCTTATACGTTACGGTTCATAATTAAATAAATTAATAGTAAAATTAAATTCTTTCAGACTTGTTTATATTTTAGGTTATCTTTACGTGCGATCCTTTCAGTAATTCATGCGGAATATTTTTCAAAAAGATTTTTGCTTCCAATTGAATTCTTTTGGATTTAATGAAAGTATATTTGTATCTGGGTTAGTGGTAGAAGTTTCTGGATTATAATGTGGTATGTACACTTGGCATGTGTGGTATATTCTGCACTGGACTGTGGGACTGTTACGAAAGTGTACTAAAACCTGTTTTTGAAGTGAAACTTCTTTAGAATCGTTGTGATTTGAAACTCGATGACACGAAAAAGCGACACTCAAAACAGATAAACACATAAACAAAACACAAAACACTAGGCCTGCGATAGAATGAGATACGACTTTTACATTGTGCAACACAGATTAGAGAGTCAATAAGACCGATGATTAAACATAGGTCCAATTTGGACCGAAATAAGACTGATAATATTTTTAGACTAAAACAGTGAAAATGATACTTAAGAAGTTTATTTTGAATTATAATATGTTGACGGGTGTAGGCTAAAGGAATTATATTAATATTAATAAAAGTTAGAGAAGAATTACCTGTGAGTATATTCTCTGAAGTTTCACTTCTACTGCGTGTGAGTTGCACACACACACACACACAATAAATTTTTAGCTCAAATTTATGTAAATTAAATAATAATTTAGGGTAAAACATTTATAAGTATAATAAAATGATGTTACAAAATTGTAGATTTTTTTTACAATTTATGCCACGATTTAACAGTGGCTGTAAAAAAGTTGTGACATGAGTCGCATGTATTATCTATGGTTCGCATAGTTTTTAAATTTATTGACAGTAGGGAATATCGTTTCCCAGGGCTGAAACGTAGTTTTCGTCCCTATGATGAGGGAACTCCAAGCGTACTTTCAAAATATGAGCAATGAAAAATGATTTTTTTCTACTATTTTATATTTTGTCTGTGTCGCATTTGGCAAATAAATATATTCTTACTTTCTTTCATTCGAACGCGTTGCTTTTTTGAGGAAAACTGGTGTTTTTTCTTTCTTTTTACAAGCGCATACCACCCACACGCAGTTAAGGCAGTATATATTGCGTTTAACCTTCTTACTATTTTTGAATCCTGATGGAGATGGCATGAGATTGTTTATATAGGACCATATATCAGCGAATAAAGGCGTAATAACTTAAAATGGTATGAATAACGTGTCTCAGGTGATAAAATACAATACAATCCACTTAAACACGGGGGCATTATGCTCCTTTTTGCGGGATTAGGTGCGCGTGGATGATGTATCGCGAGGCTGGGTAATGTTCAGAACCAGGCATATATAGCAATAGCTGTTACCCGCGGATTCGTCTGTATTTATTTTTAATCGGGCAAGGGCGTGTCGGGCCACGCACATAGTAGGATTCCTTGAAAGTGACAAACGCCTACTACTTTCGTCATTTAGCTACGAAACTATAAAAAAGAATATAACCTAAAATACCTATGTCTTAAAATCTAATTAACAGATTTCGTTGAGACTAATTTACGTTCAAAGTACTTTTTAAGTTCTATCGCATACATTTTTTCGTTTTTACTTTACAACTAGCTGAACCAACACACTTTGTACCGCCTCAGAATCATTTCATATTTACTCATCTTTTAAACCTTCCCCGGACTTCCACAAATAATTCAAAACCGAAATTAGCCAAGTCAGTCCAGCCGCTCTCCGAGTTTTAGCGAGACTAACGAACAGCAATCGATTTTTATATATGTCGGGGAAGCATAGTTCTTGTTGACATCGTTATTAGTAGTTGCGAGTTTAAGGGGCGTCATCAGGGTAAAATGTGAGCATAAAACACAATGGTCGCGGTTTATACACTTTTAATTTAGATTTAAACAATATTTTGTCACAGTTATTACCGAGCACCGGGTTAAGGGCACCAATCTTACTTTAACCCTTTCCTTTTAAATTTTCAACGATCGAACTCGATCCGTTACTATCGGTCCAATGTATATCGCAAAAACTCGTCTGCATCCCTTAAGTACATATGGCGCTTCGACCCGCTGGAAATACGTCCTCTGCTCTGATTGGTCGCTTGTTAAATTGCAATATTCATGACTTTTATTAGGTTAGGACGATTTTTAAGTTATAGAAAGATTTCACATATTAAATTAAGAATTTTAAGTCGTGGTAGCGTAATGGCTAGCGCACGCGTCATAAACTCAAAGGGCGCGGTTGGAACCTGGCCGGAACACATGCACCACTTAGGCAGTTTTCTGACCTAATGTGCATATTGTTACAATTACCATGTGCTAATAACGGTGAAGGAAAACATCGTGATGCAACCTGCACATCGAGATAACCGATGTGTCAAACCTACCAAGCCGCCTTGGACAAGCGTGGCGGGTATACTGTCCGTTCCCCTATAGTAGGAGGCCCCAGCCCAGCAGTAGGGGCATTTATGGGCTGCTATTATTATAAGAATTTTAAAAGTAATTAAAATGTAACAAATAATATTGTACTACATGTAAACAACAATCAACCCAACCCATAGCTTCCTCCGACATATATAAGATTTTTGCGACTGGTAAGGTCAATGTCTTCACCTACTTACTGAATTAATTAAAAATTATAAAAAAAACATTGTTATTAGTTTTAAGATTTGAGTAATGATACCTAGATATATTCTCATCCATGACAGTATAATACACGGCAAAAAATATTCAAATTTCGCAGCCTGTATATCTTATTTTGCAGAATTTAAACTGAATACTAAATTTGAGCTAGTATAATGAATATTATTTTTGGGATTGCAACCTAGTGACAACTGTAAGTACCTATTACTAAAGAACCTTGAAAACCAAGGGAACAATTAACCAAGCTGTGCGCTACAAAGTTCCTCAACGCTGCTTTAATGGCTTACAGAACTAAATAAACTAGATGTGACACTTTTATCCGAATAGAATAGAAAACACTTTATTGTTCACCAAATAAATAATTACAGAATAAATAATTACAATAATTTAACGGCAAAACAAAAGGCGGCCTTATCGCTTAAAGCGATCTCTTCCAGGCAACCTGCCTGAGAGGATACTTTTAACAACTTATGTCTAGGTATAATTAAATTAAAAAAGTAAAACTAAAAAAAGGAAGAACAGCACAATGTGGACAGTAAACAGCTAAATTAAGAAGAATAAAAAATATATATTTTATTATAGATTAAAGTAATGGTTTTTGACAGATTTTTTAAATATGGCAAGTGATTTAGCTTTTCTGACATCTACGGGATGTTAATTACGTGTTAATAAAATCCCCTCCCGCTACTTTTTGAACTACAGGATAACTGCAGGAAAATCTACAAATGATTAAGATGATAAAATTCGAAAAATATTTTCAAATAAAATTAGGTTGGAGAATATAAATAAATTTTCACACATATAAAAGTAATGTTTTTATATACATTTTTTGAATAGAACACCATTTGGCATTATAATAATAATTTAAGTATAAGGTTAGCGCATTCGTGTTTGAAACTCAAAGGAGGCGGGTACCAATCCTAGCCGTAAAGCATACACCAAGAAGCATAAATGTGTGAGGAAGTTTTCTGACCTAATATGCCTATTGTTACAATTATCACGTGCTATACGGTAACAGCACATTGAGATAACCGACGCGACAAGCCCGCCAATTCACCTTGGATAAGCGTAGTAGTATAATGCCTGTTGGCTTATAAATGAGAGGCCCGAGCCCAGCAGTGGGACGTTTATAGGCTGTTGATATTAAATGTCAATTGATGAAATTGAATATTAAATTACTAGAATTAATAATGAAGTTGGGTAAATTATACAATTGTTGGCGCCTAACATAATTAATGATTAACACCCAGTCAATTTAATCGAGCTATTAAAAATAATCTTATTTATTTTTTATTTTGGTCCCATACCATAATGTTATTATTGTCATTATATGGCTACGAAATAAAAAATATTAAAATTTCGTAATGTTTTGAATAAAATAATAAGGAATCATTGTACTGGGGTGCAATCTGTATAGTTTCCTCTATATTAGTTTTAAGAAAAAACTTGTAGGCCACCATATGGCTAGCCATATTGTCATCTTTATATATAATTTTCTAAAGTTATTTCTTTGTAATTGAAGTCCTCCAATGCTTGGACCGATCTTGATGAAATTTTTGTGTGTATTCGAGTGAGCCCTCGGGTGGTTTAGATTCACAATTGGACCCGATAGTTAGCGCTGCAATCGGGTTCCAGGATTTTGACGACATTTTTTGTATATGTTTGAGTGGGTCGCGGGATGGTTTAATTTCACAATTAAACCACGTAGGTGGCGCTGCAATCGGAGTCTAGATTTTTATTTTTTCAGAGCAGGACAGGCTCTTCTAGGACCGCTAGTGTTTATTATAAGATCTCGTTATCCATGTTTGTAACAAATAAAGCTTGATTCAATTTAATTCGCAAAAACGGAATATTTAAATAATCTTGAGGACAAGAATTGTTAAAGCATTTATCGTAATCTCTTCCACGTGTCATTAAATCAGTGTCCATTCTCAAAACTTTAAGGGGAAGCAGTTAAAATTTTTCTTTCCGACAAAAATAGAGGAAATGGAATTTTCTGGAAACTGAA
Organism: Dendrolimus houi; assembly: GCA_039645545.1. Classification (NCBI taxonomy): domain Eukaryota; kingdom Metazoa; phylum Arthropoda; class Insecta; order Lepidoptera; family Lasiocampidae; genus Dendrolimus; species Dendrolimus houi. Next base: position 3,699,502 of record CM077126.1, read on the forward strand.
ACAGCCACTAATGGCCTGTTCGATTAGCCATTCATTGATTCTTAATTTAACTTCTTCAAATGCACTTTCATTTAATTTTGTAGAAAACTGTTTGTTTTGACTATATTCGATTTAAATTCTTAGGACTTCCAGTTCGTAATTATTGTAATTTTGTTTGTTGTTCATTAAAATTACATTACAATTTTTGTCATTTTGTAGCAGGGCATATATATATATATATATATATATATATATACGATATAATTTTTTTTTATTTTAAGAATATAGCAGGCGGCCTGATGGCCCATTTGACGAAATGTGCTTACTGTAGCATATGGACATTTCATCAAACACTACCAATATGAATAGAACTGTACTGTATATATATAATTACACACGCTCACACACAATCACACGCACACACACACACACACAAACACATGTGCGCGCGTTTACGTACATTCACACTGGAACCTGGTAAGTAAAACATACTATTCTGCAGCCATTCAAATAGGCAAATGCCCCACCTGTGGGTTGTTTTGTTATTTGTTTTAACAGGCCGCCCGGCCGCATTAGTCTTCTTTCTCGATTTCTGCACGGATAAGGGATATCTTCCGATCAAGCTTCATTTATATAGACTCAATAATAGTTTCTGAGTAAATAACTATGATCATAAATAGATGAACTCATGGGATATGTAATCCTACGGGGTCTCATGGGGGGTTCTATTTTTGCTAAAATCGTTTTTATATTGTGAAGCAAATTAACGTAACATAACCATAACAACCTTGAGTTGTGTTCTGACATTAGTGGCCAGGTGTCAGTCTCCCTTTAGAGAGCGGCAGCTCATTTGTTAAAACCTGTGGTATTACGAATGTCCACAGGCGGTGGTAACCGCTGGCGATAAGGTGTGCCGTCTGCATGTCTGCTGAACTTATACAATAAAAAAACATTTGCAACACTAACTTGGAAACCAACTTGCCAGCTTTTATGACGGGATAGAAGAGGTGGAATAGGAGGCATGGAATAAAAGAGATCATATAGAAGCGTTATAGACAAATACAGCTATAACACGTTGCGAAGCGGTGTACATAGAATAGGAAGTAAATTTAAATTTTAACTTATATGTAAGACCTTCAAAAAGCGTTCTCCAGTGGAACTTATTATTAATAAAAACTTTTGGAGTTGAAATTAACTATGGTACTTTAAAAACTCTATCATAAGAAACATTAAACCAAATCACCTTTATTAAATTTGAAACTTAAAGAGCTTGAATAAATCCTAACTTCTTATAAAACATAAGTTCCCACCGTTTCAGCTTGGCTATAGGTGCTTCACTATCAACAACCTTTTTGCTTCTTTTGTATTTCCTGAAGAAGTCAGCGTCGACCTTTACGCGTTGATCGCAGCTGTCCCTGGACCCTGGGACTTCGTGGTCTTCTTGTTCGATGGTTGCTTGTGACCTTGGGTAGAATAACCATCTTTTGGAGCCTAGGCCATCGCTTTTGAGGAGCTCCTGAACGCGATCTTGACGCTTCTTTGTCGCTAAGTATTTCGCTGTATTCTTTTTGTGTACGCTCGCTAAAATAGTAAAATGATGATCAACTAAAGAATGCCAAGTATATAAATCTTCTATAGGCCTAATTCAAATTCAAAAGTTTTTTTTCAAAATAAATTCCACTGGAGAACACTCTTTGAAGATCATACATATAGGTTAGAATTTAATGTTTCTCCCTATTCTGTGTACACCGCTTCGCAACGTGTCATTGCAGTTAAGGAGAAGAAGCGGCAAGAACTCCCCAGCAACACGTCTAGCTAAATATTGTTTTTCTTTATATTTCTTATTCTATTTATATCTCAAGTTCTCTTTATTTTTTAAAAAGTTTTATACAGAAGTATGTTACAGAATTACTTTTTGAAGAATTAATGGAGTTGTAGCAAACAGTGCATACTCATAAGACCAAGACACAATAAAAGGAAATAAAAATATTATTATAGTTATAATAATGACATGACGTACTAAAATGTTATGCTGCAATATATCTACATAAATTCCTTACAAGCTTGGCAAGATAAAAACGTTATACAAAATATAGTATAAGAGGTTGGAGAGAGCTGTTATGTAAATGAATTTTTGTCATTTAAGTATTCTATGTATAGCCTAAGTAGGCTATGTATGTCACAGACGTCTGTCTGACATCGGATTGAAACTTAAAGGTTCTTTTTAACTTTATGTATACAGAATTAGCTTTACGGAACGATAATGGCCTGGTCATGACCTTGTTGTTGTGAGCGACAGCTAAGCGCGATGCAACGTGCGACAAAAACAAAAGTACTAAGATGTTTGAAGCATGCCACTACTCGTCGCGCGTGGCCATAACCTCCGTCATATCGCCAGTCACTAAGCCCAGAATCATGATCAGACCCTAAAAAATATACAGCTCAAGAAGGGGCAAAACACTTACGATTCAAATATAGAACTCGAAAAGCGTCTAAAATACTAGGCTCCCTAAAGTGGATGTCTCTTCGTCGAGTACCGGGTCTACTACGGCTACGTGTCCGGGAACGGTTTCGGGAAACGGTGTGCGTTCCCGAAGAGTGTGATCGGGAACGTGAACGTGTGTGCGACCTTGACTTCGTATCAGTAACGCTTCTAGAATGAGATCGCTTTATATTTTTGTTCTTGCGCGAGCGTTGCTTGAGACGGCTTGTTCTGAAAAAATAAAGTATTAAAATATAGGTAAGTACTTCTTTTATTGCATGAGCTTAGCAGACAGGCAGACAGCCCACCTGATGGAAAGCGGTTACCAGCGGCTTTAGACATTTGTAACACCAAATGTGCTACCAATGTGCTGCCACACTTTAAAGGGAGACTGGCACCTGGCTACTAATGCCGGAACACAACTGAAGGTTGTTACGGCGGCATACCCTAGACCAGGGGTGGGGCAATTTCCCTACCACCTGGCTGTGGCTTGTTTTGTCGCCTCTTAAGACAGGCCGCCCGGCCCCAGGAAATTGTATTCTTTCTCCGTTCCTGCACGGATAGAAATACAAAAACCGCAGTAATAAGAAAGAAAGAGTTTAGTAATCAAATAAACAAATAAGTTACTTTTAAAACAATGCTTTTTACTACCACTAACTATATTGTATCAAATAAATAATCAGCAGAGAACACATATATGTCATATACAATATTACCTAGGCTAAATAAGTGAACTGGTCTCAAACACCCAGATCATAGTCGAAATTTACTATACCAGGAATTGACGACCAACCGTTCCAGGAACCTAGGCAAGCACAGGTTTAGACTATCAACCACAGAGGCTATTTACAATAGTAAATTACTTGTACCTTCTATCTGTATCCTCATTCAGGGGTCCTAACCCATAGTATTCTCCAAAACCGTCACCATGATCTGGATAAGCCCCGTCCGGGGGTCTCATGGGGGGAAACGGCGGGGGATATGAATACCCATAGCTGTCCATCAACTCTATATACAATAATTTACAGTTTTTTTTGTAATTGGTTGAATTTTGTAAACGACACTGACAATTTATTTGCACTTTTAAATTTTTATTTGTCAATCAATCGACGTGTATTATTTGAGGTTTTATTTAGAATTTAAACGCTATTTATAATAAAATATTAAAAGAAAAATAGTAAACGTGCAAATATAACAACAAAATAAAACGATTCCCGCTGGCAGTGGCCTAGGGTCCAATAGGAACTTCACAATAAGGACCGTTCTTATAAGGATAAGGAGTAGGTTGCGTATGGTGCGACCCTGTATTCGATCTAAGATTCCTAATTATGAAAATGCACTACTCGATTCACTCTATGATGCCGTTCACTATTCAATCTCGCTCCGGTCGCGGCCCGTTCACGGTCCGGCCAAATATTCTTAAACGATAAAGAATCAGGGAATTTTCACTATTGTATCGCTTTAGTTCCGATTCGGTGTTGCGCCGATACCCGTTCTTCGAATAGAATATTTGACTGAAGTGAGATCGGAGCGAGATTGAACCGTGAATGCCGCCTTTACGTCATACGCCGCGTCCGCTGTCATTCTCGATCATTCCAGTGTAAACACATAACGTTTTTGACGTAATTTTTTTATTTATTTTTAATATGCTCACATTCATATACACAAAAACATATTTGACTGTCGCACAGAAACCGTATGGGCTTATGCTTTTTTTCATATAACCAGGGGAAATCCGATTCAGGACCATAAGCCGCGACGAGCACAGAAGTTTGGGGGGATAGTTGGCGACCTGTGTGTGGGATTCGCCAGATAGGGGTGGCACTAGCATGCCCAGTCAGAACTGGTGCCATGCCGTTGCCACTCGCCAGTTAGGGATACTTACTAAAACCCTTGGATGTTCCGACCTGCGCCTTATGCCAGGGCTACGGGAAATCGGATGAAACTTTTATCTCCCGGCATCTTCTAGGTCTAGTCCGAAGTGAGGGGGTTTGTAACGCGCCCCAACGGAGGAGAGATGAGTGCGCGCGGAACACTCGCGCTCTCATCTCAACGGTATATGCAGGTGAGTGAAAACCCCTATAGCCCAAGAGGCTTCGCCCGCGCCATCCGCTTACGGCGGCCAAAGGTCGATACCCGCCCTCCGGCGCCGGTGCGCCCTTTGGCGAGAGCGGACCCAGGAAGTCCGCTCACGCTCCCGCTCCGTCTCCTCCTTTACAAACATATCGCGCTCGCAGAAGTTAGGGCTTATTCCTCCGTCTCTTCCTTTGATACTAGAGCAACTTTTAATCATGAACATAAAGATAGATAAACCACTTTGTGACCACTTTGTAAAGGTTCTGCTTTGTAAAATACGAAGACAAGGTAACAGAAGGACGGATGGATATGACGATTACATAAGAGTTGCCCTTCTGCCATAATGTAATAAATGTACAGTAGACAGATAAATAGATAACACTTTATTGTACAACATTACAGAACACTTACAAAGTAGTATTGAAGTGAAACTTCTATATAGACGGTGGGTATTAGGATTTTTCTGTCACGAAAAAGCGTTACGGCCGCGTGGAGAGGCGGCATAATTTTAGAGTAGATTATAAGGACTACTTTTTTGGTTCCGGATCGAATTCAATTTTTTTTTTGATAAAATAAATTATGTATAAATAATAAATGCATTAATTAAAATGTACCTAACCTAATCAAATCATAATTTGCAGTAAGCCTGCGAAAAATTTAAACGTGTGAAATGTTAACTTCAAGTTGTACGGGCAGGTTTTTAAATTTGACAAGTACATTAATAATCTGCCCGTAAACTTCAAGTCAAAATTTTGTTGCAATTCGTTTTTCCACTTGTCCATTGAAGTCTCACTTGTATTATGTGTCTCAGCACACATTTCGATTTTATTCTAATTGTGTACAAAGGGCGGTCTTATCGCTAAAAAGCGATCTCTTCCAGACAACCCGTGGCAGGAATATTGCTGATTAGGAGTGGCGATTGTGGTATATATAATTATTATACGATTACTTGTATTTTAATAATAAATATATAACTATACTGAATATAAATATACACATAAGTTATATATATACACGATACAGTAATAAAATGTTCATCAATGTTAATAGAGATTTTGCTTATCTGACAGCAACAGGCAATGTATTCCAAAGCTGGACAGACTTAACCGTGAAAGATGAATAAGAGTATTAATTCTATGTCGATTAGAAGGGCGTAAATTGTGAGAGCAAGAAATAAATCACACAATCGCAAAATAGTACAATCAAAATTAACAAATAATAAATTACACTCAATAAAACTAAACACAACAACCGTTTGCGGATTTTTTCCGGACGCTACGCGGCGTCAATTTTCCGCGCGATAACACCACAATTCGGTACTAATTTAAAACTTCGCCGTCGCCCCACTCGCACCATTAGTTTAGCCCCACTCGTTTCCTCTCCTTGACTTAACTCACAATTTATTGCTATTTGTGTACACGTTCTTATAGTCGCATTCAGAGATCTTAAAGCACGATTAATAACTACATACATCAACTTATTACCACGCCTATTCTAGCCATTTTCTACGATATTGGTCCATAGCTTTCTTGTCATGTATTTTCAATAATCTCTTCACACATGCACGTTATGCAATACAGTCGAGGTAGCGTGTAACGGATCCACCATGCTTATGAATTTTATTTTGAACTATAATTTATTAAACGTGTACTTACGTAATAAAAACTTTTGTACTTTAAAGAAAACAAGTAAGAAATATTAAAGTTTAAAACCAAAACTAATAATGTGTATGATTCGATTGAACTTTAATTTACAATTGTACATACTTTAAAACATAGTCAGGGCATAAAGAAATGACGATAGCAATACCTATTGGTTCTAAGGAATTGATCATTATTGAGTGTTAGCTAATCTGAATCTTATAGTAACACAGTTAAGACACATATTTGCATTTGCAATATAGATCGATTGATCGATAATTTCTCAATCATATTTAATTAACTAACACTCTTAAACTAAGGCCAAATAGGTCTAATTTACAAATAACGCTTAAACAATCAAGGATCACTGAAAGAGGCGGTCCAAATAATGAAAGAACACCCCTTTATTGGAAGTGGTGGTGGCAGGATTTTTGAGAATAAAAACCTGCGACACAGTCGAAAAAAGAGAATATTATTAATCGATCGGAGTAAATCGCGAAGTAGTTCGGGAAAGGATATTATTATTCGAATCGGAGTAAATCGCGAGGTAGATCTGGAAAGAGGGATTATTAATCAAATCGGAAGAAATCGCGAAGTAGATCGAAAAGGGGGACTTTCAACGAGGATTCGCGAAGGTTCCTGTATAGACTTTTACACAGACTTTTGGGGTAACTCTGACAGATTTTCAGACAGACTTACACAGGGACTCTCGTGAAGAATTCTAGACAGTCCTTCGAAGCGTGAATTCGCGAGTTTTACTTGAAGATTTGACAGTTGTGTAGTCCGTCGTTCAGAGGTCGAAGCCTCGCTGTCAAGTAGTCTGAGATCCATCGGGTTCTTATTATTGGATCACGCGGTCGAAATATAGCTCCGGGTACGCCGTTGAGCTACGCGAACGAAGTTGTAGTGTTGTTATTTATTATTTAAATAGTAATAGTTAAATATAAATTCTGTTAATAATTAATATCCTTTAGTTTTAGTTTGATTTTTGAATTTCTAATTCAAGCGTAGACAAAAAGGGGGCGGAATTAAATGAGAACAGACGTCTTTAATTGGTAAAATATACTAGCGGGGTTCTAGAACAAAAGTAGTAGTAATGTATTGTTAGAGTTTCATCGTTACATTTGTGGGTTGATTTTAACTTTCACATAAAATCATATAATTACGTGATTTAAAGATTTTGGGGTTCATTTAATTCATTATTTAATTCTTAACTAGCACTAGATTAGTAGCAGTTTTGATTCAATTCGACAAATTAATTAATAATCTCGTGATAAATCATTCTCTATAATAAAATTATATAGGCGTCAAAGATTTAGAAATGAGTAGTCCGTATTGTTAGTCCGATCTGTGCGGAGATCGATAGATTAAAAGTGGTTCCAGTTAGGCGCATTCCAGTCATCAAAATCCTGAAATAATAGTAGCGGTTACGTGAGTAATAGAGTCCCCGTTTAATGACGAGGACTAGCATGTTAGTCATATTGCTAATAGTTGTTTGCTTTTATATAGGTGGTTGAATAGAGTTCGTCTGGGATCTAAGGAGTTATGTATAAGCAGGATTTTTCAGTTGAATTTCAGGTGGAGTAATGTACGTAATTTTATACTAATTCAAAATAGCCGAGGATCTCTTTATTAGATGTATTAAAATATATTCTATAATGATTTATTTAAGCTGAGCAATCCTACGTTTAAGCTATATGAATGAATATATTATTCAAAATTATTACTAATTCATTATATGATAGTTGTACATTGTAATGTTATAAATAACGTTGACTATTTATTCAAAACACTATGATCTGATATACGTATTTCTAACATCTTTGACCGAACTATATCTTTAAGGTTATAATATTGGTTCTCTTACTTTAAATAAGTCTAAGGGGCGTCATTAATAAAACGATAAATACGGAGTTACTGGTCTTTGTTTCCTGTCGAAATCATTTGATATCATAAAAATTATAGTGGCGTTAATATAACACTTATTCTAACATTTTATAAATCATGTATGCATATGTGTACTACATAACATAAATGATTAAATTATAATTATAAATTATGTACTTAATTGTACTGTACATTATTAAATGAAATTTATTCCTTTATCAAGGTCTGTTGACTTGTTTTCATGAAGGATGATATGCGTGCTAATGTTTGCAAGATACAAATAAATAATTGAGAATTGTACAAAAGTGGAGCTGGAGGAAGATAGCAAGTCTGGCTGCCAGTTTAAATTGAATCAGGGTTAAGGGCCATATATATATTTATTCTAGTCTTGACATACAAGTTCTCGTTTAGTCATTTCTACCTTATAAATGCAGTGCTTGGTAAAATGGACAGATAGCTCGATTAGTTCTTGAGAATTGTACATCGTAGCTATAGTACATGATTCTTGCCTACCTGGGTACGATATTTATTATCGTGACATTCTCATTCGACAGTTTGTGTTTTACACATAGGTCGTTCGCAAACGTCGATTAGACAAATGCGGCGGAATGGTTTGTTATCAGGAAGTGCCTCGAGTCAGTGCTCTAACTGTCCTGTCTGCTTAAGTAAACGACTCTTGTTGTCTGGTCTAGTTTGACTTGGACTGTGTTGAGGTAAAAATGACTCACCAATGAACTGTTAAATTCAGTTCGGCATTGAATGCCTGCCTTCCTGTGTTGAATATCAGTGGGATTAACTCTGATTCAAATGACTGTTTCAATTGATAGTTATTTGCCCTAAAGTAAAACACTTAAAAGGTAAGGTTATGCCAATGGTATCATATTATACCCTTCCTATCCTCCTACTGGGGAATGAGCCAATATTTTATATTGTAACTAAATTATATAATACTTGTGTTCGTCAGCGGTGTATCTGCTTGAGCGCTGATACAGCTTACTTGTCTAACTATGGTCGATGATTCTTTAATAGATAGTTGGCCTAGGCATAGTAACTCGCAGTGCACGTTCGTAATATTCGAACCGTCTGACATGTTCACAATGTATTTTTGAAAGTTGCGTATTGGCACTTTCAATAAATTATTGTTAGTCATTTAAATGCTGATATGAAATGTTTGGTAAAACGCTCGTCTTCGTGGCCTATATCTCAAATCAATACATGCGTGACTAGTAAGTGCTTCCCACCTGAGTGCTATATTACTAATTACACGGCGTCTAAATTCTATTTACAGAAAGACAGCCTATTTATTCTAGATAGCCTCATAGGGCAGTATTACGATACTAAGTACCGAAAGGACGCTATGTATTTTTGTGAGTTGCTTCGGCACTCTCAAAACCCAATTCTGGCCTTACACACACACATTAACCGAACTGGATTATCGGTCTAAATGACTCACATAATATTTAAAGGATATATTTTTGGGATTGGTTCATCGACTAGTTCCTTTCTTATCCAGAAGGTATAATAAAAAGTGATTGTGAGGGATCACTTCTTGACCCGGGTGGAAGGAATTTTGGGTTTATTATACCTTTTTATTAAATCTTCATTAATTAAATCCTTCCCAATCTCCATAATTTTATATTCTATTTATATACTCACTAAACTCTTAGTTCATAAACACTAAAATTTATACAAACGTCTATATAATACCTATATTAAATTTGTATAAATCATACTTTTACTTTGTTTCTTAATATCATAGGTAAAATTAACCACCATATTATACATGCATATTACATAACTACATATATACTTTACATACACTACACCTTATGTATTACAAAATACATATATACGCATCTCTACATACAATTATATACACATATTATTCTAATATTAAAATCTAATCAATCAAATTCTTATTAATAACGTATTCTATTTATAGGTTTAGGAAGGTATTCGGAAGCAGATTATTCCGTTCACCCTAGTTTCGTTATAGGTAACTAAAATAGGCAAGTAGTTCGGTAAATCTAATAGTTAATCACAATCCGTCATTAATACTGGGTATGATATTTCAACTTCTGAACTTTTAAATGATTTCCTTGTTTGGACAAATTTCCATAGAAGTGAGTTATTACAATATTTATATACACAACGTAGGATACCTATCACTAGACATATTATCACAGCCAATCAAACCAAAAAGAAATTCTATAATAGATTTCTTTATAATTACAATTCTAAGGGCGGAAAAATTTTAGAGTATCCATATACTCTTTGCTTTTATATGTATATTGTTTTATATATATATAGAGGGAGAGATCAGCCAATCTCTGTTTATACCTTTTATTATTATAGGGGGGGTTGTTACAAGCGTAATGGCTAGCACACGCGTCCCAAACTCAAAGGGCCCGGTTTCGAACCCTGGCCTGCACCACGCATGCACCTCTTAAACATTTTTCGACCTAATGTGTATATTGTTACAATAACCACGTGCTAACAACGGTGAAGGAAAACATCGTGATGAAACCTGCACATCGAGATAACCGGTGTGTCAAACCTGCTAAACCGCCTTGGACAAACGTGGCGGGTATATGAGGTTCAAGCCCAGCAGTGGGAAGTTTGTGGGCTGTTATTATTATTACATGGGGTCGTTTAAGGGCGTTATAAAATTTCTTAGAGGCCGGCAACGCGTTGGTAACGCCCCTGGTGTTGCAAACGTCCATAGGCGACGGTAACCACCTTCTTGGGCCGCCTGCCTGTTTGCCTGCTGCAGGCAATAAAAAAAAATTATATATATACATTATATTTTTATCCGTGCAAGAACGGAGAAAGAATACAATTTCCTGCGGCCGGGCGGCCTGTCGTAAAAGGCGACAAAATAACTCACAGCCAGGTGGTAGGATATTTTACCCGACTGGATGGCTACCACCCCTGGTCTAGAGTATACCGCCATAACAACCTTGTGTTGTGTTCCGGCATTAGTGACCAGGTTCCAGTCTCCCTTAAGAGAGCAGCAGCACATTTGTAGCACCTTTGGTGTTGCAAACGTCTTTGGGCGATGGTAACCGCTTTCCATCAAGTGGGCCGTCTGCCTGTGTTCTGAACTCCTGCAATATATATATATATATATATATATATATATATATATATTATGTTTTGTACTTAATGATAACTAAGTATACTAACTTTATTTACAATACAATTATACAATTTATAATAAAATATTTTTAAATATCAGTATTATGTCTTCTATAGCAAAATATATTTTAGAAACTTTTAAATACAATGTAATATTTAAGATATGGAAGAGCGGGATCTTCTGATACAAGTAAATTTTTATTTAAAAGGAGATTCCAGCAACTGACTACAAATTGTGCATGTGTTTCTTAAGAAATAAATATTTTCATATTTTCATTTTCATATAAATACGTATATTTGATGTGCCTCTAATTGTAGATATACTTCAAATTATATGCGATTTCATCATGATAAGTTCATTTAATTTGTGTATATCTAATGGTTTACTACTAGCAATTTTTACACTGTGGTCCAAGCTCTTCAACAGAGCCGAGTTCTTTATTTACCTTCAACTTGAATGTTACCCCGACTTGCGTTTTCAGTAATTGCTGCTGTTTGTTTAATAAAAAAACACATAACATATATGAACGTAACCATATTTAACAAATTGAAAGTCACTAGTGGCTAAAAAGTGTTTTTAACCTTTAATACACCACCCTAATTTAAAACAACGGCTCTTTAATCGGAGTAGTGTAAAATCATTTAAGCCCAGGAAAAAAGAATTTGCCTTGAATCCAGTGTAGGCCGGGAGCATACACATTCTCTGAACCCTTTTAATAGCCTAAAAAATCAATTATTAACAAAGTAAATCTACACATCTGCCGTAAAAATGTCGTAAAGAGATCACTTGCCAAATTACTAGGGTCCGACATGTTTGCTGGGTCAGAATGGCTTAAATTCAGACCCTTCTATATAAATAAAATAAAGAATACATGCATTATTTTCAGTCATCTGTGGAGGTTTATGAATAGCTATTTTTTAGTTATCTCTGTAACTTTAGTTCGTAAAAGACTACAGCTGTTAACCCCCTAAATAAAATAAAATAAATAAATTATTATCAGACCTTTTTTCCATAGGGGTGGACAGAAACTGTGGACATTTTATTACAAAAAATTTGCTATCGATCAGTGAAAAAATCACATTGGATTTCGATTTTTTTAATCTAGCCATTTTAAATCATTCCCAGAAAAATTCCCACGGAATTTCCAGGATAAAAAGTAACGCAAATTTTAAGTCTAAGAATTTGCTGTCGATCAGCGAAAACCGTATCGAAATCGACCCAGTAGATTTTACGTGAATCCCGAACAAACAGACAAATAAACAAGAAATCTAAAAAAATGCATCGTATTCTCCATCGTTTATGTAATGTATTCCAGTTGATTTTTTTTTAAATAGTTTCAATGTACAGACACGGCATTTTTAGAATTTTATAATATTGATGAAAACCGGCCCTTGCAGGTATTTTATTACCCCCTTGAATTTGAGTAATCTATTGTTCGCGCTAATCTATTTGTTTACGCCGCCGTAAGACGTCATAAAATCTTCTTTCCTCTGTTAGTATTTCATGCGAACTCTTGGAAGCCATTAAGTTGACCATTTAACGATTTCAAGAACCAGTGGGCGACATCTTGCTAGGAGGCCATGTCTAATTTACGTCAGTCGGGAAATGCGCCGGTCGTGTTCTGACTGCGAACGAGGCGTTACCTAGTGCACTTTCAGGGCGAGTATCTTATAACGACGAACTTCGCACGATTTATGTGATAACAACTTTCTTCCCTACGGTTTAGTTTTGTTGTATTCGGTTATACTTCTAAAAACTGTGAATTACGTGTATGTGTACTTCTAATAAACTTTCTGATAATTCCAACGGTATTTTCGAATTTACATCCTACACATTCGTAACAATATTATAGATTTGTATTAGAATTTGAGAGACATTTTTTGTTCCTTTAAATAAGTCCATTTAGCATCATAATAAATTCAACTAATCCTTTGGGGAAACGGTGCAAATAAAATCATTAGAGACCCACACTCGATCGGTTTCGCACCCTTTCACCTAATGGGCTTAGTTAAATGACCCGGGATATCGTGAGGGTCCCCCGGACCCTGGCGGCTGAACTATGGGTATTAACATCACTTTTTAATTGGCACGAAATGTTACCGAATTTTCGAATTGTTTGCTAAAGTATTAAAGTTATGTATTATAGGCTGTAATACAGTGTAAACTCTATATAACGACACCGAAGGCACTGTGCAGTTTATGGCGTTATAGAGAGTTGTCGTTAAATGGAGAGAAGTTTGTTATTGTTGTTTTTTATATTTTTTTATTGCAGGAGTTCAGCAGACAGGCAGACGGCCCACTTGACGGAAAGCGGTTACCATCGCCTATGGACATCTGCAACACCAAAAATGCTACAAATTTGCTGCTGCTCTATTAAGGGAGACTGGAACCTGATCACTAATGCTGGAACACAACTCAAGGTTGTTATGGCGACATACTCTAGACCAGGGGTGGTAGCCATTCAGTCGGGTAAATACCCTACCACCTGGCTGTGGGTTATTTTGTCGCCTTTTACGACAGGCCGCCCGGCCGCAGGAAAATGTATTCTTTCTCCGTTCCTGCACGGATGAAATGATTTCACGGATTTTGTCTGCGTCTTTTGCTGCAACAGTAATTGTGTTGTATTTTTTTTACTTATTTTATTCATATCTTGTGATATTGAGCCATCTTGGTGATAAAGGAAGTGCTTAAGAATTTAGCTATTTCGGAATTTAATAGAAATTTCGGTATTCATGACGCCGACAGTCGAGTTTATTACGGGCTAGGATAAGAAAGCGATAAAAGAATGTACACAGCTGCGCACTTTTTACTAATTTTGGCAACTTAAAGGTACATTTTATTACTTAAATGATGTCGTTATTGAGAGTGGGTGTAATGCTATATAGAGTGTATCATTATATGGAAGACGAGCTAAACCAACCAAAGCCAAGTGATTTCGACGCTTAAGGGAGTTTGTTGTTAAACTGAGTGACGTTACATGGAGTTTACACTGTAGTTAAAGTTTAAAAAAAACTCGGCTCAGACTACAACACTATAAACCGTTAGACACTGTGTATGTTATAGTCAAAGGTTGATGTGCAGTCTCTTCGCGGAATGACTGGTTTACCCTAGGTTTGACCAAGGCCTTTCGACGAAACCCGAAATAAAAATGCAATTTCAGCCTTTGACTAAAATATTTTAATCAGACGTAGAAGTATCTAACAATTTAGTCGAACGTCCAACGTAAAATAACCTGTGTCGGACTTTACCTAGTCGATCCTAGAAGCGACTAAGGCAGAAAAGCGTCATTTATTTAGACATAGACAAAACTTTATTGGTCACCAAAACAAAAATTACAAAAATGCACAACAAGACAATAGTTGCTTGATAAAACAAAAGGCGGCCTTATTGCTAAAAGCGATCTCTTCCAGGCAACCTGACTCAAAGGGAATTCTTAAATTATCCGTAATTATTATGCAATAAAGAAAAATGAAAAAAAAAATATTAATAAAAATGATATATATGAACAGCAGATTAAAGTCTAAAGTATTATAAGCTAGCACATATATTGACATTTATTTGGACTTTGAATATGACTTTGTCAGACTTGAAGTTTAACTAGTCAAACCTAGGAGCGTCAGAGCTTCGCTGTTTGACTATAACATATTTTTTTTTAAGGCGGGGGAAATGCATTTCGCACAATACCGGATCCTTTGCTAGGGATTAGACCATAGTCGATTATGGAGGCAATCTCCTAGGGGCTGGCAAACAGTAATCGACCGGCTTGTTTGGAGACTCGAACCATCCTACCTACCAACTCAATACTCCACTAAAACCACCCTCCTCCCATGTGCCCCGCGCTGTGGTAGGAAGAGCGTGAGACTTAGAACGTAGTTACGCCCACGCTGATCCTAGCGCATCAGTGCTTGAGAATGCCCCGGGAAGCAGTGCAAACTCACTTCGACAACAGAGGTGAAGACTCCTCTGCTCCCTAGATGCTAGAGGGCCCCTGCAGCGGTTTTCGAGGAGGGAGATCATGCGCATATCTGCGCCCCCGGGACCCCAACCGACGTCGGTGCCCGCGAGACGCATGCGCAGTTATACCTCTCTCCCTATCTCGTTCCGCGGCCTCCTTTTGAGACATAACAGCCTCGCAGAAATTGGCCGCACCCACCCAGTGATCATCGCTATGCAGCATGGCTTGTACCAGACTGCCGAGCGAATCGATTGGACCTACTATTGTCTCGAGTTCAAACATCTGTGGTGCCCATGCTGCGCACTCGACTAGCGTATGAAACGCCGTGTCTTGTGCGCCACACTGGCGGCATTGGAAGCAACCGTACCCGGTAAGTATCTGCGTCATTCTGAAGGTCAGAGTCCCGCGTTTCCTCGAGAGCCATCGCAACAGCTGCGGTCGAATAGCCTCCACCGTATCAATGCCAGCCACAGGGTTTTGACTATAACATATACACCAAGTGTCTGTGACTGGACGCTAGTGTTTCTAATGGTGACATTTATTGTGTCACTGCTCCATCTGGGATATTGTTAGTGTTAGTGACTGTGGGCAAATGCGTTTTGTTCATAGCGTTATAGCTACATTAATGGATATACATAAATTATCTGTCAAGTTTGATGTTATTAACAATTAATGACAATATCGCATAACAAATAAATAACAGTAATAAGATTTATATGGAAAAATGAGACTACAAAAGGCCTTAAACAATTTCAAATTCAGATTCAAAAGTTTTTATTCAAAATAAGTTCCACTGGAGAACATTTTTTGAAGGTCATACATATAAGTTAAATTTTAATTTTACTTCCTATTCTGTGTACAACTCTTCGCAACGTGTTATTGCTGTTAAGGAGAATAAGAAACAGTACGTTAGTGACACCTTTGGTGTTGCAAACGTCCATAAGCGACTATAACCGCTTTCCATCAGATGGGCCGTCTGCCTGTTTGCTGTAGTACTCCAGCGATAAAAAAAAACTCAGTAACACGTCTCGCTAAAAAATATTTTTAACAGAAAAAAAACGATTATAATCTTCAAGAAGATCTTAATAATCTATCGACCTACTGTTTAAACAATAAACTTGACCTTAATATTAGTAAATATAAAGCTATTACCTTTACCAAAAAAAAACATATTAGTAATTTCCAATACAGGCTGTGTAACACTACCCTTGAATATATCAATTATATTAGAGACTTAGGTGTAATACTTGATAATAAATAGCACTTGGTTCTGCATATAGATACCATAATTAACAAATCTTTTAAAATGTATGGCCTTGTTATGCGTTCCATTACAAAATTCACTCGACCCTCAACACATATTTACCTCTATGTTACATTGATTCGCTCGCAACTGGATTATACTGTGTACATATGAAACCCCTTTTATAATAAATATAACAATACACCAGAGCAAGTTCAAATAAAATTTCTATGTTGTGTACAATATAAATGTTTTCATAATCGCTTGTCCTACGAAAATCTCCTTGATAAATATAATTTCATTAAACTTGAGCACAGAAGATTGCAGCTGCGATGTTTATATATGATTTTTGTCATAATAGATACGACTGTACATCTATAATTAATAAATTGTGGTACAGAGTTCCTACCAGGACGCATTGCCGGGGCCGCATTCGCATTGTTTGCAAACTACGCATTGTCGAACAAACGCCAGCAAACGATCTCGGCTTTGCCAGTTAGTGCATTCATATAATCACAATTTCTACTTAATAGATATAGCGGCAACTAGATCCAGCACTTATAAACAAATAATCCTTGTATGTTTGAAAAACAAGTAAACCATTATATCAAGTATTTCCAACAATTAGCGTCCTCCTTGCGGGTAGTCGCAGGCAATCGGTGTGATCTTGGCTCCGGCTCTGCGTTCTGGTGAGGTCTCACTTTGTTCTTCTTTGTGGTGATGTTGGTGTTGTATAAATTAAAACTACTTATGTATAAGATTCCCAATACTAAATTCTGTACAATACTGTTTTTTTGTCCAAATAAAAAAAAGTCAAATTCACACTAAAAACCAAAAATATAAATATTTTACCGACTTCTGTTGTAGAACATCTTGTAGTCGGATGTTTGCATGTGAATAGTTTGGATACAAATTCCATATTTTTTATAGACTAATGTATTTTAAACTATGCATATTTTTGGGCCTGAATAGTGGTAAACTAAAATCATTCGATTGAGATTCGACTATTGTAATACAGTACAGAATTTAATGTATGACATTTGTATCGCAATTTCTGTCATAGTGCATGTTTAGAGCGCTATCTTATCGCATTGGTGTCGTGGCTATCTATAAAACTATTTTAAACAATATTCGTTTAATCAATACTAGTAATAATACTTAAGAACAGTACTAGTAATACCCAATACCAGGGTTAGAAAAGGTAACTTTAAAAATATAGATAATTAGCGGTATTTTCAAAAAAGACACTGCTGTGACAGTGCCTTTCTTTACCGTTACTTGGTAACTTTTATGATTTTAACATTGTAATATAATGTTAAAAATCGTATGTATAACGTTATACGTATCGGTAATTTCTACGTTATTTCAAGCGACGTTGCTATTTTTAAGAATTGGCTTTATTACGACTGCTTGTTACCGAAACAATCGACAAACAGAACTCTAAATATTACGCACGCTCTTAGCACAGTACTTTTTGACAATCTTTGCAAGTGAGAGAGCGACGACGGTAACAACATATAGTTATAACGGTAAAATTACCGATAAAAATAGTATTAACGTAATATTTTATACCGGTAAAATGGCTATATTTAACGGTGAGTTTTATGATATTTATTTTTTACCGTTGTTTGAAATTAGCACAAATAATGATACCACATTTTTACTGGTATTTCAAGCCCTGCCTAATTACTCAGTTTAATAAAATGAACGTGAACAAGCATAATAAAACTAAAACATTTTCTCGTCCGAAATTTCTTTGATCTGAACATTTACAAATTATATAATTACACAGATTAACGTAAACAATGAGGGTAATAAACGAAATACTAAAATTAGTACAACGCTGGTACTAATAAGTTTAAATTAATCTCTTATTCCGTGACTACCCTCAAAGTATTTGTTTCGTTTGACACAAAACTAAATTAGTAGATGTTAGATAGAGTTACGGACGAAACGTTGCATGCTACTTTTGTATGTGTTTCGGAACTAAAATTTCTCCTGGAAGCGACAACATACACATTTATTTATTTGGGCAACACAACAGATAACAATTTATAATTCTTTAGCATAATACAGTTTATAACAAGTGAGAACTAGATTGGCATCCAACCGTGCTGACATTAAGTGCTAAAATTATTATATTTTCGTAAACAAAATTATAGTATTAATGTCAATGATAATAATTCAGTAAATACTTAAATCTAAGAAAAAGTTATTTGTTTTAATAATACTTTATTATGATACGACATAAGAAAATAAAAAACACATTACATAAGTTACTAAAATGTTATATATGATAAGGCTTTTGCATTAAATATATCCAGCTTATCGTACTTTATAGAAAATTCGTTGTAGACACGATACATTCTTGTCAATGGATTATAGTACGATGTGTTGTTTTGGTATACTTCTAAGGTGAACTTTCTGTTATCTCATAAGTCACACATAAACACGCACGCACGCACGTATGCACGCGCACGGGCGCACACACACGCACGTACACACACATAATTTAAAAAATAAATGTAACTGTACACAATAATTTCACGATCAGAATTGTACCAATTAGGAAGGAGGTCCCCAAGACACAGGTCGATCTAGTTTGGGGACTAATGAACTTCAAAAATTGTGAATTATGTTTTACTCAATAAACGATTTTTATTAGGTACTTTTGCAACGTAAGCTTTGAATGCCTCTTGAATCGTGTATATTTTGGAGGCGGGATGTGTCTCTTTTTGGGAAATAAACCGTACAAGTATTCTCTATTCATGACGGTCTCTATTCTCAAGTGGTTTGAGCATTTGATTGTCTACCTAACTGAAATGAAGAGGTTCGGTTCGGGACGATTTCTAGCATGGTAAATTTCGTAAAGGAACTGACCGTTTTTTCTTATACAGTTTGAGTATCTGTGATTTACCCCAGATTTGTCTGTTGTATATTATTCATAACAAGCGTAACTTGCTTAGATTGGAAATATGTAAAATAGTCACTGCCACTTCTGACATAAATAAAAATGATTAAAAAACATCGTCATGATTATTTAGAAGCTAACAAACTACACCGGATAAAATTGTGTAATCATCATATTTCAATTTAATTTTCAATTTCAATCATATTTAATTTCCCAATTTCACAACATGACTTTGTAGCGCCACACAGACTTCATCTTAGCACTGTTTTAACTAACTAGTGTTTTCCCGGTGACTTTGCCATGAATCTAGTTCTAGTTCATTTTGAGAGCATATAGGTTAGATTGCATTAAACTTTGATCTAGTTTGCACTCGAAAAATCCAAATCCGTACCGCGTTGAAAACTATCCCATTTTCCAGAATAAAAAGTATCCTCTGTCTATTCTAGATATAATTTCTATGCTACACACACACACACGCACGCACGTACACACGAACTCACTCTTACACACACATATATATATATATATATATAGCAAATTTAAATTCTCAATTTCTGATAAGATGCCCATCACCTTATCGAATTTAATTTCCCGATTTCATTACATTACTTTATAGTTCCATAAACTAACCTTATAATAAAAACATTGCGCTGACCCCAAATAACTGCGAAAAGGTGAAAGAAAAGAGAGATATATATCTTTCAGCAAAATCGGTATTGTGGTTTTTCTTTGAAAACGTAGCAGATAGAGTTATAAAAGAGACAGAATTACCTCGATTGGAATTATATAAAAAAATCATTTAATTTAACAAGAATCTTAAAACCAAGACTGCCCCTTCTAGTTCATCTTGATCATATCAAACTAACTGTATTCCCCGAGGTAATTCAGATGCAGACTATACAAGTTTCGCGCCCGTCAGGGGGCTATTACGTATGTGTGCGTTATTTTAATGGCCACCTCGAGGCGGTAAGAGAATGTTTGAGCAATTCTAAACGTCGAACGTCTTTGTGGGGAATTCGAGATTTATGGGGTAAGACAATGGAGAATATAATTAGGTTCTTTGCAAAGTTTTGGGGAGGGTTTGCAATAACCCCCTTTGATTTAAATTGTTAATGGAATTTTTGTGTGTCATTAATTCAATACATAGTAATTAAAGCATTAAAGCTTTTTGTGGATCCGTAGTCAAATATCCGACTATCTGTCTGAATGTCACAACCACTTTGATTGAAAACATAGTGGCTACGTTCCATTAGGGACTTATAACGACCATGTTCTCGACCGCGATTTATCCCGTTCCACTTGCTTGCCAGCGTTACAATCGTAAACCCAAGTGGAACGGCTGTTCGAGCCACCTCTTGACATGGGTCGTTGTGAGAGTTGTGTCATCGAAAATGATGACATCATTAGTGTCATTTTCGCCATGATCACAACGACCGCGGTCACCTTATGAAACGGCTAACGGAGCATTTCGGGCATTGTAAGCTACTACTGGAACGCCCTGAGTGTATATAATAATCAACAGAAAAAGCTCTTAAATTTCACATGACTAGATGGCATCACAAGTATTTTTTCTCTAAACCCAGAATTTATTTCACCCATATTATATGGTACTAGCTTTTCCCGCGGCTTCGCTCGCTTTAATGTTATCCCACGGGAATCGTACATTTTTCTGGAATAAAAAGTAACCTACGTGCAATCCCAGACTAAAGGTAATCTATCTCTGTGCCAAATTTCATCCAACTCCGATCAGCCGCTCTGTCGTGATTGAGCAACCAACCGTCCATCCAAACTTTTGCATTTACAATATTAATATAAATTAAGTATAAGATAGTATGTTTGTTTTTTCATATGTGTGTTTGTTAATTTGACAGCCTCTGTGATTGATAGATTGATTTACGGGCCTACCTCATTGCAACGCACAGGCTCCGGGTTCGATTCTTCGTATGGTAAATTTCGGAAACGAATTTTCTCCATTATTTACTATGGTCTGGGTGTCTGGGATCGGCCCCAGAGTGTAGTCCATTGTATATTATCCATAACACAAGCGTAACTTGCTTAATTTGGGTATATACAATGTGTGTTTGTCTGCCGATAGTATAGATGGATAATGTGGACATGATATGAAACTTAAGTTATTCTTCTGAGGTATGAAACTAAAGCGTGTTTACTTTAAGTACTCGCATGTTTGCAAGTGTTTATATATTTTAAATGTTGTACATGTTCAAGAGCTTACAATGCCCTAGGGTCCAATACAATAACTACCTCAGGGTGCTGTTGGGGCGACAGCGCTTCTGCAATCCATCGTCTATGTCCGCTGTAGTGGACATAGATGGCTTTGATAGTTTATGGTGTCAAAAAACCGCTTCTTTACTGAGCAGTTTATAATGGATGTATAGGTTTGCGTTTGACCACTGTCTCACCTGATATTGATGACGTGGTCTAGGATGGAGCACGCTTACCTAGAAGATACCTATTCACTCGTGACTTTAAGACTTCAAGATTGTATTTGTCAGAATAAACAGACTCTGGCGAATTATTCCACTCTTCGGCAGTGCGCACCAGAAAAGATGAAGCGAAACGCTTGGTTCTGAATGGTGGTGTTTCTACCATGAAACGGTGGCGCAAACCGGCGTGTCTGGTAGTCCGATGGTAAAATGAGGATAGAGAAACCAGCTCGTGCAATTCTAAGGCACACTCCCCGAAATGTATCCCATAGAAGACAGATAGCCTCGCGACCTTGCGTCTATGTTCTAGACTCTGCGTGGTAGCGGCAACAGCATCCTGAAAGGAATAGCGGAGAAATTTAACTGCCCACTGATTTGGTCTTTTATTAAAAGGACCAAATCAGTGCTAGTCTTTAATTACTAACATAGATATATAAGGAAAAAATATTACTAACATGTAAGGTCTCTCAAGACCACGGGCCATAAAAATGGCCCGAATTTTTGAAGGGCTTGCTTGGAGCCATGAGAAGGTCAACACGTAGAGACCCCTTGACAAATTTAATGTAAATGTGGCTTGACGACTATCCCTATCTACACCATATAAAAATGCACCAAGGACAATCCCCTGTCACTGTAGGACTATAGTACAAAATGACAATAACAAAAGGTACCGGGCTATTGGGATGAACTGCTAGTGAAACTAGGGATCTGGGCTAGGAGGCAATGGAGTCTAATAAAGTCAAATTCGGGTACGAGGTGTCGCTACTCACCTAAGGCTTCGCCACAAAGCCACTGATATTATTGTGTGTGTTTATTTGTATGTTTATCTGTTTGTATTTATTGGAAGGTGTTGTATTTCCATAAATAAATAATTATTATATTTATTGTGTTGCATATTTGCATGTGTTGAATATTTGAAAGTGCTGAATGTTTTAAAGAAACAAATGCATAGATTGATACTACCATTATCATAATGTAATGACCATAGATTGATCAAGCAGTAGCATAGATTGATCTCAGTAGCAAAAGGTTTATAGGTTATATATTACAAAATACCCCTGAGTCTAAAATCAATAAGACATCACTACCCCTCTTATACTCTATAAAAAATCAATCGGACAGGGTGTTTGAAAAACCTTGTCCAATGCAATTTATAGACGCAATTCCTGACAGAGATATCTCAATGTTAGGAGAGGCAGATTATCTCTTCAGATGTATATAGGGAAAGCTTTTAGGGTTCCGTATAGAAGTTTCTTCGTATTTTAATTAGTCTATTTCCTCTGAAAAATAAAAAAATACACCCAAGGTAACACTGGGGTACATAAAGTACGTACTCGTCGAGCCGTTCGTGTTGTCAACGATCCCATGCTCCAGACAGTGTCAGAGAGACTCCATGTCTCTCTGCGTATTCCACAGACTATACAATGGGAGTGTTTCGAGGAACTGTTCAAAATGATGCCCTCGTCTTTTTTATACCACCGCATCGCTCGTCATCGCCTGGGCGTTCATTCCCACTTTCTTGAGGGGCTTTTGTACGCAACGGTTCTCTAGAATGTTTCGCTTGCGTGTCGTGGGGAATTGGAATGAGCTGCTGAGGTTTTTCCACAGTGCTACGATATGCGATTTTTGAAAAAGAGTGTCACAAAATTTCTTCAAAGCCGGCAGCGTACTGGTGTTCAAAATGTACTTAGGCGATGGTAACTGCTTTCCATCAGGAAGGCTGTCAGTCTGTCTGGCGTACTTACGCAATAAGACAAAAAATGTATCTCGATTTTCTTATTGAAAGCAACTCAAAAGTAAAAAGTGGTTTTCAGGATCGCACAGCTAAAGTGTCTCAAAAGAATTATCTGGTAGTTCTTTGTGTCTTCAATTTGAATTATTGTAACACCCACGGCGTAGAAATACTACTTAAATAGAAAAATATCTTTAAAGAAGAGGAGCATGTTCAGGATCCCCATAAATATAAAATAAAACTGACTAAGACACTTTTATGGATTTCTTATTTATTGCTGGAGTACAGAAGACAAGCTGACGGCTCAACTGTGATGAAAAATGGTTACCGTCGCCTAAGAACATTTGCAACACTAAAGGTGCTTTACCAACGTTCTGTTGGAATCGTAGATGGGACCAGAATATGACAACTAAAACCAGAGTACAACTCCAGGCTACTATAGCGGCATGTTCTAAGCCAGAGGTGGACTAACTGGCAGATGCGGTTAGCTTTATTAACTAGACTTGTAAGTTTGTATCTGGTAGTATTTTGCGTCCTTTATATGCATATTTGAGATATTACACGAACGCCAACACAAACTGTCTTTGAAGAAACTTGATATATTAAGCATCCCCGAAAAACTTATAGGAAAACTAACCAGCAAACTTTATTCTATTCGGTTAGCGTTAAGATTATCTAAGACTAGTCCAGATAGGAACCGATGACGATCAATCACAGCTGGATTATCAGATGGATGGCTACAGATGGGTATCGGACGGGAAAATTATACTGGGCCGCTTTTTCGACGACTTCTTTGTTTGGATAACGACGGGGGGTCCAGTTTATTGATGATTCACTCCACTCTAAGTGATGGTGTGTCTTTTATTGGGTTTTTATTTTGCGAGAAGGGTGCGTCTGCTTACATTTTATTTTAGAGCACAGCTTTTTGAAGGGAGCTTTGGGGGTTCATAAAAATTTCACAAAAACACAGAGTTCTTGAATTTGTAGATAATTGGGACTTTCAATTTATGACTGGCTAGCTTCTGCCCCCGACTTCATCCGCGTGGAATAGTTAAAAAAGGTAAGTTAAAAAAACCCCCCCGATTTTGAAACATTCTTCATTGGCGCTCCGCTCCTATTGCTCTTAGCGTGATGATATATAGTCTATAGCCTTTCTCGATAAATGGGCTATCTAACACTGAAAGAACTTTTCAAATCGGACTAGCAGTTCCTGAGACTAACGCGTTCAAGCAAAGAAACAAACAAACTCTTCGGCTTTATATATTAGTATAAAATTTACGTTAAAAATATATTCATTTACGGCCTCTGTGATTGAGCGGGCTAAGCCATTGCCGTCTTACCTCACTGCAACGCAGAGGCTCTGGGTTCGATTCCTGGTATGTCTGGGTTCGGCCTCAGAGTAGTCCGTTGTATATTACCCATAACACAAGCGTAACTTGCTTAATTTGGGGATATATAATGTGTGTGTGTCTGCCGATTATCTTATATATATTAATACGTGAAGCAAAAACTTTGTACCCCTTTTTACGAGAATTGCACGGACGAAGGAGTAAGAAATTTCGCACACTTATAGTTCATACAGAGAAGAAACGACGATTGTTAAAAAAAATATTACACACACTACAATGTATTTGACACACACACGCATATATATTCTTTTGTTTATTGTTGCCTCGGCGAAATCTGTGATTATAGAAGTATATATGGTCTTTGAAATTAATTATTATGGTCGAATTTCGAGCACGGGCGATCACTAGTTATTATTATTACTTGATTCTGTTTTTTTTACAAAACATTTATTGGACTAAGACATTATAAACTAATTCAATAAAGAAAACTTAGCTTAGTTATATTATATTCTACCTATTACTCCTCGAGGCTATAAGTAGAATACTGATCCAGTAATGCCGCCGGGACATAACTCAAGGTTGTTATAGTGGCGCACTCTAGACCAGAGGTGGTATATAATTAACCACCCAGGGGCCCAATTCTGCTATTTCAATATCTTGCGAATCCATTGCGAAGATATTCAAAGTACGATTTCATTGCGATAATATCAAGTATTTGTATTCTACTAAATTCGCTATATCTTCTCGATATTGTCGTGGCAGAATAATAGTAGAAAAAAATTGGTAGTACCATTAGCAGAAATGGCGTTAACCGAAATTAATATATATATATTTTTATTGCAGGAGTTCAGCAGACAGGCAAACGGCCCACTTGATGGAAAGCGGTTACCATCGCTTATGGATATTTGCAACACCAAAGGTGCTACAAATGCGCTGCTGCTCTCTTAAGGAAGACTGGAACCTGATCACTAATGCCGGAACACAACTCAAGACTGTTGTGGCGGCATACTCTAGAGTAGGCGTGGTAGCCATCCAGTCAAGCAAATATCCTACCCCCTGGCTGTGGGTTCTTTTGCCTGGCCGTAGGAAATTTCATTCTTTCTCCGTTCCTGCACATGTAAAATTTAAAAAAAATATTGAGAAGTTACCATAAAAAAAATTCGCGAGCTTTCACTTATAAATATTTATAAAGATAGAGTGACGTGGTCATTGGAATTAACAGCATACCGAAAACGTGCAAACTTACGATTTATACGATAATGTCTGACGATTTTGATGAGATAGCAATAGCAGAATCGGGCCTCATACCGGCAAATGCGCTAATGGCTGTGGGTTGATTTGTCGCTTCTTCTCGTAAGGCTGCCCGGCCGCAGGTATTAATATTGTTACAACTCAGATCCCGGCAAACACAAAACCCACTTGCATATTTGAACCAAAGCACATTTATTACCCGTCGATATTTGAACTAATAACATTTAAATTCTTTTATGGTAGTCTTCTTTTGTTTACGTCTTGGCATACGGCCTATTATTGTATTCTGATCGTTAGCCAGGTGTTACGGATTTAAAATACAAGCTGATTCTAGGAAATTCGGTCCATGCAGCCGGGCGGACATATTGCATCTGTGCGGTATAAAGCAATGGCCCGATTGAGGGAGCGGAGAGTCGAGCGAAGCAAGACGTGTGCACTACAATCGGGAATTACGACCTTCTGCATTACGTTTGGACTTGTTGTGTTCGGTTATATTTGTACCCGTGTTATACGTGTTTATATAGTTCTAATAAACTCTATAATAATTCCGACGGCATTTTAATTCGAGTCTCGCAACTCGTAACAATATCCTTTCTCCGTTCCTACGTGGATAATTTTTAAAAGGTTCTTAGAACGATCTATGTGACGGCTAGCGACAGTTGCAATTCAGCAAAAATTGTAACTTTTTTTTAATTTATTTTTTATTGCATGAGTTCAGAAGACAGGCAGACGGCCCACTTGATGGAAAGCGGTTACCATCGCCTATGGACAGTTGCAACACTAAAGGTGCTACAAATGCGCTGCTACTCTCTTAAGGGAGACTGGAACCTGGTCACTAATGCCAGAATACAACTCAAGGTTGTTATGGCGGCATACTCTAGACCATGGTGTCATGGTGGTAGCCATCCAGTCGGGCAAATGCCCTACCACATGGCTGTGGGTTGTTTTGTCGCCTCTTACGACAGGCCGCCGGGCCGCAGGAAATTGTATTCTTTCTCCGTCCCTGCACGGATAATGTTATGTAGAGATATTCGTGGCCCTGTCGTTAGTCGCCCCGCAACACTTCTGGCGTTGAGTCGTACGTAGTAATTAAAGACAGTATATAACGTACCCTTTTATTTCATTTATCTCCATCAGCCCGACACGCCATAATTGGAGTCAGAAGAGAATCATACATACCATCTCAGTAATAGCCCACAGTGGTGTAATACATAACAGTGGTAATACATATAACAATCTATATTACTGTTACGAGCTACGGAACTCGAATTAAAATAAATGCCGTTGGAATTACTATAGAATTTATTAGAACTGTACAAACACGTATAAAACAAATACAAATAAAACTGGATGCAACCAGTTCACACTGCACGATTCAATGCAATTTAACACGCGCAAAGGCCGTCGTCTATATCGCTAATCGAGAGTACTACAAACGTCTTACTTGTATCGTAGTCGTCGCTTGACTGCCCATCTATCCGTTCGGACACCCCTTTATACTCTGCTTAGGACCGTGTAAACAACGATTTCCACGAATTACACCTGCGCCACCATCGACGCTATTCCCAGAAAACATAATTCTGCACACCTGCAGGATTATGTCTGCGAACGGCCATAAACAAGTACAATAACAATAGGCTATTGTCTAAACAAAAGAACTCCGAATAGAGGAAGGGCAATAAACCAGGTTTTATGGCAGGCAGATGTGTATCCCTTGTATTTGGCCCAACTTGTAACAGTACAATAAAGCAAATAAATTAAAAAGAAAAATTAATTTAAAAAAAATCATGAATTCTCTAAATCGTCGAATATAAATAGTCGTCAGTCAACGTTCAAAAAGTTTGGCAGCTAACTGACAGTCTCGCCCGAGCTCCGAGTCATTTGGACACCGATAAAACGTGGATTTATGCCATGTAATTTTTTAACCCTTTATAATCCAAGTTATTATAGGGGTATACGTAGGGGTGGCAGTAATTTTGATAGGAAGGTTGATACTTATTTCTACATTTCTAGAATTCCGTAGCCATTTTGACAAGATCGGAACCCTTATGATATCGTTCTGGATCTGGGTCTGGATCTGCAACATCCATCCGTTAATAATGCCCATCCATATGCAACATCTATCCACCCGCAATATCCAACCGTCCACAACGTACATCTGTTCGTAACTCACATCCACCCATCCGCAACATATGGATGTTGCGGATGGGTGGATGTGAGTTGGCCTTACATCGATATTTGTATGCATATTTTTCTCGGAAATTACTGAGTCTGCGTGTAATTTAGTAGGAATATGATTTTTATGTGTTGCTATATCTACAAAATTCACAAAAATTAAAGATTTATGACATGTGGTTGTTATATTATATTATATACATAATATATGTATGGGCATCGTTTGTTACATTTTGAAAATTCATAAGTAACGAATGCAATAGGTAGCGAGTTAAACTCCCAAAGTCGTGAAAATTATTTCTTCTCTATACTCTCTTTACTTTTCAAGTCAGCCAACCGTTGTCTACTGCTGGACGTACGCCTCCCCAGGTTTGTGCCACTTATTGCCACGGTCCTCCACTGTTCTCATCCAGCCTTCAACGGAAACCTTGCGCAGATCGTCTGTCCGTCCGAGGGCGTCCTAACACTGCTCTGGTACACAAACATTTGAAGTATGACGTGGAAATTCTGAAATGAAATTAAAGTGGTAGAACTTTAAAAGTACTTTTGTAGTGGATGCACTTACCACGTTTATAGTCGTAGATAGGTTTATATTATTTACTTTGCTTAATATAATCCTGGTTACCACACGCTCGGGTTTCCAACTCAATTATTTGCTTCTACATTTCTTAGATTTCATTTCATTTCTATCAGAAACTTTCGTAATAAATAAAACTTGTATTTAAATCTAATTGTCATAAACAAAAGTAGGTCAAGTTCAAGGTCAATCTTTTGGCATTTAGCTTTTGACGTTTGACAAGTGCTACCTTAAGAAGAACATAGCAACAAAATCTTTTGATCTACGCCATGTTTATCATTCATGTATAATCATAAAATAAATTATATTTAATTAGCTACTTCAATTTTCTTATTTATTTAATTAAATTTAATTTATCAATTACTTAATGATCTACTTTTGTTATTGTTAATCAACGCCTATATGTTAGCCAGGACGTAAGGATACGACTAACCAATGAGAGATGTGTATAAAACTCGCTCTCATTGGTGGCAATTCAAAAATGTAAAAACGACACGGGTTTTGAATTCAGTTAAAGGAGACACCATTTTGTACGATTGAAAGATACTTTTAAAGTAAAAATAAAAGCCAGTTTTAAGATCGAAGTTATATTTATTC
The DNA here is from genome assembly GCA_039645545.1 of Dendrolimus houi. Taxonomy (NCBI): domain Eukaryota; kingdom Metazoa; phylum Arthropoda; class Insecta; order Lepidoptera; family Lasiocampidae; genus Dendrolimus; species Dendrolimus houi. The sequence continues at coordinate 3,728,939 of CM077126.1, forward strand.
AAGAGCCTTACATTACGTCTAATATCATAGCACACTCTTAACTTTCAACAAAAATTCATTTAAACATAAATTGGTTTTTGTGATATAAGATATTGTTACGTGCCGTCAAAGATAAGCCGCACAGCCTATTTTAAGCGCAGCTTATTGTCCTCCCGGATTAAGGAACTCTTTTGTCTTTTGAATTTGTAGTTAAGAAAAACATGCTATTGTCTTTTTACTTGTTTTATAACCATCGACCATCGTTATTGTTCTCGACTTTGTGGACGTTCGCAGGTGTGCAAATTAATATTTCTTAGAAACTCAGTGTGCGCCTCCAATTTCTTTGTACTGTGTAGTTACTATAAGACAATGCCCGAATAGAGGGGCGCGGGGCAGTCCAACGACGACTACGAAACGAATAAGACGTTCTCTAGTACTCTCGATTAGCGATATAGACGACGGACTTTGCGCGTTCGAATTGTATTGAATCGTGCAGTGTGAACTGGTTGCATCCAGTTTTATTTGTATTTGTTTTATACGTGTTTGTACAGTTCTAATAAATTCTATAGTAGTTCCAACGGCATTTTGAATTCGAGTCCTGTAGCTCGTAACAATATTTTTGATTAAATATATTTTTTTTTGGTTACGTAGTCAAATTACAAAAAAACGGATGTTATACTCCCCTATGGAATCCTTCATGGTGGACTGCTACGCACTTGCTACGTTTATTCTTTTAATATGGATAGGTGCCATCCCTAGCATAATAACGAACGAGTACAGACAACATAATTTGTGGGTATCCTGTCAGTTTTTATCTGAATCCACCGCTTTGATGGATTAGTTTCTGATACAAATTTGTTTGCTCTGGCTTCTGGGGCACAAAAGATATTTGCGTGGTGTATAGGTGCTAAAGGAGGTTAATTCAATTTTTATACAGTTAAGGTGACCGGCAATACATCAATGACCCTAGTCAAAATTATTGATGTTTAAATAATTAGATACAGAATTTAGACCATTAACAGTAAGACGGACGGACTCTCACAGTGAAGCCGGCTAAATGATGCCGATCTTAGAATAGGATGTGGGTTGTGTGGCAATGCGTTACGAGGACTCAATTCAATCAATAAACAGAATTAAATTAATCGATTTATTACGGATAGAGGTGTGTTGGCATTCTAAAATATGTAATAATAATAATAATAATTATTTATTTATTTCATTGTCTTTGAAGACATTATTATTTATTTATTTATTTATTTCAGAAAATTGAGAATTTCCATATTACACAATTTAGTTTCACTTACCTTCGCGTATTGGCCGGCAGACCAGATTTTATGAAATTAGGATTGACAACTTAACAGACAGAGAGAAAGTCATGGCGCAAAAAATATATACTTTATGCCATTTAAATCTAATTATAAATTAGACATAATTAATTGATTTAGACTACTTAAATACTGTATACAAAATTACAAATTATCGGGTTGTTTTACTTCTACAACGACGCGTCATTAACGGTGACCCCGACGTGATTAATTTATAATTTTGTATATAGTTAGAATAAATTATAGTTAGATTTAAATGGATTAAAATATATATTTTTACACCATGACTTTCTCTCTGTCTCAATGTTTGTTGACAGTTGTCAATCCTAATTTCATGAAATATGGCCTGCCGGCCAGTAGGCGAAAGTAAAGCTTTATTCACCACACTGAGACAATGATGCCATAATATAATAGATTATATGAAATTATGTTAGTAATCGTATACGACGTTATAACTTTGACACTTGTGAAAAAAATTGTTGTATTGTAATGAAAACCATGTTCCCGTAAACATTTCCTGTTTAATGATGGCGTCACTTGAGATACCGACATTTTACGGTAATCGGTGGATTTAACGCAAAAATATAAAAACGACTAGTGTTTTTTGTTGGAAACGATTATTCGATCGGAATCTATGTACCAGTAAAAGTGAAAGTGAAGACTAGCAGCTAATTTTTGTATCTTACTATTTATTCGTCGAGTACACGCGCGTTAAGCATATATTTAAAGTCGTTTACATTATTGTTATAAATTTATGTTTTATAAAATATAAAAATGTCCCACTAATAAGCATTTGCAAGAAATGTCACAAAAACCAAAAACAATTGTGCAATAAAAACTAATTTGCAACGTCTGCATGTATTTTTGTATAGTGTATTTTTCCAAAACTAATGAGGCTTGAAAACCATATTAATTATTTCAAAGTCCTTAAATACAAAATTCCTTTGTCTCTGTAACTTATGAAGGTATATCAAATGACTTTTGATAAAGCCATGGACACACTAAGACACAAAACACGTTAGATTAGTAAGTAATCAATTAAGAATTATACGTCACTATATTTTTAAAGTTCCATAGCTATTTTGAAAAAATAATGATTATGTCGGTAGTCAGATCTTAAAAATCATGGCAATTTTCTTTAAAGATCTTATTTAAGTTTTAAGTAATGTACAAAAGATGGTAAGAAAGTCAATGGTCTCACTGTATTTCAACGATTACTTACGATTGTAAGCGACATTTAGACCTAAATACATTTTTGTGGCAAAGGCATTTTAAGGTATTTTTTTTGTTTTTGATTCAGTAGAGTCTAATCTAACTAAACCTAAAATAATAATATAAAACTTTATTTATTTTACAACACAACAGATTTACTAAGAAACCTGGTGTGTAAGACTGGTGCCTGAAATAGATTTCCAAGAAATCTGTATGACAGGTCACCAGTGCTCCACTCCGTGGCTAACGAAAATAAAAGATTCTAAGATTAACTTTTTAAGCTTACTCAGTTGACACAAAAAAATATATGTTAGAATGAAATATGTATGTATGTGTGTGAGCGCGTGTGTGCCTGTGCGTGTGTGGGCATGTAGGCGTGGGTGGATGAGGGTGTGTACTGGTGTGTGTGGGTGTAGGTGTGGATAGTTGTGAGTGTATGTGGGTATATATATTAATCTATATATTAATACGTGAAGCAAAAACTTTGTACCCCTTTTTACGAAAATTGCGCAGACGGAGGAGTATGAAATGTCGCACACTAATAGTTCATATATAGACAAGAAGTGCAGAATGCTAATATTTTTTTTAAATTATGCATAAAAAATACATTAAATCGATAAAAAAACATTACACACACGCATATATACTCTTTTGTTTATTGTTAAAGTCAAATTAACAGTGTAGCCTCGGCGAAAACTGTGATTATAGAAGTATAGTCTTTGACAACAGAACCTTAATAATGTTCAAACTTATAATTTAAATTCACATATCATAGATGATGATGATCTGTGTTTAAATTCATTATTAGGGTCGAATTTCGACCACGGGCGATTACTAGTAACTTTAAATAGGCATACTAATTTAATTTAAAAACTGAAAGGTTTAACACAAAATAATAGTTTAAAATGACTTTTGCAACAAAACATGTATTTAGGTCCAAATTTCACTTACGACAAAACGGCGGTAAAGGCTCGATATGTATATTAAAATTATATGGGTATATATAATCATTCTTTTATTTATTTTGGATCTTATGTGCCGTAATCCTTAGTGTGTTTTAGTAATTATAGTAGTTAAACAAGCTTGCGTGAATAATGAGATCCAGTGACGTCGCGAATTCAATTATAATATAACGAGTAATACTTAAGAAAACGGTGTAATTTCCAAAGTTATGTATATTTTAATTGGAACGTTACTATAAAGCTTCGTATTTAAAATCTTCAACTTAATAATTATAATGGTTCTCTTTAAGCTGTACAGAATTAAATTGAATTTTCTAAATTAAAATTTTACGATCTAATTCGAATTGCACCGTTTTAGAATTTGTTTTGGACTGAAAGAGTTATTAGTTTAAATTAGACTTTTAGTATCGTTTTAGTTTTAAAATGATTTATTTTGAATTCTTGTAATTTGGATCTACTATTTTCATGATATTATATGTATTTTATACTAACTGGGCCTGATGGAAAGTAATTACCGCCGCTTAAAGGTATTATAAATGTACTGCTAGCCTCGAAGGAACGACTGGAACCAGGCTCCTAATACTGAAACACAACTCAAGGGTGTTATGGCGGCATATTCTAGACCAAGGGTGCCAACTACCCATTTATCAATCAATGAATCGGTAACTCTTTATTGTCCACCAATATAAAAAAAGAACTTACAGGCTAAAACTATGTCTCATTATGCACAAAGGGCGGTCTTATCGCTAAAAAGCGATCTTTCCCAGACAGAGAGAAATGAATTGAGATTATAATGACGACGGTGATATACAGAACACATAGTACAATTTCTTACATTCTAGTAATCTATATATATATATATATATATATATATATATATATATATATATATATATATATATATATATATATATATATATATATATATATATTATTGAAATCCACGTATATAATGACCCATCACGATTTCTCAGGAGCTGTAATACCCATAGACTTGAAATTTGGCATAGACCTTCCTTTCTCCAAGTATAGGTCAGCTAAGAACGGATTTTACGAAATTCCTTTACAGCACGCGAAGCGGGCGGGTATCAGCTGTTTATGTGTAGGTGTTTTATATATTAAATAGATATATACTTAATATACATAACATACAAATACATATCTACAAAAATATATAAATGTTTATAGATAAATATATATGTACATACATTTAAATATCATCATATTCCAAGGACATGCGTTTTTTTTATTTTCTTTCTTTTTATTTATATTTAAAAAATAAATATACAAAATAGTAGCTTTTGCCAGCGGCTTCCGTCGCGTTATAATAAATTTTATACACAGAATCTTCCATCGGGAACCGTACATGTTTCGGAGATAAAAAGTAGCCTATGTGCTATTTCAGACTAAAATCTGTCTCTGTATCAAATTTCATCCATTCCCATTCAGCCGTTCTGGCATGATTGATCAACAAACATCCATCCAAACTTTCGCGTTTGTAATATTTATTAGTATAGATATCTAATATAGGTAATATATTAGAAGGTCCAGAAATGAGAAGCAGCATTTCAATCCATAAAACACTTGCACAGAACTTATTGACCTCACACTTACTATCACAGAATTACACTCTGAATTGTGTGCGCCACTCCCACCAGGTTTCATACTATACGATCTCACATCAGTATTTTAGTAAACAGTTTTCATAATTTGATTTATCAACGGAAGTGACAAAGAAACTGGTTGACCGGAAGTACCGCACAAATCATTATTATTAATTACATTTTAACAACAGTAAAGTATAGACGAATTTACTAAGTGTTTAATTGACATTTATCTATATTTAAAGCATTACTTAGTGAATACTTCTTACAATATAGTTTAAACGTTTTAGTTACCAGTATAAATAAACAAACGTTTCAATGAGTCATTTTTTAAACTACGCCATAAAATGTTACGTGCAAAAGCTTGACGTAACGCAAATGTTAGGGTAGTTGTATAAAACCCGAGGGAGCGATATAGTTACAACTTTATTGGACATCTGTACACAAACAATTATTAAGAGTGTGCCTTAAAAACAAAGGAGGGTATAAGTAAGGAAAGAAAGTAAGAAAACCTTTTAATTTAGGACGCTTAATCTAATATAGAACGAATTGTAAAAAATATTTAAAACACTAAACATGTCCTAAATGGTCCTAAACTTAATGCTGGTCTACCAACCAGCGCCGATTTTCCGCTGAGCCCATAAGTTGCTAATGTAAGTACTGTTATAACCGTCCGTTGAAAGGAAATAACAAAAACATAAAGAAACATGATCCAAGGACCATGTTTCTATCCTGTTTTGCTCGGCAGATCTCGCCAACGGATTCAACCGACAGACAGTTCATCTCCAGCCTTCGTCCTGATCGGACCTCTGTTTCTTGGACTCAATCTCTGTTCCAATTTCAATTCCATGTTTAGATTTAATTGTCAGTTTTGTTCTAAAGTATACATTTTAAATTTATTATAATTAGACAGTGTTTATTCGGAAGTCTTTTTTAAATGCTCTCTGGAACTTCAAATATAACAGTACGTAGGGCATCGAGAGTAGTGAAAAGTATGCTCTTAGTACGTAATTTTATAACGTCAGGTAAATAATAAAAACTTCAACGGACAAGTGAAAAACGAATGGCAACGGATAAGTGGCAAAACAAATCGCAACAAAATTTTAACTTGAAGTTATACGGGCAGTTTGTTAATGTACTTGTCCAATTTGAAAACTTGCCCGTAAAACTTCAAGTTAAAATTTTGTTGCAATTCGTTTTGCCACTTATCCGTTGCCATTCGTTTTTCACTTGTCCGTTGAAGTTTCAGTTCTGCTATGTGTCCCAGCACACGTTTCAATTTTTAGCAGGTTTACTGCAAATTACGATTTGGTTAGGTTAGGTACATTGTAATTAATGCATTTTTTAATTAAACATATTTTATTTTATCAAACAAAAAACTGAATTCGACCCGGAACCAAAAAACGCATCCATAGTCTACTCTAAAAATATGCCGCCTCTCACCACGTCTAGTCTAAATTTATGCCGCTCCTCCACGCGGCCATAACGTTCGTAACAGAAAAATCCTAAGACGGGGGGGTCTTAGGATTCTCCCTCCCCCCTGTCTATACAGAAGTTCCACTTCAAAAAATGTTACATGAAAAATACGTAAATAAAGAGAAAAACATCGTGAATTTAATTATAATGTCACTTTTAATCACTAAGAAGTACTAGTTTATTTCAATATAATAATTAAATTGTTATCTAATTCATATAGGTCAAGTATAAGATATTGCTACAAGTTACGTTCTAAGAAAATACATCGCGAGATAAATGTTTTTTCAACCGCCTTACCCTAGTCGAATGGTTAGGTATACATATAAAGGTAATCTAAATACATAACTATTAAGTATAAGATATTGCTACAAGTTACGTTCTAAGAAAATACATCGCGAGATAAATGTTTTTTCAACCGCCTTACCCTAGTCGAATGGTTAGGTATACATATAAAGGTAATCTAAATACATAACTATTGTATAATTATGATACTGGCTGCACGCGGCATGTGTTGCGATGGCACGTGAAGTACAAAATTGTTTGGTTATACGAGTATATTCTTTTTTTTTGAGGCAAAAATCCTCGCGGGCGTCCTTCAGACCAGCCTACCAAAGTTTCATCACAATCAAATCAATGGCTTAGGAACGCATAGAGGACAAACACCCAAACATTTATTTTTATTTATATAGATGTGACAAGCATATATTGCAATAGATGACTAAGTAATTGTATACTATAACCGACATATTTTATCTAGCCTCTACCGCAATTTTATCGTAAGCGATATATTTTTCCTGCCATTTAACCTCTTTCTTGGGTCATGAAAAAGGGAACTATGGATCTAGAGGAGACTTACTTATACAAATTATATTTAAAAAAATTATACATGTTATAATTATTATTTATTTTCCGAAACGCAGATCGACTGCACCTAACATCCTATCCTTATTTATATACGTAACAACTTATTATTTCTAAGTTTGTGTTATTGCTAATTTATTTGTTATTTACACTATTGTTACGAGTTGCAGGACACGAATTAAAATGCCGTTGGAATTATTATGGAATTTATTAGAACTATACAAACACGTATAACACAGGTACAAATATAACTGAATACAACCAGTCCAAATGTAATGCACGATTCAATAACACGTGCAAAGTCCGTCACTAAATAAATTACCGAATGTACACAAGTCTTGCCTCGCTTGTGGTTATCGCTTGACTGCCGATCTCTCCATTGGGCCATTGCTTTATACTGCACCGACAATATGGCTGCCCGACCGCGTAGACCGGATTTCGTAGAATCAGTTCGACACACCTGGCTAATGACTGCCATGAAAGATTACAATACACAATGAGCTGTTTTCTAATTAAAAATTTTAAACACAAAGTAAACAAAAGAAGTCCAAATGCGGTAAGGTAATAAAGTGTGCTTTTATGGTATACAGGTATGAATCTACTTTTATCGGCGTGTAGGTCGTAACACTATTAATGCTAACACTATGAAAATATATACGATTATATATCTATAGTATCAAGTATGCTATACTATTTATTACTATTGCTTATGTTACTAATATTTAATTTTGTATCTATTCGCTACCTATTTGTTGCTACATACATTTAGTCTGTTACTAATCTATCTTTCTTATTTCCAGGGATTCCACAAGGGCTCCACCTTTCGACTCTTCGCAACTTTCTTAAACGATATTTGGACCCAAGTACAATTTTGGTTGCAAAAGGTATTTTAAAATATTATTTTGTTTTAAGATATTCAGTTTTTGTTTCAGTTAGGTCTAATCTAATTAAAACTGAGAATCTTAAAACTAAATAACAGTTAAAATACGTTTTACCTCCAAAAATATACTTAGGACCAAATGTCGCTTACGATGAAATGGCGGTAATCGCTCGATATCTCTTTAAGGAGTAGTACTTTAAAATTTCCTACATAGATAATATTTTGGCCTTTAACAGTCAAAAACAACAAATTTCAATATGTTCAAGTATTTATAACTCTGTGTGATGTTTAGAAATAATCTGTTACAATATATCACCAGCACCCCTTCAAACTTTCCTTTTAAACTCACCAGACCAAAAATGGCGACATTGTAAAAAAAAATATCGAAACATTTTCATTCCGAACGCATTTTTAATTCTAACGCACCATCCATTTTCCTAAATCGAATACGTCATCAATTAAATTACTTGCCCCATTGTGGCGTTACACTCCTGTACTAACAAATTAAATTACAATATTATAAAAATTAAATTCAACCTTATTTCAATTGAATAAAGTCGGTATCAACCGCATTAGTTAAATAGCAAAATGTTTTCAAAAACAACTTTATTATACACAGCCAGTTTAAACCATAAGTAACCGTATCTGAATGGAATAAGGTGTACTAATATGATGTAGGTATGTTTGTTAGAGGAGAAGCAGGCATGTTGGCACAGCGAGATATTTCCCCCAAAATTTCTTGCGAGGGTCTTTTATTTGCTCCCTCGGGAGCAGTGGATGCAACCGGCGCTCCTGCATTTCCAACGTCTGTGTTTGTTCTCATGTAAAGGGAAGACTTGTTATGACCGTGGAGTGCTTTGACGGTGAAAATTGAATTGCTACTTAGAGTACGCGGAGGGATTATAATTATTTTAGTAACATTAAAAACTATTAAAAATCGATTTATCTTTTTAGCATAGCTTTTATCAGCCACGCATCGCTGTAGTTGAGTTTAATAGTAATTTAGGGAAGTCAATACATTGACTACTTTAGAGTTTTGGTACACAAAAATAGGGAAGTTTTAATATTTTTTATATTAAAACTTTTACAGTGAAAAATCCCGTGCTAGAATTGAATCTGTATTATTATTAAAGATATATTAATAAATAAGTTACTTTTATTGCAAATTTTTGACTACTGTTACAAGATGTCCACCACAGTAGTCACGAGAACCATAGTGTATATTAATATGACAAAGACAATCGTCATAGATAATATTTTTAGTCTATTTATCAGATGATTCGATTTATAATTAGATTACCATTTTCTACTGGTTAGTTAATTTTATAAGCCCACTATATTATCATCTAGATAATTTAGTGGGCTTATAAAATTAACTAACCGGTAGAAAATGGTAATTTATCATAAATTATCAGCTAGATAATTTAGTGCATCGGTAACTAATTATTATAATTGTTTTTATGATCCTGGCAACATTATGATGTAATTGCTATTTTTAGCAATGATGCAATGTTATTGTTTTGTAAAGGCGTAGTGGCGTGTAGACGGTGTTCATTGGTTACTGTGCTGTGTGAATATTCACATCAAAGGCTGAACAATAAAGGGGAAACCCTGTCCAAATAATTAATATTTGGTACTTTCTTACCCAAATATCTCCTTGTATTTTACATTACATTAAAAAGGGAAAGGGAGTAAAAATTATTGAATAAATCAACAAGAGAGTAGATACGCCAATGAACCGATAGCATAATTAATACACAAACACAATTCTATGAAAAAAATATTAAATTTAGTACTCACCAAAATACTTTATATACTTGTATATTGTTTTTATAAAAACTGACGTTTATAAACTATTTTCAAATAAAATGGTTAAAGAAAAATTTACTGTCAAAGAACAGAAAAAAAAGAATTAAAAAAATTACCAAATTTAAACTTACCTTTATTGTGGGTAAGTAACGTAAAAATTGTTAAAATGTATAAACTTATCTTAAGCTTTTTAAAGTTAATCCCTGGGGCAACTCAATTCTTTACAAATCGTTACAAAGAAAATCTCATTAAAATCCACTAGAGGGCGCTGCAGCGATTCAATTAATCAATTACCTTGATGGCGGTAGACGTCGAAAGTTGACAACGATGGCCAACTTTACCTGACCTCCTCCCTCTTTTAACACACCTACAATATAATACAAGATAAGGCATTAAGAGTAGATGTTTCATAAAACGAAAAGGTCTAGATAAAATGGTGCCAGTTTAATCAGTTTTTTAGTTGTCTTTTCTCAGCTCAATAGCATAAGGAACGAATAGTCAAATCAACTGAGATTTATCATTTTACAAAATATCTTGCCTCATACATTTTGTAGGAGCATCACCTTCTAATCACCAAATTTTTGGTGGAGGTTGAATTTCCATTAATTTACATCTAATCAAAGGCAGGTGTATAAAATTTCATGCGTCTTACTTTGAAAATGTCAGATTTTCATACAAACTTTCATCCCTTTTTCACCCCCTTAGGGGTAGAATTTCCAAAAACGCCGCCACAGATCTAGTTTTATTTCTACCCAGAAGCAGGTGTATTAAATTTCATGCTTCTTACTTTGAAAATGTCACATTTTCATACAAACTTTCATCCCCATTTTCACCCTCTGAAGGGTTGAATTTTCAAAATTCCTTTTTTATTACCTACACTAAAGAAAGAACCGAAATGTATATTTTCAAGGTCCTAGCCCCAGTTGTTTAGGCCGTGCGTTGATTATGTCTGTGGGTCAATCGGCGAGGTCAACTATTGCGATATGGTTAAAAGTAAAAAGAAAGGATTTTGTAACTATACAACATTGGAGTCAAGTAAAACGTCGATATCCTGGCTTTCAGGGTACCCCCTATCACATGTACTTCATTAACCCTCTCTCACTACATTTGAGCCCGGTTAATCGCTTGGAACTTTGAATTATGGACGCTGCGTCTCGTTGTATGCTTTTGGATTAAGTTAGGAGATTAGAGCACTCAATAGTAGAAGCAAAATGGTGACATAATTTAAATGTATATGCTTGACCTCACTGACTGACTGACCGACTGATTGAGGACCCTCAAAATTTGCATGCTGGTTTTTTCTATATTGTAGATACGCACCGAGAAATAATTTTTGAAAACTCAATCTCTAAAGGGGTCAAAAAGGGCATGAAAATATGTATGAAAATCCGTCATTTTCAAAGTAAGAAGCACAAAAATGTTATGTACCCGTTTCTGGTACACATGTATCGATGTTTTTGGAAATTAAACCCCTAACGGGGTGGTCAAAAGGGCATGACAATTTGTATGAAAAGCCGTAATTTTCAAAGTAAGAAGCACAAAAATTTTATGTACCTATTTCTGGTACACACACATCGATGTTTTTGGAAATACAGCCCCTAAGGGGGTCAAAAAGGGGATGACAATTTGTATGAAAATAAGTCATTTTCAAAGTAAGAATCATGAAATTCTATGTACCTGCTGTAGGTAGGTGTTAAAAGTTTGCTCAAACTACAACAAGCCATGAATAGCAGCTAGTAGTATATAAACGTGTTACAAGGAGATTTTTTTTATCCGTGCAGGAATAGAGAAAGAATACTAATTCCTACTAGCCAGTTATAAGAGGCGACTAAATACTCCACAGTCACGTAGTAATTTATTCACCCGTCTCGTCTATGGCTACCATTCCTGGTCTAGTGTATGCCGCCATAACAAACTTAAGTTGTTTTCCGGCATTGTGGTCAGGTTCTGCTAGGATTTCCCGCAGACCTGGCTATAGGTGAATGGAAGGGATTACGGGGAGTATTAGGTGTATTCCAGGAATGGCAATCTACCTTCACGAAATTAGGCCCATGCCGACGAGTTCCAAAAGCGCTCACCGTGATCCCCACACGATGACAACTTCGTAAACAGATTTGTCTTCGTAAAAAAATTGTGACCAAGTTCCAGACCCCTCGAAAATATGTTGTGAAAAATTTTGAAAAAAATATCAAGATAGAGTTAGATTAGATTAGATTAAAACTATTGTCAACAAAAACTACTTTGTAAAAATCTGTTAAGTACTTTTTGCGATATGCGGTATCTAAATTGAAAAACAAAAATGAGCAGTTGATTAATTCGCGACATCTTATAAATTGGGATGGACACTAAAATTAGGAGCATCCAATGACACGGAAAAAATGTTATGTTCCAATCAATATGAGGTAGATTCACACGTAAAATTTTAGTGCTTTTTAGAAAATATATACCTACTAGAGGTCCAGGCAGATGTCGCTTTGAAAAAATTTTAGAACATGTTTTCAGCGCCACCTACTGGGTCCAATTGTGAATCTAAGCCATCTGAGGACCCATTCGTATATATACATCCAAAAAAACATCAAGATTTAGGGGCTAAGGAGTTCAATGTCATACTACGGGCTCCCCGAGGGATTGTGCGCATAGGTTTTTATATGGGCGGAGCATCAAGGTCTTAATTGACGGTGTACACTCGGAGACGAAACCTATAAATGCTGGCGTACCCCAAGGCTCAGTTTTGTCGCCCACGCTATTCATTCTGCACATCAATGACATGTTGCAGACCAGCAACCTTCATTGTTATGCAGATGACAGCACGGGCGATGCTTTCTACACTGGTGGCACAAAAGTCTCAGAAGAGACGTTGGCGCTCTAAGCGCGTTCTACCGTCTGTACAATGGGGAGTGTTCTGAGGAGCTGTTTGGTTTGGTACCTACGTCGATATTTTAGCACCGCACTGCTCGTCAGCGACTGGGAGTTCATCCACACTTCCTTGACACCTGGAAGTTATCCACTGTACGTGGCGTTCGCTCCTTTATGCCATAGGTGAGCAAGCTGTGGAATGAGCTCCCTCCCGCGGTTTTCCCAGAACGCTACAATATGGGGCTCTTCAGAAAGGGCGTAAACAGATATTTAAAGTCTCAACGAGGTAGACAACGCATCGACTCCCTTAGTGTTGCAGATGTCCATGATCGACGGTAGCCACTTGCAATCAAGTAGACCCGTCTGCCACTTTGCCTATAAGCAAACATAAGCATATATATATATATATATATATATATATATATATATATATATATATTTATATATATATATATTAACTATTATTCACCTCAATTATAACATTAGAATTTTATAATTGAGGTGAATAATCGACATAAAAACTATCGTATGTTTGGAATCCGAGAGTAAAAAGAAATCCGGATATTCCGTACACACGAAGCCGCTGAAGATAATAAATAATAGTTAATTTTGTTGCCTTCAGTTATTGTGTAAATGCTTATCGAATAATAATAAAAAATACATTTAATCAGATAGACTCACCCAAACCCTCTTCGACTAAGAATCCGCCTTGGCTTCAGAAGTAGATATCATACATACACAGAAGTTAAAACCCCTTTAACCAATCATTCAAACAATAGCAATAAATTTTCAGGGCGGCCGCTATTTAGTTTGTTTCAGCAACTCACTGCACTTGCCAAAAATCTTATTATTTCTTACATGTCTGTCTTTTTAACACCGCAAACGAATCCGACGACAAAATGGCAACGTCTTTTATCTACCAAGGCACAATTGGGGGGACAAAGATGCATATACATGCATACATACTATTTTACAAAAAGAGAAGGACTATGTATGTATCAAGAATGTGTATTGTGGTTTGAACGAGAGATGGCGGTACCATGACTTGAAAACCATAGTTCAACATTAAATAATAAACAGCTATTCTATCCCTATAGTACGAGCAAATTACACATAATTATAAAATTTCATCAAGATCGATTTAGTAATTTGGGGGTTCCAAACGACGATAAGGGCTTAATTCGGCAGTTTTACAAGTTTACTGGCTTCCTAGGTAATGCAAAGGTACATGAGTACAAAAAATCATAGACGCTATGGCGTTATGTAAAATGATAAAAGTGTCATGTCTAGTTCCTATATTTTAAAATTTATTCGCTTGCCTTACGATCAGTAGAAATTTGACATTAATTGTATGTCAAATTTAACCGATGGTAAGGCAAATGAACGGCTAGTAAGATATAGCAACCGGCCATTCTTATTTTAATTATCAATTACCTTATTTCTATATAAAACATTGTACACCTATTATGTTCGGTCAATGACCAAACTAGGCTTACTCTTGAACGTTTTTCGTTTTAGTCTTAGAACTTTTTTGCTTGTTTGTTTTTATATTAAAGTATACAATTTTGATTGCATGACCCATTTATTTTTGTATTATATAGGCTATAGTAGTTTTAAAGAAATCTTTGTTAGGGCTGATTCGACGAAAACGACCAACGAAAGGCGTTTGAGGCTAAGACCTCTGACACATTAATGTTTGACATTTAAAATTATTATCTACCAATAAAAATCAGAGCGAACCAAATAAATTCGTTGTAATTAAAAACGGAACGCAAACAGGGCATCCCCGTCGGTACGCTCATTTGACGAGAGCCGAATGCCGAACGCTCTGCTCATCCGATTAGCGCGTCCAATAAACAACAGTCGCGAGACCTGTTATTAATTTTCGATTGGCACGCATGTTGACAACCGCTGGTGTTCGAAATTCAAATATTAACTGTTATAAGTATAATAAAAATGTATTAATTTTTATGTTTATTGCATTAGCTTTATCAGTGCTCTTTGTTAGTGTTATGAATATGAAGCGTTTGTTACTGAACTGCGCAAAAAACACGCCCGCCGTGCCATATTTTAGTCATATATACATCTAACCGGCAGAAACGACGTAATTTATTGGGGTAAAAAGTATCCTAAGTGTTGACCCGGGATATAAGCTAGCTTTGTATAGTTTCATGTCAATCCCTGCAGTAGTTTTTACGTGATGCTGTAACAGACTCAGCAGACAAACAAAAATTCTTTAGAACTTTTAGGTTACATTTTCGAAGTTTACTGCTCTGATTAGCCTCCTCATTTATCTCGTTTTTAAATTCAACACCCCCGACAGATTTATTACATTAAATCTGTATAGATTAATTATAGATAGATTGTAAAAGAAGAATATTGGGAATGACTCACGCTATGTAAAAATATAGCTCCGTAAAAGGTCCAAAATCCTGCATTTCTAGAGGATGCCTCAATTTTCTCCCTACTATTTTAGTATAGCAATACACTACTAAACTTTCAACTAATTTTTTTATTGTTTAACACACATTTTTGGATTAATAATCTTTGTTAAAAATATATTGTAGTCCTAACTTTCTTTTCAATCATTATCTGAAAAATATAATTTTTGTTTAATTTGGTTTTGGCCATTTATTAAGATTATATATTCAGAGTGGTTAGATTATAAATTCACTGTTCTAACAATATTCTAGTTACATATTTTTTAGACACCAGAGATGCATATGGGCTACTTTTTGTCTCAGACGATGCTGTAAATCCCAAATATATATTATATAGCACCGAAATATATTATGTATATACTTAGACGAGGGATGAATACTAGATTCTGATATTGCAGTGATAGTTTCTAAAAATAAATATGATGTCTAGTCCAATGACTGTATATATCATTATAAACGACAATTTTTAAAACTACCCGCAATTTCAAATGAAAAGTGCAAAAATGTTGTTAGCCCCTGATCTCGGTTCGACGCTTCCTGGTTGATCCCCGCGTCGGTAATTTCCGCCTTTATGCTCCACCGTCACGTGTACTGTTTCTATACGTGGTTAAAGCGTTTATGAATGCTGTAGAATTTGTCAAACTACCCTCATAGCTTTTATTAATGTAAGAAAATGAAAAGCTTTTTTAGAGTTGCGTCCGTGCTCTATCGGCTTAAGAATGTTTCACGTGTGTTATAGACAATATACAACGGACAATGCAGGAGCCGTCATACATCAAGATAATAATAAATTAAAGAAGGTTCGTATACGGAATTGCCATACTAGATGTGTAAAAGTTTAGACTATTCAACCTCAGAGGCAGTGAAAAATGATACAAATTGATATCTGAAAATAATATTAAATTTATCCTCCAATACATCGACGATATTCTCTTAGGTATAGTATAACCTAATGCAATTTTATTTTCAACAAAAACTTATGACATGTCTCAACAACATTGTCCCGGGGGAGCCGTGCTCCACCAACTCGATTTACCATCTAACGAACCACCCGAGGGCTACCTTCGTCCCCTGGCATCTACTGTTGCAAGACATCAGAGTTCAGTTTTATATTACTGCTCAATAAGTATTTTAGATAGTATGCAATGATCAAAATTGTACTAATATTAAAATTATTAAAATAAATATATTATTAGAGGTTATACGCCTTTATGAAATTTTCATGTCTGTCTGGCTTTGTAAGTCACAGTCATTTTTATCAGAAATTTTTGGGACTAAGTTAGAAAAACCAATATTAGATTTGGCTGAATCTATACAGACAAATAAAATTAAAGTGTCTGTTTGTAATGTCAAAATAAAATAATTCGGACCAGGAGATTCGGAAAATGCAATTTTTAGAATTTTTATCTGTCTGTCAGTCTGGACGTTCCGGCTGATGTCTGAAACGGTTGAACCAATTTTGACGGGACTTTCACAGGCAGATAGCTGATGTTATAAGGGTTAACTTAGACTACTTTTTAAGGGTTCCGCGAAAAAAATATCAACATGAACATTGAATTATTTAATTATATACAGAAACATAAACGTAATAATTCAATGTCATTAAATACCGTCATGTGATTTTTGCTCCGTGCTTTTACAACAACATAATTCAACTTTGTTGATTGGTCTAATAATGTAATCTAATCTAATGAACGTTAGTTAAATAGTCTGTATGGTATAAAAAAATGTACTAAAGATCAGGGGTGGCCCTGACATGTAGAAAAGCAAGTAGTGTAATAATAAATAGATAATATAAAAGCACTGTAAAATATAGGCCAAGCCAGCCAATAGGAATAAGTTTGTAACAAATAAAAATAGGATAACATAAAAAAGTATAATACATAGTATAAAATAATTATATTCTAAAATAACTTTATAAAATAGTTGCTTAGGTACTATGTAATATGTAGTTATAAGCTCATAATAAATAAAAAAGAGAAATAAAAGAAAAGAAAAACAGATGTAAAAAGGATAAAAAACATATAAAAATGAAAGAATAACATCCTGACATACCGTATCTGTCAGAAGAGGGAGAAAACTAAAAAAAAAAAGAAACAAGGAGTCGAATTTTTCAGTGTGCGTAGTCGTGTTGGATACTTATTTGTTACTCAAAAAAAAGTAAGGCTATCCCTTAATAACTTTTTTAACTAATTTAATAAGTGACAAGATATTGTTACGAGTTACGGGACTCGAATTAAGATGACTATAGAATTTATTACAACTATACAAACACGTATAACACAGGTACAAATATAGCTGGACACAACCAGTCCAAACGTAATACAAGATTCAATAACACGCGCAAAGTCCGTCACTATATAGCTTATCAAATGTACACACGTCTTGTCTCGTTGGTGACCATCGCTAGGCTGCCGATCTCCCCATTGGGCCATTGCTATATACTGCACTAATACAATATGGCTGCCCGCCCACGTACATCGAATTTCTTAGAATTCGTAATCTGCACACCTGCCTAATTATGCCTGCAAACGGTCATAAACGAGTACAGTACACAATAGGCTGTTTTCTAATTACAAATTTTAAACGTGAGGTAAACAAAAGAAGTCCAAATGCCAAAAAGGTAATAAACTGCAGGTGTGCATTGGTCTTTGTCGGTCGTAACAATATTATTAGCTCCTAAAGTCTTGAAAATTGTTTCCCCCCTGTAAAACTTTTAGGTGGAAAATACTGAAAGAAATTGAAGATGTTTAAGTATGAAAAATAAACTCAATAAAAGTTTGTATGAAAAAATATACGTTATTTAATGCTAAAATTCTTCTCACTGCTAACAATTACAATTTGCTTGAAAACTCGAGTTGAAGTAAAAGAACAAAACTGTTTCCTTGCTATAGTCGCTTGTCCTTTTCGATCGTGAGACGAGTGTATCTCATAATTAAACATCTCAGATCTCCTTTTGTGTAACTGTTTGTCTTATAGTTTTATAGTCTTTGCCTCGATCTAATATTTTCATTCAGTTAGTTCTTTGTGGAAATTGAACACAAAGGAAATTGTATGTATATTTTAATTAGGTAAATAATATGCATAAAGACGAAAAGAGAAAATTCGCGTTTTTTTTGTATCCAACGACTTTAAATATGGTTCGGTATGGTATAATAACGACACTGAAATCAGCGGCAAGTCATCGTTTAAGCAAAAAAATAATCTACACACATTGTTACGACCGACAAAGACCAATGCACACTTGCAGCTTATTACCTTTTCGGCATTTGGACGTCTTTTGTTTACCTTATGTTTAAAATTTGTAATTAGAAAACAGCCTATTGTGTATTGTACTCGTTTGTGGCCGTTTGCAGGCATAATTTGGCAGGTGTGCAAATTACGAATTCTAAGAAATTCGGTCTACGTGGGCGGGCAGCCATATTGTATCGGTGCAGTATTAGCAATGGCGCAATGGGGAGATCGGCAGCCTAGCGATGGTCACCAGCGAGACAAGACGTGTGTACATTCGATAAGCTATATAGTGACGGACTTTGCGCGTATTACTGAATCGTGTATTACGTTTTTTTTTTTGATTGCATAAGTTTCTCTTTCTCCGTTCCTGCACGGATGAGCGTTTGTACTGGTTGTATGCAGTTATATTTGTACCTGTGTTATACGTATTTGTATAGTTCTAAATAAACTCTATAGTAATTCTAACAGCATTTTAATTCGAGTCCCGGACTCGTAACAATATAATAAAATTGTAGAGGTCAAATTTCTGTACAATGAAAAAAAATGCTAAAAACCGAGTCACAGGGATGTAAAAAGTGAAATAGAACTAATTTAGACTTTTTTCAAATTTTTTTTCTCTGTTTGTTTGTTTGTCTGTCTGTTTGTACCGGCTAATCTCCGAAACGACTGGACCGATTTAAATCAAATTTTGTATGGTGGTAGCTTATATCCCTGGTCAACATATAGGATACTTTGATCCCGAAAAATTAAAGAGTTCCCGTGGGATAGTTAAAAAACCGCACCACGCGGACGAAGTCGTGGGTATCAGCTAGTAAATAATACAATTAATACGTTAAATACGTGTGTCATATCAATCGAAATAATGTTCAAATTTAGCTTCACGACTTACCTAATAATAATAAAAATACAATTTAGCGATGAGTCTGCAAATGTAACATGACATGAATGACATGACCAAAATAATTAATAATTATAAAATCAACGATTACGCCATTGCATAAAATCATCACCACATTTTTTAATTTGTAAATAAACCTCAGATTATAATAATAATGGGAGACAAAGTTTGTACTTCACTTTGCTAAATATCAGGCAAAGGAACTAAACCATACAGCATGAATATCAATATTATTGACATGAAAATACGGAATTTTAGATTTCTAACATTATTGTCCACGCCTGCCAGGGCATGTGGAGCCGGGAATCCCAATTACCCGTAGCCCTGACATAAGGCGTCGGACGAAACACCCAGGGGTTTTAGTGGGTATCCCTAACTGGGGAGTGGCAATGTACGAAAATGATCTTCTAAGTTATTTCTGTGTATATCTATTTTGAATTGCACGTATAACAAGGTCGAAACACTATCCAAGACGTTACACGAAATATGAGACATCAAAAACGTATTTAGGCGAAGGCCAGTGGGACACGACCCCCGCTGTTAATATCAAGCGTAATATTTCACACCGAAAGAAAAGTTGACGGCAGACCCCAGTTTGATGGATTGCAAACAACTTGTCCAACGTTATGAGATCGGAAAGACTTTGCGGAGATAAGAAAGTTACTGATAGCAAAGCCGTAGTATAATATTTTCCAGTTTTGTTGTGGATATTTCGGTGCTGTAATTTGACTAAGAAACTTAAGCAATAAGTATTTTTTTAGTACTAATACAATTGGGTAGTTTGCAAGTATAATAAACTAGCTATTGCTTGCGACTTCGCCCGCATAGATTAGAAATAGTCATTAGTTTGAGCACACTTTCGTTCGCCTTATTTACGCCCTTAGGGGTTGAATTTCTATAAATTCCGATATGGGTGTACATTTGTTTCTGACCAGAAGCAGACATACAAAACGGATTTTCATACAAACTGTCAATCCCTTTTTCACCCCCTTGGGGGTGGAATTTTGAAATATTTTTTCGTAGTGTTCACACATATCCACAGTATAGAAAGAACCTGCATGTAAATTTTCGAAATCTTAGCCCAAGTAGTCTGGGCTGTGCGTTGATATGTCAATCAGTCAGTCAGTAAGTTAGTTAATTATTTAGTTAGTTAGTTAGTCAGTGAGACCAAGGAGTTATAGTAGTATAGATAATAACAACAACGCATAAACATCCCACTGCAGAGCTCAGGCCTCCCGTTTATTAGCGGACGTATAATATACCCACCCACCACGCTTGTACAAGACGGATCGGGGTTTGAAACATTGATTATATGAATGTACAGGTTCCGTCGCGATGTTTTCCTACACCGTTGGCACCTGGTAATTGTAACAATATACATATTAGGTCAGAAAACTGACTAAGCGGTGCAAGTTTTCCGGAAAGGATTCGAACGCGCGCCCTTTGAGTTTGGGTACTGAGTGCTAACCTACTTTATTAATGGATAACGCTCATTTATTGGTAGTAAAGTGCCTCGCATAATGAACAACAGCCGCCTATTAAAAATCAATTTTGAAATAATATGAATCGAATATAAAAATTCAGGTTACTTTTATTTATTAGATTATTTACAATTACAATTTACATTCACTGCAAACACACAAACCTATATTTAAATTTATACAAATAGAATATATCCTAGAGTTCAATAAATTTTCTTTTACAAATAATAAATAGGTTTCAAATCACCGTCAGTTGGGAACATTCCTAAAACCCTGGCCGCATTACCACGTTGAATGTCAATGCTTATGCGTTACCCAAAATACAGGCCAGCCTTTTGGTCGCGTCTGTAAGCGCTGCCAACGGCTACATATTTGCGGCGTTTTAGGTCCGCTAACACAGCCGTGTCTTGAAGATGGGACGCAGCCAAAGTGTCAACACACGTGGCGTGGCAGGGCACCAAAGATATTCCATCCGCTCTTCTTCAGATAACTAAGTATATTATTTTATGTAAACATTACAAAATAGTTTTTATTGTAATCTAACTATACTGTTACGAATTTGTAGGGATTTATAGGTTGTAAATTCGAAAATGGCGTTGGGATTATCAAAAAGTTTATTAGAAGTACACACACGTAATTCCAGTTCTTACAAGTATAGTCGAATACAACAAAACTAAGCCGTAGAGCAGAAAATCGTTATCACATAAATCGCACAGTTCGTCGTTATAAGGTACTCGCTACGAAAGTGCACTAGATAACGCCTCGTCCGTAGTCAGAACACGACTGGCACATTTCCCGACTGACCGGCCCTCATGCGTGAGTAAATTGGACATGGCCTCCTAGCAATATGCTGCGCACTGGTTCTTGAAATCGTTAAATGGTCAGCTTAATAATGGCTTCCAAGAATTCGCATGAAATACCAACAGAGGAAAGAAGGTTTTACGACGTCTTACGACGGCGTGAACAGAAATATTAGCGCATTCAATAGACTACTCAAATTCAAAAGGATAATAAAACACCTGCAATGGGCGGTTTGCATCAATAATTATCATGCCACTGTCGAGTCCAAGTTCCATGAGAGTAATAACAAAGGTCCACCAATCCCAGATTTTCCGGGGTAATTTTTCCCGCTAAACACGAATGTCTGAGAATTGGGGGTCAATGAGCTAATGATCGATAAAACCAAAAAAACAGCTAAAAATCACGATTTTTTCAGTCAGGCGATCGGTTTTGGTTTTTTCTCGATTATTTGCTCATCGACTTCCAATTCTGACTTCAAATTAGTGTTCAGCATAAAGCAGCTTATACACGATGCTATTATAAACAAAATAAATAGTTGATCAACTGACATAGAAAACTTCGTTCCAAATTTAAATAAACCTTCATTAGGGAACTTTGAAACTTGTCAGCGCGTGCAAACTTTTACACGTAGTTGCCTTCGCGTCTGTACGGATTGTGCAAACTTCGGGACATATGCACGTCTCTTAGGCGGTAATTACTACGACAAAATTGTATTAAGGAATCTTTATTGACTTTGTTGAGTTTGTTGCGCTGTAAATACGTGCAGTGTTGTTTCAATTGTACTATATGAATTCAAGAATTTATTTATTTTAATTTTTTATAATTTGGTTAATTTATTTTATGTTATTTGTTTCATTGTGTGTGTTGCTTTATTATATTGTTTTGAGTCTGCAATTCATTTATCTTTATTAAACTGCATTATACTGTATATATTGTTATTGCTATTGTTATATGTGTTGTATTGCCCACCGTGACTTTACTTTATGGTCCCAGACAGGAGAACAGCGCTTGTCCTTGTTGGCTAGCTAGCTGAGACTGAAAAACAAAAATTTCGGCGAGTAGCGCTTTCCACCACGCGTCATTGCTTACTCGTTCATTTGTTTTAAACAAGTACGAACCCGTCGTTTTAGTTCAGTTCAATAGCTGCCGCAAAATTTTGTTTCACTGGAGTAAAGAAACCACCTTAAAATTTGTTTTTGCATATTAAAAACATAAATGCTTGTGGGATGTTAAATAATATTACAAGAATAAAGAAAAAAAATGTGGCTCCTAGTTCATCTCTTCCATTAATCCATTGTCGTACCCATAGCTGTTTTCTCCTTATTAAATAAATTTTTTCATCCACCTCTTCTAAAATAGCGATTGTTAGTAGCTTTATTAGCTTATTTACTTTATTACGTTGACTGTTCATCTTGAAAAACAACACTCACTTGTGTACTGTACTCGACCGTAGTGCGAACGATTTTTGGACAGTAGCGAGTATGTTAGTTACTAAACTACTCGGTACTCGACTAAATTACTAACGTAGTGTGAATTAGGCTTGAGTGATGAGACTGGTAATATCACCGCTCCAATAAAGGCTCTGACGTGTTCCGGTACGCGCGTCCATAAAGTACGCAACACCCGTTCTGTAACAAAAGGGGCTCCATGAGACGTCGCCGAAAGAGCTATCGGAAGTATCGTCGGTTCCCGAAACTCTGCCATAAAGACCTTGTGATAGAACACCGGGGTGATTTAGTCGGACGTCCGAGAGTGACGGAAAACAACCTCGTTAAAAGGTGCTGTTGCGATAAAGTAATATAGAGTAATTCACTTCGAAAGAATTCTAATCGTATTGCAAAGTCGTAATACACTCTTAAGGGCGATATTGACCACATGGCTAATCGAGTACTGCACAATGCTTCTGCAGCTAGTCCGAAGGGCCGTAAAGTCGATGCGCACTGTTCTATAAAAGTTGACAAAAAACTGCAGGAATATTGGAAGCGTGCAACTATAAAATGCAACCACGGACAGCGTTTGCAATGGCCGTGTGATTGGCAATTTCCTACTTTGCGGCGCGCACACCTGCTTTTACACGCTATTCCGCGCCGGCGCGGCTGTTGGACGCTCAATTGTTTTTAACCTAAACTACCTAGGGTAAACTACACTATCATTGGCACCTTTAATGATTGGAATGCTATTCATTTATTCAAAACATTAATAAATCTTAATAGAAACTTTCTGTTTTGTGTCTTATAATCAGAGTTTAATGAAATTTCATGTATTGAGTAAACTTTACCATTATTGGCATCAATCCAATCCAATGATTTCCTCAAATCATCTCGCCATACGCTTTATGGCTATAAACCGATGTATGAATGTGTGTGTGTATGCTTTGCAATGATGTAATAATGTCTGCCGTAACAATACCTTAAGGCCGTGTCCCCACTAGACGAATAGTGAGCGGCAAATTTTTTGCTTCCAGTTTGCATCCCTATATTTTTTTAATAGAGTGCCCTTACAGCGCGCAAAGCCGAGGTTCCTCGGCCCCTTTACTGACAAGCCGCGCCAAACGTGGCAACCCTAACGCGGTCTGCGCGGCCTGTACCGAATGGTCCCATGGCGTGAGTCGGCCTGCTGGCCACCATTCTAACATGGCAAGTGATACAGTGCGCCTCGCTCCATGTACAGCCGCTGTGGGTTTATTCAGCTTTGTGGTTTGTCAACATTTGATAAACCAAGCAAAAAGAAAGCAGAAGAAACGACGTTGGTGGATAATATCGTCATTGAACAAGACCCAACCAAGTTTGCTAATTTTAACTAACTAAACTCGATTATTTATCAATCTCCAGCAATATAATCATATTATGTTTTATTACTTACAGATATAATGCAACTGATATGTTGAGTGATCTTTTTACGGGAATCTAGCAAAACGTGCCGCGCCTTTGAACTTACTGACTCCCGATAAATCGGACGGGTGACGTCAGGCCTACGCGGGCTTCATCGGATGCGAAGGTTCCCACGGCCTGTCAGCCTAGTCTAGCGCGATCTGGCCTGGGATAAATCAATACACCGCGATACCAGAGATGTCACCTACGCGTCACCAGGCTCGAAGAAATTTTATGACATCCTTTTTAAAATAAAAAAAGAAACGTATGCATCTCGGGACGCCCGACAGAAATGATAACTTAAACTAATCTTAGTTGAACTATTTAATATTGAATCTATTTAAATTGAGAAAAGCTTAGGTAAGTAATACTGAAATTTTATGTATATAGCGCGTGGGTTAGAATGAGAGAGGAGGAGCCTGCCTACCGCTGCCGTATGCGTGAGAGAAAGGGAAGCCAGACAGGCTAGAGCCGTAACGCGTTGCGTAACTAAGCGGTTTACCCTCCCATAACAAGTTATCATTTCAAAACTTCATGTTATAGCGCTGTGGAAAAATCTCAACTGGGATGTCATTCGAAATCTCCATGGTACGCAAGAGAGATTATATCATTTTATTGTAGATTTTTTGTTAGCAATTATATATACCTAGCAACCAATATAATTTGTCCTAAATAACATTATTTTCTTTTCTTCTTCTTTCTTTCTTCAAAAGACCAAGAAGTTATATAACGATAAGTTCGTTTACTATAATATAAATTAATTTACAATAAGAACAGGGCATTCAAACTATGAACTCCTTCATCATTGTCTCAGTTGAGCAGAAATGTAAATAAAGCCAAAAATAAATGCCGACACAAAATCCAATTTTTAACAGGAAACAACGATTTGAATATTGAAAAAATAGGTCAAGTGTTCATAATAACTAGTCTAGAGTTCCATGTGTATGGAAATTAAGTCCTCTAATGAGTACTGAGTAGAAAAAACCGTATGACTCATTTTTAGTGAAAATCGTTGCAAAATCTTACTTAAACATTATGATTTTCAAAACTAGTCTATATATTATAGTAATATGCATATTAAATGTCATAATGTGTTTGTTTGTCAGTCACAACCTTTGATTAACGAATGATCTTGAAATTTAGTATTTATTACTCTTGATAACATAAAGGAACACTGAATACTTGTTATCCAAAATTTACACGAGCGAAACCGCGTGAAATGCTCTAGTGTCATAAAATTCAATTTAAGGGATAATTCGTACGTGCGCCCAAGATAGTCTAACATATATAAATCCATACTAATATTATAAATGCAAAAGTAACTCCGTCTGTTCATCTGTCCGTCTGTGATGCTTTCACGTAAAGCCCATTTAACTGATTTTACTGAGATTTGATACATATCTAGTGTCAATATTGACAATAGACATAGATTATATTTTATCCCGCATAATGGATGTGTTTCCGGAATAAAATTTAGTGAATATGCATTTTTGTGTAATTGTTTTTTTTGGTGAGCAATAAATCTATCTAAATTTTTCGGTAGCGAAAAAGCTAAATAAAATAAAATAAAAGTAATGTGAATGCTTGCTCTTAAAATAAACTAAGGCGCACTAGAAATTCCATCGCGACGAAGCAGTGGGGACGATACTCGTCACCAATAAAAAAAGAAGTTAAAATTAAACAAAATTAAAACTATAGACAATGAAAATACTGAAAATTAAATTATGTCTTATTAAATATTGACCCATAAAACAAGCGTTCTAATCTGTCAAAGGCAATTTAGTGAGTTTCTGATTTGAAACTTTTACCGTGGGACTCTGAAACAACTTTTGCTGGTAACACTTAGTTCTTTTCGTTTGGAAATGAAGCAGAAACGAAATTAAAAGGCGGCAACCCCGATTTTCTTTAGTGAACATTTCTAATGAAGAAACTTTTAAATTAGTGTAACTGGAAGAAGTCGCGTCTCGTCGCAAGAAAGCGTTTAAAAACAATTTTTAATGTACTTTTCGTGCAGAAAATATTATTAGTGGTGCTTATTTTTGCTTTTAGTGTATTTTACATTAACAGCACGATCTCTATTTTTATATCATATAATAATTACTATAACTAGCGGTCGCCTAGTGGTCGAAATTCGACCATAATAACTCATGTCAAAGACTATACTTCTATAATGACAGATTTCGCCAAGGCTACACTGTTAATTTGACTTGAACAATAAACAAAAGAGTATATATGCGTGTGTGTGTCAAATACATGGTAGTGTGTGTAATGTTTTTTTATTGATTTATGCATAATTTTTTAAAATAATAGAATTCTTCGCTTCTTCTCTAATATAAGTGTGCGAAATTTCATACTCCTCCGTCCGCGCAATTTTCGCAAAAAGGGGTACAAAGTTTTTGCTTCACGTATTAATATATAGATTGTTATAGTTTCATCTAGATCAGTCAACGAATAAAATACATATATAATTATGTTAACTAAGACGGTGATCTGGGCTCAGTATTCTACTTATAGTATTGAGGGACTATGAGTAGAATATAATACGAATAAGTTAAGTTTTCCTGCATTGTATTGTCCATTGTTATAGTTATGCCACAATAAGTGTTCTTTTATTTTAAAAATGTAATTAAAATTCCGCCGCTAAACTAAGACTTACATATATTTTTTTAATTGCATGAGTTCAGCATTTAAGCAGAAGGCCCACCGGATGGAAAGCGGTTACCGTCGCCTATGGACATACGTAACACCAAAGGTGCTACCAAGGTGCTGTCGCTCTTTAAAAGGAGACTGGAACCTGGTCACTAATATCGGAACACTAACTCGAGGTTGTTATGGCGGCATACTCTAGACTAGGCAAATACCCTACCACCTGGCTATGGATTGTTTTGTCGCCGCTTACAACAGGTTCCACGGCCGCTGGAAATTGTATTCTTTCTCCATTCTTGCACGAATAAATATTAAACTTATGATTTTAATTTATCATAAAGCGTAATTAAATACTAATATAATTAACTTAAAAATAATTGTAAAAACGAATTTAAAGTAAAACCGTTCTGCCTCACCAGACCACTGTCGTTGGGCAGTGTACCTAGAGGCAACATTACCTCGCTGAGTGTACCTAGAGGCAACATTACCACACTAGATACAAAGGCGAAACGAGGTAAGCACTTTGTGTTAATTTAGATGTGGAATTTTAAAGAAAGAAGAAATAAATAAAAAAGATTTTATTCAGGACAAAAACAAAGTTAAAATAAATAGTAAGACAATAGAAACAAAATTATGTAATACGGAATAATTTGAAGTTTTTTTTTGGGTCAGACAGGTTCATCATTCCAGAATCAAAATTGTTAAAACTTTTAGTTATGTTGTTTATTTGCTTTATACGAGCCTTGTCCCCGTTCAGCGTCAGCGTGAAGGTACACAGTCCAGTAAGGCAGCCGTCACGCAAAAACGTTTCCATCTCATCAAAGTCGTCGACCATCCAAGAGGTTAAGTTTTATTATTTATGCGAAAACTTTTTTCATTTTTCTTCTTTTGCGGTCGAACCCCCTCTCCTGTCGAGACAGGGGTAAATAACTGTATATTAATGGTATATTAGAACATCTTTAACGTTAAATCATGAAACATTGGCAATAGCCCAATAAAAGATATACAAATAAAAATACAAAATATCTTTATTAAGCCTTTTAAGAAAAACAAAGTACAAAACAACAAGAATGAAACACATTTTAGAGGCTAAAAACACTATACAAAACATTAAGTTGTCTCTGACTTTTAAGCTAGGTATTACCTGTAATATGTATGAATCAGAGGTTCCACACGCCAATTGCCAGTGTTAAAATTAATGATTTGCATGTAGTGTGTATGTTTTTATCCGTGCAGGAACGGAAAAAACGCAATTTCCTGCGGCCAGTCACCCTGTCGTATGAGACGACAAAACAACCCACAGCCAGGTGGTAGGCATTTCTCCAACTGGGTGGCTACCAGCCCTAGTCTAAGGTATGCCGCCATAACAACCTTGAGTTGCGCTCCGACATTAGTGACCAGGTTCCAGTCTCCTTTAAGTGAGCAGCAGCGCATTTGTTGCACCTTTGGTGTTGCAAATGTCCATAGGCGATGGTTACCGCTTTCCATCAAGTGGGCCGTCTGCCTGTCTGCTGAACTTATGCAATAAAAAAAATGTGGTCATGTTCATGTACGTATATATTAGTATGTGTGTGTATGTGTTGCGTGCGTGCATGTTTGTATGTCTACTTGTGTGTTTGTCTGTAGAGAAGGAAATATGAAAATAGAAACTATGTAACTTTAAAGCTCCTAAAACCTGACTAAATGGTGCAACAGTTCACGTATGTTTTTCGCAATTTGCGTACATATATATTATATGACTAGCGGTTACCCGCGACTTCATCTGCGTGGAATTTAATTTAATTTGCCTTCCGGTGCGGCGTTGGCGGCAGCGTGCCTGTGGGCCTTCCATTTTTTTTTCAAACGAAAGTAGCCTATGTTCCTTATAACATCAGCTATCTGCCAGTTAAAGTCAGAAATTCAAAAATTAGCTGGAACAAACAGACAAACAAAAATTTGCATATTTATTTTTTGATATAAGTACCATATATACTTTCATATACATTTAATAAAAGCTGTTATTTTGACTTTACAAACAGACACTTCAATTTTGTTTATTTGTATAGATTGTATAGAAAATTACCATGCGAGGAATCAAACCCGGAGCCTCTGCGTTTTTTTTTTTTTTTTTTTTAAGGCGGGGAAATGCATTTCGCACATACCGGGTCCTTTGCTAGGGATTAGACCGTTGTTGATCATGGAGGCTTTCCACTGAGGCAATCAAAACAATAATCAACCGGCTTGTGTGGAGACTCGACTAATCAATACCCCACTAAAACCACCCTCCTCCCATGTGCCCCGCGCTTATGGTAAAAAAGCGTGAGATACAGAACGTAGTTACGCCCACACCTATCCTAGCGCACAAGTGCTTGAGAATGCCCCGGGAGAGGCAAACTCACTTCGTCAACAGGGGTGAAGACTCCTCTGCTCCCTAGATGCTAGAGGGCCCCTGCAGCGGTATTTCAGGGAGGGAGGTCATGCGCATACCTGCGCCTCCGGGCTCCCGACTGACGTCGGCGACCGCGAGACGCATGCGCACTACCATCTCTCTCCCTATCTCGTTCCGCGGCCTCCTTATGAGACACTACCGTCTCGCAGAAATTGGCCGCACCCACCCACCAATCGTCGCTGTGCAGCATGGCTTCCACCAGATCGCCCAGCGATTCGATCGATCCTACAAGTGTCTCGAGTTCAAACCTCTGAGGTGCCCATGCTGCGCACTCGACTAGCGTGTGTAACGCCGTGTCCAGCGCGCCACATTGGCGGCATTGGGGTGAAGGCAAGCAGCCCGCAATCTGACACAGATACTTATCGAAGCAACCGTGCCCGGTAAGTATCTGTGTCATTCTGAAGGTCAGGGTCCCGCGTTTCCGCGAGAGCCATCGCAACAGCTGCGGTCGAACCGCTTCCATCGTGTCAATGCCTAGAAACAGGGTTTTCCAACTCTACTGCACTAAGATTGGATCATGGCCGCGGTTTCCCGCGTCCTGGTCACCTGGAGTTCGGCCTGGCCATAGACCAGGCCACGGGCGAGGGCATCCTCTCGGGAGCGCCGAACTTTGGCTATCACGTCCGCCTGGAGAGGCCAGGGCGGATCGCCTGCCAAGAGTGTCGACGCCGTCCACGACACTGTACGGTATCCTCGGATGGTCCTCACCGCCAGGACCCGTTGTGCGCGGCACAACAAAGTCCTATTGTGGCGGTGAAGTGCAGTGGACCATACGGGTATGGAGCCTCTGCGTTGCATTGAGGTTGGTCGGCAAGGGCTTAGGCCGCTCAACCACAGAGGCCGCGTCACGCATATGTGACTGTACAAGCCTGTTTAAAGATGGCGTCACTTGAAACACAAGTCTGTTAGTTTTGGCGCAAAAATTTAAAACACACGTTGCTGGGAACGGCGTTCGATCACGACTATGCACCTGCAAAGGTCAAAGTAAAGTGTAAAGTCGATGATTAATTGATCACGGTGTTGATGCCGACCATTTTCTTTTAAAGACTGTGTTGGCGCTGGCGGGAGCGGGGATAAAAGAGAAGGAAAGGACTTACAGGATAGGTCGCCGCACCAGACACGCTACGAACGTACACTACGAACTTCGCAGCGGCAGGCACTTCTTCGTCGTGATCCTTTCGTCGCGTCTTGCGGTTCCTTCGACGAGTGGACCAACTGGGTACGGCACAGTGAGTATCTTCCAGCACGCGGGTTGATATAAGCGGGTGTAAAATGAGGCACTATTGCACTTTAATAGTGTTATGGGAAGGCACCATAAAAACCATAAGAATTCTATTAATACTATATTTTGTTTAACCAGATCGTCCATGCCACAACAAAAAGGCAGAGGAAAGTGAAAGGGGCGAACACAGCGCCACGGGCAAATAAAGTAACATGTATTCAAACAGGCTATGATGTGAAATTCATAATACCAACAGGCACAACACATAAAACGCGGCGAGATTTGCGAGGTAGCAGCGGCGTGTTCAGCAGTCGGACGTAGACTATGTCACATTACATAGTGACAGATGCGGCGAAAGAAAAAAAAGAAACAAAGAGGCGGTGACCAAATAGGTCGGCGTTAACATACTGTTTTTGTATGGACAAGAAATCTAAAAAAAATTATATAGTTTATACCGTCTTTTTTCTTAGGGGCTTGTATACGCTTCTTCGATAAAATCCCGAATGAAGTGTTCGATCTGCCCTTCAGTAAATTTTGAGACTAAATTGAAAAGTACATTGCTCAGAAAGAGTTACTACACTATTGAAGAATATTTAAATGAGAAAACTGCATTTACATAGCTGCGCCCCAGCCTTTTATACTATTTTCTGTATAACGTTTATATTTTGCATAACATGTAAGGAATCTATGGAGATTTGTCGCAGTACGAATTCTTAGTATGTCATTATTGCGACGTGTGACAATATATTTTTTCTTGTTACAACTCCATTCATTCTTTGAAAAGTAATTGTAATACAACTTCTATACGTATTTAAAAAAAAAGAGCCTGAGATAATATAAAAGTAATTATGATGAAAAATCTTTTTTAGCTAGACTTGTTGCTGCGGGTTTTCTTGCAGCTTCTTCTCCTTTGAACAGCGATAAAACATTGCGAAGCGGTGTATGATCTTCAAAAAGTGTTCTCCAGTGGAAATTATTCTGAATAAAAAAATTTGAATTTCAGTTGTTTTTTTTTTAATATCCTCAATGTAGAGATACGGCACTTTTA
This sequence comes from Dendrolimus houi, assembly GCA_039645545.1. Lineage (NCBI taxonomy): Eukaryota > Metazoa > Arthropoda > Insecta > Lepidoptera > Lasiocampidae > Dendrolimus > Dendrolimus houi. Next base: position 3,760,972 of record CM077126.1, read on the forward strand.
CATTTTTGTAATATAGATAATAATGTTAAAATTCATTGTAAGATAATAATGTCTTTCGCAGCATCTGCACCAAATTGTTCTTCATGTCAGATATGTAAGATGGACGATATCTTTCATGTATTAGTGAAATGTGTCCAACCTCACAGCCTTAGAAGTGGTATAAATTTATTTGATAAAGGCTGGTGCAACAGCACTTTGTTAAATCCTTTATCATACTCTGCCAAAAAAAAAAATATATCTTGCACACGCCACCTAATTTAAAATACATTGTGGCGACTGAGGTTAGAACTTTCTGGCAGAGTAAGCCGGTCTCAAGACCTTTTAGAAAAAGGTAGAAGATTTTGGAAGGAGAAGACAGAGGTAGATAGATGTTTACAAAGCAACAGACAGCAAGGTAATTAAAAGAATAACGAAAAAATAAATTATGGGTTCTAGAAGATTCTTCCGGGTATATAAGCAGCGTAAAGCGCGCCTACTGGGAAATTCAGTTGAAGACAGCAAAGCGAAAAATGCGATACGAGAGAGTTGGAAGAAGAGTTAAGTAGAAGACGAGTTCAGTGGGCAGTTAAGTGAAGGAGGAGTTTAGCGTAGTTTAAGAGCAGAGCACTGCAGTAGCAAGAGGTGGTCTACGCAATATCGGCGACGGTGTTGAGAACGAGATATCTCATCGTCAGGCCGGAACGTCGTTAGTTGTGCGTGACGGGGCAATCCTGCAGAGAAGAATCACGTACGTCTGTGTAAGTCAATAAAAGCATTTAGTTGAAAAAACTGGTGTTTACTTCCAATCCTAAGTGCGTACCCCCGCTTGCATGTAACAATATGTTGATTGATAATTATTAAGGCGACATAGCCAATTAGTGGCTAAGCCTTTAGGAAGAATAAAAATAATGTCTTCTATCCAATTAGAATATCTAATTGTTTTAGTAACACTTGTATAATTTGTGGCTTTTATGTAATTTTGTTTTAGTCATAATTGCGGTAAATTATACTTTATAGACTAAGGATGTACATTGTTTCACTTTAGATATTTTTGTGAGTAAATCTGCGTGGAAAACTACAGTTACTACCGAAAATGTTTCATTATACTGATACTTCGCAGGTGTTTAAGAAACTATTGTTATTGTACGTTCCTAATGGATATAACCATTCCTTTTGATGGTCGACAGCTTTCACCGAAGTTATATTTTATGCAGAAAGTTGTTACATATTTCTTATTCAAAGTTTCACGTAAGTACCCCCGGTTTTATGAAGTAGACGAACTCTTTGTGTTCACGCCAAAAAAATGTACCGAAAAATACAATGGGAAGAATATTAATAGAAATATTAGTTTTTTTAAATCTATAATATTGTTACAACTTAGGTTCCGACAAAATCAAATCAAACTCCTAATCTGTAAAAGCACATGTTATTACCTGTCTAATTGTAATACTTTCATGATCGTCTTCTTATGTTCACTTATTTATTGGCATACGTTTCTAATTATTGTGGAGAACAGCTTATTGTTCTATTGTACTCGTTTACGGTCGTTTGCAGGCTGTATCAATTGCCAGGTGTTGCGGATTACAAATTACAAGCAAATTCTAGGAAATTATGTCCACGTTGCCTGATTGAGAGGAGTCAGTTGAGATACGACTATGATACAGGCGTGACGTGTGTATATTCGGGAATCTAATAGTGACGGACTTTGCGTGTATTTGAATTACAATCTCCTGCATTACGTTTGGACTTATTGAGTTCGGTTATATTTGTATCTGTGTTATACGTGTTTATATGGTTCTAATAAACTCTATAGTAATTATAACGGCATTTTAATTCGAGGCTCGTGACTCGTAACAATATATTTAATAGATGTTTGTAAACAAACCAATGTATTTTTGTTCTAGAGTTTTTTGAGTCTATATGCCTATTAAATTAGCTCATTTTTATTGCTAGAATATAGCTGAGCAGACAGGCTGATGGTAAGTGTTTACCGTCTTTTAAGGACATTTATAACACCAATATTGGTCACTTATGCCAAAACACAACTCAAGGTCGTTATAGCAGCAGCAGCATTTCTTATAAGGGCCACAGAGACTTATCAGATAAGGTGCTGCAAGCCATAATATCAATTTATTTAGGTGCCTGTTTTATTACTAGAGTACCGCAAAGAGCTTGATGGAAAGTGGTTACTGTCATCTATGGGCTTTTGCAAAACCAGAGGCGTTATCAATGTAATTTGTTCAACTATTAGTATGTCATATGGGCCACTTACAAAAGTTCGTCGGGTCGCCGGATCAGTACAGCTGCTCTAGACCAAGTCTAAACCTTTATTTAAATTTAGTTCTAATGAAAGCAAATCTGGAAGCCATAATTAATGAACCAAATCTGATTTTTAATTTATATTCTACACATTATGATTATTATTATTTACTTTTATGACGAAGTTGTAGATAAAGAACTAAGAACAAAAATCAAAGTTATTGTTTGCGAAATGTGAGAGATCTATACGACTTTTGCAATTTCAAGGCACAAAACGATTTCACCTTATAATCCAAGGAAAAATTAAATACGATCATAAAGCTTCTTAGATACTACAGACAATGCAAGCCAGAAGCGACGCACAGTGATTTACTATCAAACATCTAGAATAACTTTGATTTTTTTTCTCTTTATTTATAAGAGGGTTGGTCAGTATTCACCATGCCACCTCCATATGAAAATACATTAATTAACCGCCGCTTAATACCTACTTTAGCTAGATTGTATAGCATCCTGGCATCATCCGATAGGGGAATATGCCAGGATACTATTACACGCACCAATTTCGTGCAAGTGACATTCTAACAAATTTCTTTCGATCTTGTTACGTACTGTTGTTATACGGGATCTTAAAGAATACTTTTTAAAAAACGAAATTATTTATTACGATTATTACAAAGAAAATACAGAGTGTGAACGCGACGAATTACAGGACGGAACTGACTGTTAGATGGGAATGTGAATAGTATATGAAAGCCGGGAGATGCTGATACAGCAGGAAATGGATGAGGTAAGCGTGTATTGGGGGTGGAGAACAGGTATAACAGTACGCATTCCACCAAAATATGATATACATCTTCTGTAACCTGACACTCTGTGCAATTGGGTGTTACTGATCTTCTCATTAAAAATGTGAACGCGTTTAGTGGTATGTGTCCGGAGCGAAGACTAAAAGCTGTCACTATTTCAGGTCTAGACAAGGATGATGATTGTAATCTCTTTAGCTTCTTAGTTCGCTATCTTTCCAAAGACAACGAGGGATTCTAAATGGAAAATCATACCATCAAACACTTATTCTTCAAGTAATTTTAAAATAGAATTTCAAAGTACAAATTCTTGAGATTGTAATGTTTGCAATACAGTGTATTAATTTTCTTTATTAATCTGCGCCAATCAATTTCACTATTATTATATTTCGAACCACTCTTTACGTAGTAGGTAATGTGATGTTTAATGAATTAGAATCTATTATTTATTTCTTCGAATGATTTCCCAATGCCAATATATTTATTTTAATGAAATTGGTTGTTCTTATTGCTAATTTGCGTATCAATAGATTCTAGAAGAATTGTGAGTAAAACGAGTAATGCTCTGACACACACATACACAAAAAATATTTTTCGCAAATGTTTGATTTCGCTTCGCTTCCGTTTCGCTTTTAAGTTTGTGTACAACGGGGTTAATAGTTAATAAACTTTTTCTACCGAGATGCCGCCCGTAGAGTTTTATGTTCGCAACGCGCCAGGTTTACTGGTCCCGCGCCTTTATCAAATTATGCGAAATTTTGATTAAAATCGCCCACTGTGATCTAAAGAGTGCCTGAGTTAAGATTAGAATAATCTAGGTGGACTATGTTGCTAAAAATATCAGGGGACCTAAAACAGCCACTTTTGGAGAGTCACCTTGCGAAACTGACATGTGTATAGATTAGACATATTGGTAAGCCATGAAAAGCAAAAACGTGTTTAAAATATCCACTTTTGCGAACTTGTATTACGAATATGAACAAGTGTCAAAATAATCCAGACCCTAATCTCATTACTTGATTTAACGGGTTTTTTCATTAAACCATAATTGTCCTTATTAACTGTCACTTGATTTATCTGTTATTTGTGTTTGTGTCAGACTACGTATTGTTACAAGTTTAGCCACCTGCATTCCTATTGTCACATACCGACAAAGAAATGCTGCGCATCTCGTTTATTGCCCCTCCCGCATTGTGAGTTCTTTTATTACTTCGTATTTAAATTTTCAATTAGACAATAGCCTATTTTTATTGTTTTCGACTTTGTTGGCTGTTCGCAGGAATAGATAATCAGGTGTGCAAATTACTATTTCTCGGAAACACAGCGCGCACGGCTGATTTTTTTGTACTGTATATTTAGTATAAGACAATGCCCGAATGGAGGGGTGGGGCAGTCAAGCGACGACTACGAAACGAGTAAGACGTTTTGTAGTACTCTCGATTAATGATATAGACGACGGACTTTCCGCGTGTCGAATTGCATCGAGTCGTGCAGTGTGAACTGGTTGCATCCAGTTTTGTTTGTATTTGTTTTATACATGTTTGTACAGTTCTAATAAATTGTATAGTAGTTCCAACGGTATTTTTAATTCGAGTCCTGTAGCTCGTAACAGTATTTTCTCGTTTGTTTATATATAGATACTTTGTTATTTCCATTTAATAATGTATACAGTATACTGGAAACTATACCATTGTTGCCCTAACCCCCATGATTGGCACCCTGATAATGGTTGAAAATACAATATATATTTATGGTAGGTACATTAGTCTCAAAAGACTAAGATAACAGTTTGCCCCCAAACTAGGGCAGGCCTGTATTTTGGAAGGCACATTCGGCTAAGATATGTTCATAATTTTTTTCTTTATTGTACATTATGGTTGGGTGAGTTTTAATTTACTATTAAAATTAATTTATTAATAAATATTTTTATAATAACTTAAGTGTGCATTATATTGTTACAACTTAGGCTTCGACAAAGACAAATTCCACATACAGTCTGTAAAAGCACATTTTATTACCTGTCGGCATTTGAACTAATTCTAATCCTTTTATGAGCGTCTTCTTTTGTTTACTTATTTATTGGCATACGTTTCTATTATTGTGGAGAACAACCTATTGTTCTATTGTACTCGTTTACGGCTGCTTGCAGGCTGCATAATTAGCCAGGTGCTACGGATTATAAATACAAGCTGATTCTAGGAAATTATGAACACATTGCCGGGTGAGCACATTTGCATTTGTGCAGTATAAAACGATGGCCTGACTGAGAGAGGGGGTCAGTTGAGCTACAACTACGATACGGGCGTGACGTGTGTATATTCTGAAATCTAATAGTAACGGACTTTGCGCGTTTTATTGAATTACGACCTTCTGCATTACGTTTGGATTTTTGTTGTGTTTGATTATATTTGTATCTGTGATACGTGTTTGTATAATTCGAGTCCCGCTAACTCGTAACAATATTAAAAATTTATTGAAAATATTAAGAAATCTTAACATATTTTTTATTTAGCCATACGATAAGGTTATTATTATTGTATGGCCACAATATAAAAACTTACTAAGCTTTACCTAATATTTTGTTTTTTTAATTTTTTATTGCATGAGTTCAGCAGATAGGCAGACGACCCACGTGACGGAAAGCGGTTACCGTTCGCCTACGGGCATTTCGCAACGCCAAAGATTAATGCGCTGCTGCTCTCTAAAAGGAGACTGGAACCTGGACACCAATGCCGGAACACAACTCAAGGTTGAATAAATTGACAGGCTACGAGTCACCGGGGGTGCCAAAAATGGCTCAGTTTACAATAATATGGTGAAAATTAAAGCTTTCTTTATATGGTGAAAAAATAACAATTACATGGATAGAAGTACCAGGGAGGCACAAGGTCAAAAGGGTTGAACTGAATTCGGCCTGGCATTATTAACGAGTGAAGCGAGAGCACTGTGTCAGACTAGTCTCTAATTTAACTGGACACTAAGTTTGTTCATTAGCTTTAACAAGATTTTGTTACCTACACCCTTTGAGAGAGCTCTACTCCGCTCTGAAAGGCTACACTAAAGTGTATTAACAAAAATCCTATTCTATTGGTTTATTATAATATTATAAACCAAAAAGTTTGTGACGATAGATGGACGTTTATTATTCTTTCACGCAAAAACTACTGAACTACTGAGTGTTTTGTATGTAAGAAAGAAAGAAAGAAAGAAAAATTATTTATTCAGAACTACATACACATCAAAAAGTACTTACAAATGAGACATTACAACTGAAATGAAGTTCTGAATCGGTCCTAACTCAGCATCATGCTGGTTGGCTCAACCAGCGCTGGTCTTCTGCTAGGGCCGGTCAAGTGACTCGCGAATAGACAAAACGAAAGAAACAAAAATGACGAGTACTATGGGAAACAAATAAAAAAGAATATAATATAAAAATAAACTATATCATTAATATAAAAAACTGATATAAAAATTACGAAGCGAATTTATAAAGAAGAACATAATAGAATAAGGAACGTAAAGCTTAAAAACTAAAAAGCTATAACAGTATCAATTTTATATTTTGTCTGTTAGTCTGTTGGTTTGTGTCAAATATGCTCCAAATAGGAAACATCTAATCTGAGAATGATTATGGTTAAACAGCCAAAAGAGACAGTAAAAATTAAAGTAGATAGTAGTAGTATGTGTGTATGCCCTATCTAAATCACGGATTATTTAATATCAGGGGTGATAGTATTCAAAAGTGTATAATTTAATAATGAAAGCAATCAGAAACTTTATTTTGCTAGAATTTAGTAGTACAGTAGGTTGACGGGAAGAGATTGCTTTTAGCAACAAGGCCACCCATTGTACTACCTTTTAGTAAGTAAGTTTATTGTGTATTTTTTCTATGTAATGTTGGTGTACAATAAAGAGTATTGTATTGTATTGGACATTGAAAATACTGTGTACAATGTTGTAAGACTATAAATTCTTATACCATATTCATGATGTGTAAACAGCTACCTTAACTAGTTTAATAGTAGCAAGTCTTGCTGATTGCATACTATAGGGTTTAATGTTATGTTTTTTTAAGATATATGTTAATGTTATTATTATTATTATATACTTGTCAGAGAGGCCCAAATATTACCTAATTTACGTAACTCACTTAGAAATTATTATTTGTCTTTAAATATATTCATTTACCTATTTATTTATTGTAATATACATGTTAATACAAGAACGCATGTCATAATATAATGATAATATGAATATATTTATTTAGATAATTTTATGAATACATATATATAAGTATTCTATAAATGTGCCTGGATTTAGGTATGTATTAAATTTGTAAGTTAGTGTAAGTATGTGTATTTAAATTGCACAGTATTATGTTTTTTCTATTCCACCTGCATCGCCAGATCAGTTAAGAATTTCTTTTAAGCTAGATTGCCTGGAAGAGATCTCTTTTGTTATAAGGCCGCCTGTTGTTTCGCCACGAAACATTGTAATTGTGCATTTTGCTTTTGTAACTGTTTATTTTGATGAGGAATAAAGTGTTATCTAATCTGTCTAAATATAAAGAAATCAGTATATCAAAACATACAACTTAATTTTCAGCAAAGTACTAGGCGTACATAAATATAAGGCAGTGAAAATCTTCATTCACTGCGTGTGCCTTTATTAAATCCTCTCCGAGACTAGGGCAAGTGTAATTTAACTACGTAGCGCTAAGTTTGTCCATTTACTTTAACAAGATTTGCCTACACCCTTTCAGTGCTACTTCATTCGCTGAAATGATAAGACGGTTGTTCTTTTGTATAATATAAAGGCTTTTGCAAGTCTATACCAATATTATAAAGAGGAAATATTTGTATTTTGTATGTTTGTATTTTTGTCTGTTTGTAAGGAATAAACTCAAAACTACTGGACCGATTTCAAATTTTTTTCACCATTAGAATGCTATCTTATCCCAGATTAATATAGGCTATATTTCTCTTGGGTCTTCTTCCTCGTATTCTGTAATGAGGAGGTTGGGGCCTCGAAATTTTACCTCTTTACCCCGGCTGCAACTCAGTGGGTAACTACCCACCGGTAACTGGGTTTGGAGCTGCTGGAGTCTTCTCCGCATGGCGATGGCTTCGCAGCAGCTCTCGTTGGCCAATCTGCGGCGTTTGGTAGCCTTCGCGGGCTTTCCGCTGGCTACTTCCGCGGCAGGCTATATTTATTACTAGACTAACCCGAACCTCTAGTAAATTATATTTTACTTGTTTATTTTTTTTCAATTGATCCATTTTTAGATTCCCTAAGGTACATGTAGCAGGTGCCCCCGGTGCCCCGTATAGGGTGGGGGAGCGAGATGGAATGGTCAATGGTCCTCCGTCTCAAAGGAAGATCTTCCAGGGAGGCTATTTTTGTTCCTCGCACGCCTAGGCCTAAATTTGGATATATTCTTTGTACATTTCGGGAAACGTTTGCGACCTCAATTATTGCACAGCGCCATCTATTGACTTATAAGTGTTTCCACTACATACATATGGTCACAATTACCACGTGCTGACGGTTAAGGATAACATTGTGATGACACATGCACATCTAGATTGCCGATTTGTTAAATCCGCCAATCCGTCTCGCACAAGCGTCGCGGGCTCTGTTCATTCCCTTATAAATGGAAGGCCCGAGCCCAGCAGTAGGACGTATATGGGCTTTTATTAGGTACATGACAAAATTTTTAGTGATATACCGCTGGTACCGCCATGTAAATCTTCTTTCGACCTATTCAAACCTTCTTCTAACATATTTAAATTCCCTCTGCAAATCTGACGACGCGTTCTCCTTTCGCACGCACGTCAATCAATCATTCATTGTCGTGTCATCAAAAAATTAAATTACGTCGCCCCGCAAATTGTACATATTTAATAACATAACACAACATAAAATATACCGCGCCCGCAACACATAAATGTGTATATTATGTAAATAACCCGCTCCACATCCCAATTATAAAATATAATAAACATATATAATATAAAATACAATAAATACATACACATCAAATAAATATAAAACTATAACAACTGAAGTGAAATGAAGTGTACTGAGGAGCAAAGGAGCAGCTGCATTTCATGCCCATTAATCAGGTACGTGCGTGCTCAATCTCACATACCCACCTAAATTGCCCAACACTTCTTTTTTACAAAATTGACATAGTCCATTATTAGCACTAAATCCAGCGCCGCCACAACAACTGGGAATGTGTTTTTCTAAAACCTTAAATTATCGGAATCTTTAGTTACGTTACACCCATCGTCTGTACCAGGTCTCGAAATTACTGTTGTATTGTACAGCCTTTAAAGATACCAAAATAGATAATAAGAATGGGACTATTGACAAATATCACAATAAATTCTAAAAGGCCACCCCTGGTCTAGAGTATGCCGCCATAACAACCTTGAGTTGTATTCTAGCATTAGTAGACAGGTTCCTGTTTTCCTTTAAAAAGAGCGGCAGCACATTGATAGCACATTTGGTCTTAAAAATGTCCATAGGCGATGGTAACCGCTTTCCATCAGGTAGGGCATCTAACTGTCTGCTGTTTTGAAACAATGTAGATATAAAAGAGCGGGCGTTCAAATACAATGTCATAATCATAACTTACAAATATCATGGTAAAAATAATTTAAATTACTTTTTAAATAGTTTATACGCTGTTAGACTTCTTACAGAAATGACATCATAACTTGCAACGCTCGTATAAAATCTCGCTCGCGTACAAATCTCGTAAAGATCCAGTTAGGCAGGCACAACATTGAGGAGGAAGCCAACAGGAGGATCCAGTCAGTAAGTTTCGACAGGTCTTCTCGTCGACCATTCCGCAATGCTCGAAGACCAAAATTTTCGAGCAGTGCGTCCTAAACATAACGACATACGGTCCCGAGACATGGACACTGACGATGGGATGGATCAACAAAGTTGCTCAACGGGCTATGAAGCGAGATATGTTAGGTGTTATGGATAGAATCAGAAATGAGGACATCCGTAACATAACCAAGGTAACCGACATAGCTCACAAGATTAGCAAGTTGAAGTGGCAGTGGGCCAGTTACATCTGTCGCAGGACCGACGGCTGATGGAGCAAACGAAAGTGTCCTGGAGGGGAGAGGTCTTCTCAGGAAATGTAGCGTACGATGCTCTCCAGCCCGGTGGACTGACGATCTGCGCTGCATGAGGAAGTCATGAGACCGGGATATGAGATGCAAACTTAAGAAGGCCTACGTCCAGCAGTGGACAGGGGCTGGTTGAAGAAGTACAAAACGTAGGCGACTTGGGTGTTTTGTAACATTATAGCAAGTGTCTCAATTGAATTGACTGTCAACTACCCTATTATCTAAAAAGCTGTCTTTCTAAAGGATTTAAAAATTGTAAATATTTAAGACTATCGTCGGGTTAACAACCTGTAATGTTCTTAGTATTTGGATTGTTCTTGAAGAGTATTGCAAGCGGAAATATTTAATTGCATTATAGTACAAAGACTTTCTCTGAACAAGTTTTCTTTTGCACCGTCCAGGACTTTGTGGTCGGAAACGTTTTCAAAGAGTTTCATGTAGCTTGTAATCTTTTTACTCTAAAAACGTTTGACAGTTTTCTTAGTGGTTTTTAATTTAATTAAAATTATACATAAAACTTTATGAAATGAAATATTTTAATTAATCACTTTTGTGCTGTGTAGGATGGGATGCTTTTAATATGGACCCTAACGTGAGTTGATACTTTGGCGTATTCCCATTTTTCACACACAACCATTATTGCTACTACATCTGCTGCACCTTGAGGTGCCCTGAAACGTTGAAAATATGTCAATTTCAGGGTTGAGACTTTGGGGCCATGGGTGACGGAAGATCATCACCTCTATCGACATCTCTCAAAGTGTCTGGTAGATATTTCGCGTACCCAAAAGACACCCTTGCTAGGGGCAATGTAACAATGTTATCATCCGTCGCGGCCAACATTTTCCAAACGTCCTCCTCGCTTCCCTAAATTTAAGCTTGACCACGCTCACCCTATGGTGACTAAATCAGTATATTAATATATATGAGTTTTAAGAAGTTAGGCTTGATCACGTCTATCTTATGTACCTGGTCCCTAATTCAGTGTAATAGGGGTTGTAAGAAGAAGTTTATGTTTGAATAAATTAGACATAGACAAAACTTTATTGTTCACCAAAACAAAAATTACAAAAATGCACAACAAGGCAATAGTTACTTGGTTAAACAAAAGGCGGCCTTATTGCTAAAAGCAATCTTTTCCAGGCAACCTGTCTCAAAGGAAATTCTTACATTATCTATTGTTACAAGTTGGGCCATCTGCATGCCTATTGTCACATACCGACAAAGAAATGCTGCGCATATTGTTTATTGCCCCTCCCGCATTCGGAGTTCTTTTCTTTATTACTTCTTATTTTTTTGCAATTAGACAATAGCCTATTGTTATTGTTTTCGACTTTGTTGGCCGTTCGCAGGAATAGATAACCAGGTATGCAAATTACTATTTCTCGGAAACTCAGTTTGCGTGGCCAATTTTTTTTTGTACTGTATAGTTAATATAAGACAATGCCCGAATGCAGGGGTGGGGAAGTCAAGCGACGACTACGAGACGAGTAAGACGTTTGTAGTACTCTCGATTAGCGCTATAGACGACGGACTTTGCGCGTGTCGAATTGCATTGAATCGTGCACTGTGAACTGGTTGCATCCAGTTTTATTTGTATTTGTTTTATACGTCTTTGTAGAGTTCTAATAAATTCTATAGTAGTTCCAACGGCATTTTTAATTCGAGTTCTGTAGCTCGTAACACTATAATTATTATGCAACAAAGAAAAAGGGAAAATAAATAACATAAAAATGACATACATAGACAGTAGATTACAGTGTAAAGTATTGTTAAACTAGCACATACATTATTGCGTGAGACTAACATAATGATTCCTAAGTGAATTTTTAAATATGGCAAAACATTTAGCTTTTCTAACGTCAGTGGGCAAAGAGTTCCAAAGTAAGACAGTCTGCATGGCGAAGGAGTTGGAATAAAATGTTGAAGAGTGTGCAGGTGCCATTAACAGGAGATTATTACTGGAGCGCAAATTGAGTGTGTGTGACGTATAAAGGAAGTTGAAACATTCCTTAAGATAAGGAGGGGTATAAGATATAAACAGTATACGATATAGTAAATTGAGAAGATGAGCATTCCGACGATGTGAGATAAGCAACCACTCGAGCATTTTGCGATATTCAGAAACGTTGTCATATATTTCTTTTTTATTAATATAAGATTAGTGATAGTTGATGAAACGAAAAGTGTTTGAGTGCGCGGGTTGGAAGTAAAAAAAAACCCACGGATATTCCGTATACACCTAACCGCTGACGCTAATAGTATAATTTTGTTGCCTTTAGTTGTTAAGTAAATATTTCTTACATAACAATAAATAAGTACAAATTACATAGGCTTACCCAAACTTATGTCCAAACACTATGTCCGCCTTTGGATTCAGAAGTATATATCTTGCACATATCTTAAAACTAACTCAATCAATCACTTTCACCAAATTCAGTAATTCTTAGGGCGGCCGCCATTTTTAATATAAGTTCACCAACTCACTGCACTTGCCAGGAATCCTTTATTTCTTACATGCTTATTTATTTTAACACCGCAAATGAAATCCGACGACACGTGAGATATACATACATATTAGTACACAAAAGAGAAGGAAATATGCATACATCAAGAATACGAATTGAAGCCTAAACAAGAAGAGATAGGGTGGGTTACCATTACTCAAAACCATTGTTCAGCAACAGTGTTTGTGAGGATAGTAGCAGGTAGAGATCCATTGTATCTATCTACCTCAATGGGAAACAGGCGTGAAAATATGTATGTATGTCAAAATTTTTGATTTTATTTAATAAATTTGAAATGTAGATATTCATTTAATTGATTAAAAACCATTTTTATTAACAGAAATTTTGTAAAGACCCTCACGACTGATATTCTAAACAAGAAGTTTTATAGAGCAAATACCAAAACACGGAATTACTTTTAAAACGTTTTGATGGCTATATTATTTAAAAATCCAATCTCTTTAATGTGGGTCAGTCATTCGTGAAATATTGGTTTACAACTGGCCCTTAATTATTTTCAATCGTCCGCACATGTCTATATAGGGAATAGTGTTTCAAAGAAATATCCACCTTATGTTTATAGATTAGAATTGAGATTTCAATGCACTGTTTGAGAGCCCAAAATTGGTCTCGATGAATGGACAATACATCGAAGCCGTGAATTGTTCGAATATTAAAAATCATTCAAGCATTATTGAATTGCTCTTTGCTATTAAATTATGGTAGGGTTCGAATGTAAATATGTAAAATTATGTTGACTAATAGTCTGTTCAGGCGTATTAATAAAGCTTTGATCTTCAGCTAATCTACGATAAACGTAGACTTATAAGTTTAAATACAAATTTATAATACACAACTAACTATAAAATATGTATACAGGCATAAAAGTCTTGTATTCGTTTTCATTTAATTTGTTAATTGAAGAAAAAACATTAACACACTAAATCCACACCCGTATATACATGGCAATGATAAGAGTGCAATGTTACGTATTCATATTTGCTGTCCTCTCACTTATAACAGACGTAATACTATACTTATTAATAATCTCATATTTATTAATAACTAGTTTTCTCTGCGGCTACGCCGCGTGAAAAGCCCTAGTTAGTAGCTCTATATTACGTACACACAAATTTAATTTGGTGTTTTACCTAAGACTACTGTTTATTGTTACTAAGTTCACTATAATAACAAAAAAACTAAGTCCATATTGTCTACACAACTGCACAGCGAAACATAGAGGCAAGTCGCAGCCAACCTGATTTGAAGTAATACAATGAATGACATGTTGTTTATGTCAACGTAGGTATTTATTAGTGCATTGAAAAAACGCCATTCCAGCTACATGGCGCTGCAATGGCATTTTTGCTAATACGTTTATTCCATGGAAACAACAATATTTATCGGCATAAAAAGTATACTAAATGTTAACTCGGGTTATAACCTAGCACTGTCTCGAGTTTTATTCATATACATTCAGTAGTTTCTAATAAAGATGCGATTGTAGCGCCATCTTTTTGGCTATTTTCGTCTATTCCACAAATATGACGTCATTTATCAGTATAAAAAGTATCCTAAGTTACGACCCGGGATATAAAATCCATTCAGTAGTTTTCACGTGATGCTTTAGCAGACACACAAGCAGATAAAAAATCGATAAATTGCATTTTCTTAATCTCCTGGTCCGAGTTATACCCCTAATTTTTTTCACATTCAAACGCAATATACAAACTCGAACCATTTACAGATTTATTATAGTATAGATAATAATAGAATATCGTAATCTCATATTTATTATTTGTAACCTAAAGCGTAGACTTAGCATTTAGTCAAACCCTTTTGGGTTTTTTAGATGTAGATATATAAAGATATGAATGTTATTGTTTGAATAATATGAAAATGCGTCACAGACATTATTTTTAATGGATATTTCGACTTGAGTTCTTCGTCTGCTTCCTTTGGATATTTATGAAACTAAATATAGAAATGACTTGTAAATTGTTACTCTTCTCTTTCTTCTGTGTGACGTGTATACTGATAGCAAAATTATGTACATATTTTGAAAATATCAATAAACGTACTTAAATATTGTAAGAAAGTATTTGTTCAATCAGGACTGATTTGATCTTTAACTGCGTGCAAAGAAAACTTAAAAGATATTTTGTTTTTTTTGTTATTTTATTGTATTTCACATGAAAATATAAAAACGCTAACGATACTTAAATCAAGTAATAAATTTATTCATCACATTTTAAGTTTGAAAGCAAAAAAATGATTAAAGTATACGTATTTCTGGAGATTGTATTTTTTCATTAATTAATAATAATTTTACATCATCATACCAGTACTATGTGAGTGATCATATTCATATATATATATATGTGTGTGTGTGTATACATATATCATAATCAGTTCACGGATAAAATATGCTATTTGAAAATCGCTACCTCCTGTGCTAGCAATGAGTCCACGCCTTTATGAATTGCTGGGAAGTTTCGCATAGAGTGCCTTCATTTCGGCGATAATGGTTTTCAAAAGCATTGGCCGTTTGCTTTTCGGCTGTTGTGTATTCATTCTTTTGTATATTCAACGAAGTAATGTTTATTTTATAAGTATTATAGGTATAAAATTCATTCGCATCTGCGCTGTATTAATATTGACACTCAGATGACCAAAATAGATAGACAGAGCCCCGACCTCTTGAGTGAAGCCGGCCAATGGAAGCCGATTTTGTTATAGGAAATATAAAAATGAATTTTATTCTCGTTTCGGAGGCGAGGACTCATTTTGGATCGTTGAACTACAGCTGTTAGTTATTCGAACCCACTTCTTTTAAACAAGACGCTGCTTTCTTAGTCCACTGAGCATAGGGCTTATAGAAACCCATATCAAAAGCAACCGTACATTCTCCGTATAATACAAGATACCAGGAAGTTATAAAATAAAGAAGCAACCTTCCAACCACACAACACGTCGTAAATACACCAAACAAATAAGGCCGTATTTATAATAAAACAAACATTTCAGCTCAACGCCGTAAAACCCGACATATCACGTTTTAAACGGACCGAAACAAGCCTTAGAGGACCTTTTGTGGCCTATAAACAGACACAGGCGAAGGAAATGACCCAATGGGTTGCTTTATATGAAAAGTAGGGGTAAAAAATACCAATTCTCCTGTAAAAATACGGTTTTTGTCCTTTATTTAAAAAACTGGGCGAGAGGAACTAACAGAGTGTGTTCACAGCAGAATTTAATGCTGTTATAATACCATACGATATACTAAAATATTTCCATAAATCATAGTGGTAAAATAATGTTACGTGCGAGCGGGGGTACGCACTTGGGATTGGAAGGAAACACCAGTTTTTAAATTAACGCATTTATTGACTTACACAGCCGGACGTAATACCTCTCCGCAGGGTTGCCCCTATCTATACGCACGACTAACAATGCACTGTTCCGACGATAAGATGTCTCACTCACAATACCGTCGCCGATATTGCGTAGACACACCTTCTGCTGCAGTGTTCACCACAGAATTTACGGCACGTAGCTCGCCTCTGGACCTCCTTTTAAATTACGCGAAACTCCTCCTTCACTAAACTGTCCACTACACTTTTCACTAAATTCACCACTAAACTCGCCACTGTCTTCCATTAAACTGTTCTTCCAACTCTTTCGTATCGCACTTGTCGCTTCACTGTCTTGAACTGAACTCAACTCTATAAATGCTCGGTAAGCGCCCCTTACGCTGCTTATATACCCGGAAGAACTTTCTGGAACCCATAATTTCGTTATTCTTTTATTTACTATCTGTCCCTTTCTAAACATCTATATATCTCTGTCTTTTCCTTCCCGAACCTTCTATTCTAGAACTTTCGTTCATCGTCTATCCCTTTCCAACATGTATCTGTCCTTGTCTTTTCTTTCCAGAATCTTCTACCTTTTTCTAAAAGTCTTGAGACATGTTGTAAAAGGCGACAAAACGGCCCAGAAACAGGTGCCATTCGTCTGTGTTACATTTATTTAGTTGCACAGTTGTTCTTATCATGTTTCTTTTTAAAAGCCGCTCTTCATTCCCGGCAAAACTACACGAGCCTAGCCGAACACGGTAGTGTAGAGGCCCTATTCGGCAAGTCTCGCCCACATTCGTGTAGTCTCGGTTTCATGTCGGTACTATCAAAGAGTTTTGTGTTTGCGCGAGACAGAGCCCTCCACACTCCCGTCCGCCCGTCCCCGCCTCGATTATTCCACCGACAATAAGTCCATCCTGTACGAGTTCTGAACGGGCAATGCGTGAGTGGGAATGTGGAGGGCCGCTCTCGATCTCGTCATGTCTCGGCAAAACATTTGGCCAAGACGTTTCGGTAGGAGTGTAGAGCGCGTTTTAGGCTACTAATTAATTTTGTTATGTACCCTCTCATTTCTAAACGATACAATCGGACATTTCCTTAATTATATAATAAACACTATTATTTTTATTTATTCTTTGATTAGCGCCTGTTTTGTATAGAGTAGTTCTCTATAATTTACCATAATTTTATGTAACAATATTTATCCCTAATATGATGTGGTAATTGTGTAGATCATAATTCAAAAACTCTCAATTGTATATAGACGGTTAGACTACATTTTAATTTCATGTTGGCAGACGCGATAGATTTTTACTGTATTCGATTTATTTTATTACATGTAATGCTTTAAATATAATATTTCATATTATATCTTATATAAAATATTATCTAAAATTTCCAAACAATAATGTAATAAATCTTGTCATTCATAACCTTTTTAATTAAAATAGTTTATCAATGACTTCAATCCGCTATCGGTTGTGACAATTTGCTAAGTTTCATATACTGTAAAATTGTTGGAGGGATGGTGAGGTGTTCTAAAAATTTTTGTCCAGTGTGTAGAGTGAGTGCATGAAATGTATTTAAGCAGTAAGGTTCTCTAATTACAAGTATAGTGACCAGTTGCTGTTATTTTATTACCATAAACCCTTCAGAGTTGTTGCACTCTCGGGCCATGGGGTCCAGAAGCCCATCGCCTTTATCGAGACCTGTCAAAACGGTTGATAGATGTCTCACGAAACCAAAACATTGGCCTATATTTTGGGCAACGCATAAGCGTTGCCGTGGTAATGCGGCCAGGGTTTTGGGGACGTTCTCAACTAACGGTGATTTGGGACCTATTTACTATTTGTAGTTTTTATCTTTTAAAAATTAAGTTGTATATATATATACACACACACACACACACATATATATATATATATATATATATATATATATATATATATATATATATATATATATTATTAGAGTAGGTAAATTATGCAATAAAAAACCATGTTAATTGGTCCCTTCATTAATTTGAAGTTGAAGGAATGCTATCTTGCTTGTAAACATGCGATAATTTGAAGTCCGGGCTTTCCTACTCTTTATAATTTGAAGCGTTTATCGTGCACATACCTGTCGTTTGTTGACATACATGTACAGACCTGTCAATTGTTTACATAAATGAGATTGAGTAAGTTCGCATTCCAGTCTTCTTTCAAACGTTAATGTGTCATTTTAATGTTTGATTTGTGCTATTAAAATGAATCCAAGAAAGAACAAATATCTTTCCATAAGTTCCATAAGTAAACGCTTGTTATTTTGAACTCTTGACAATTTGAAATTTACCTCTGGTCCCTTGAGTTTCAAATTATCGAGAGTCGACTGTATTATACCTGTCTTGGTGGCTACCACACCTGGTCTAGAGTATGTTGCCATAACAATTTTGGATGGTGTTGCGGCATCAGCGGCCAGGCTCGAGTTCCCCTTTAGGGTTCGGTGGCACATTTCGACGGCTTCTAGGTACAATAGTGAATTAACTACTAAACGCTAATTTTACAAGACAGCGTGTTAAAGATAAACGACGTCATTTATGGGGTATAAAATATTCTAACTTCTGATCTAGTATATAAGTTAGTGGATAGCTATATATAGGTGTAAGGTCAATTAAATATTCCCAATCTAAAATGTTCAGCAACTTGTAAATACCTATTACAATGCCATCAAAACGTTTAGTAAATATAACAGTCTCGTATTCAATAACTATCCACTGCAACAGATGAATATATCTGACTTAAAATGGCTATTGTTTCGTGATCCCTAACATAATTTATTAAATTATGACATCATTATACGACTAATGACTACAATAGCTTCAGAATATTTCTTATAAATATATATTAGCTGCCAGAAATTTAGGTTCCCAACACAAGTGACACTAGGCTTAAGACAAGCAAAATGTATACAAATTATATTTTTGGAATTTCTATCTTTTCTTTCTTCACATTCTCCCAATTATTTGGGTCGGTACTGTAGCGGCCAG
This sequence comes from Dendrolimus houi, assembly GCA_039645545.1. Lineage (NCBI taxonomy): Eukaryota > Metazoa > Arthropoda > Insecta > Lepidoptera > Lasiocampidae > Dendrolimus > Dendrolimus houi. The sequence goes on from CM077126.1 coordinate 3,780,058, forward strand.
CGGTGAACTAGCTGACCCGGGATCTTCAATAAATAAACTGGTTCAATGAATGTATCGTTTATATTATCTATCGAAGAGACTTTTTCAACCATATGTTCTGTGCGCGGCCCGATACAATTCTGATATCAATTGTTTTGTGAGGCGTTCGATGATTTTAATAATTTAAATACATTATATTTCTTAATATAAATGACGACTAAAGAGGTTAGTCGTTGGAGTACAATACGTATTTTCCTTCCACACTCCTCTATTCTGACATACATCCATTATCACACCACAAATCAACATATCATTCTTCACACAATCCATCCATCTCTATTTTGGTCTACCTTTACCTTTGTACCCATCAATCTTGCAGTTTAACATTCCTTTTGTCACGTGACTTTCATCCCTCCTCATTACAAGCCCATACCACCTTCATTTTATTCCTCTTGCTTTTTCAATCTGCTGGTTCGAGATATGTATGATTTTTGCTCATTGTTAAATTCATTGTAGATACAAACTTGAGCCCTATATGTATTTGTTAATATACAACAACCATTAAAATTTTATATTTTTTAATATACAAAGTAACTGAATACCTCCTCTCCCTTGAGTCCGTGGCGCAATTTTAATAAAGCGTGTACTGCAATTAAAGCGCTCGACGCACCTCCAACGACTGCATTATTACGTTTGTGCAGTGTCGCTGAATACATATACAAACATGTGTACTTATCTAATATATGATTTAATAAAAAAATCATATATTAAGAGCCCGCCGTACGCACTGTTTAATTAAACAAATACTGAAACCGGATCAAAATAGAAGTTTTATCTTAAAACATGTATGTACCTTTCGTTCATATATCTTGCAGAGTGATAGAATGACGGAGTCTCAAATTAATCGAATTAGCACGGATACAGGTGGAATGGATGCTAGTGGATACATTACTAACTACTTCTAACCACACAGACGGAAACCACGTGTGTGTGTGTGTGTGTGTGTGTGTGTGTGTGTGTGTGTGTGTGTGTGTGTCCGTGTGTGTGTGTGTGTGTGCGTGTGCGCGTGTGGGCGTGGGCGAGTGTGCGCGCGTGTGTGTGTATGTTTGTAAATTGATCTGTAAATGGTTCGAGTTTCTACAATGCGTTTAAAAATGTGAAAAAATCACGAGGGATAATTTAGACCAGGAGATTCCAAAAATGCAATTTTTAGAATGTTTATCTGTCTTTATGTCTATCTGTCTATCTGTTAGAGCATCACAAGAAAACTACTGAACGGATTTCAATGAAACTCGAAATGGAGCTAGCTTATTTGACGGATTGTAACTTAGGATACTTTTAATCCCGATAAATGGCATATTTTCCGTGGGATAGACGAAAATAGCCAAAAAGGTGGCACTGCGATCTCATCTTTTTTGGAAACTACTGAACTTACACGAATGAAACTACACAGTACTGGCTTATAACTGGAGTTAATACTTAGAATGCATTGTAATCCTGATTAATGACATAGTTTCCTTAGATTAGACGTATTAGCAAAATAGATGGCGCTGCAATAGCGTTTTGTCAATTCACTAACAAATATCTACCTTGTCATAAACAACATATCATTCATTGCATTACTTCAAATCAGGTTGGCTTCGACTCGCCTTCATGTTTTGTTGGGCAGTTGTGTCGACTGTATTGAATTTAGTTTTTTTTAATTATTATATTTAATAAAACGAAATAAGTGTTTATTTACGTAAAATAAAGCTGCTAGACTAGCCGCGAGGCAAAGTCTAGTATTACATAAGTTTATGCACACAAGTTTAAAAAAAAAATCACTTTGACGTTTTTGTTCACATACGTTCCGTCTATATCTACTTTTATTTCGTCTGATAGTATAAATATACAAATACAAACTTATCATAAATAGAAATATGTATAAATATTGAGTCCAAGTCCCGCCCGAATGAAGTTGCTAGCATATGTAGTAATATAAATTCTGTATACATTTTTATGTTAGGCCTGACAAAGCACAAATATTCATTACAAGTTCAAGCAATTTCCAATACAAGTTTTATGCTCGACAACCAATAAATAGATTTATTTTAGTCAAGTCTAGACATTAGAAAAACAATATAAATGTTTATCTCTTTTCTGCAATTTTAGTTTAGTAGAAATTATATTAACGTTCGATGAGAAATGCTTTTGCTTTCAGAAAATTAATATCATTTGACTCTACATACTATGTTTCAAATATAATTTATATAAATACTAGGATAGGTCGCGACTTTGTTCACGCTTGGTTTAAAATTCCCGCGCGATTCCCGAGACACAAAGTACCACAGCTATCGTTTTAGTGGAACCTGTGTCGGAATTAGCTAATTTTTATGCACCCGAACAACTACAAACCGGTCCTGGGAATATTGCCGGTTTAAAAATATCACTCATTTTATTACATAAAATTTGCTATGGATCGGTGAAAAAAACATTTTGGAGTTCGATTTTTTTTTAATCTGGCCGTTTTAAATAATTCCCAGAAAAAATCACGGTGGATTCCCGGGATAAAACGTATCGCAAATTTTAAGTCTAAGATTTTACTGTCAATCAGCGAAAACTGAATCGAAATCGGCCCAGTAGTTATTACGTGAATCCCGAACAAACAGACAAGAAATCTAAAAAAATTGCATCGCGTTCTCCGTCGTTTATATAGTCTACTAGAGTTTACCCGCGGTCCGCCGCGGGTCAAGCTCTAGTGCGTACCTCTTGTTTAAAGAGCAGGCGTTAATACAGGTTACATTGTATTATATTATTATGCCGGTGCTATTTATTTTTTAAATTCGCCTTCCTCCGCCTCGGTGAACCAAGGTCTCTGCAAAAACGGTCTCTGCCCTCCAGGGCAGAGACCGTTTTTGCAGTTTCCGTCCTCCTCTCGTCCTGCCTCTTCATGGTGCGACCGATTACTCGGTATACCCCTTCCCAGACTCCCTCGCAGTTCTGTTTGGAACAAAACTCTTTCCAAGAGCGTATCCGTGCGTCCTTCACCGCTTTCTTGTATTCTTCCTTGGCCTGCAGAAAGTCCCCAATGACTCTCTCCTTTCATGTTGCAGCTGTCTTTTTTATCCTCCTCTTGAGAGTCATCACCCTCTTCTTCATCCCGTATAACTCGTCCGACCACCACGGCAGCCTTATCTTGTTTTGTGTTTTAACTTCCGGAATACTTTCTTTACATGCTTCTAAAATTGCTTCTGTGTATGTCCCTATGTGTTTTTCCAAATTTAAAGTGTCTGTCAGTCCGTCTGTTATGTCTTTTGTAAGTTGTCTCTACTCCATTAATTGTCCCAATTTGTCACTAAATCGGTTCCAATTTGCCTTTCGTGTGTTAAATTTTCTAGTTATCCTTGATCCCTAGTCTAAAATCCCCTAACCCCAATGTAAAAGTAATGCCGTTGTGGTCGGAACAGGTCAAGTCCGTTTCCACCTTCCACCCCTCGACACGTCCCAACAAACTGAACATACAGGCCGTGATGTTAATAAAACTTGTGTAAGTTTTTTTGCCACGGACTGTATCAAACGTCGGGGTGTTTCCAGTGTTCAGGATCTGCAGGCCTAATTCTTCCAACATCCCAGACATTTCCCTCCCTCTTCTGTCGTCATTAGGGCTTCCCCACCAGGTGCTCTTCGCGTTCGCATCTCCGGCTATAAGGACGCCATTGGTTCCCACTTTTACAACTATTTCCTTCAGCTGCTCCAGGTATGGCTTAATATCCGTATTTGGTTCGAGGTAGAATGATACTATCGCTGTCTTCCAGGCTCCGTCCCCGACGGTTACGACCACCATGTTGGCTGTGGTATATTCGGGTCTGAGTGTTATCTTAACGTCTTCTTTAAACACTACTATTGCCGACTTGTTCATTGTTCCCGCCGGCGACGAACCCTGGTAGACTCTAGCTCCGCGGTAGTCTCTCATTCTACCTGTCCCCCCCACGTAAGGCTCCTGGAGCAACGCGAAGTCCATCCCTCTCTGGCTCACTGCTAGTATTATCTCATTGGTTGCCAGTGCCATCCTTTGGAGGTTCTCCTGGGCCATTAGGAATGGTCTCCTTGTGTTAGTTGCGTTGTGGTTCCCAGTGGTGCCCTTAGTAATACGCTATCGTCGATATTGACAGTGCATCCCATCTTGCACGTACTGGGCATATGCTATCAAAGGCGTTATGTACCACGTCTGCCCTGTTTGCGTGTACGCAATTTATGCACGCAAGTGTTTCTCCGTTCTGGTAATCTTGGCACCTATTCTTAAGATGGGAGCCCCCACAGTGGCTACACCATGCTTGGGGTTCTGTACACAGCTTTTTGCCGTGTTCAAATCCCAAGCACTGTGTGCACTGCACAAGGGGATTTGTTTATGACCTGCAGCGTATGCAGATCAATTCGCACAGTTCCTAAGTCTGTAAGACGCTTCCACAGCTTAGGAGCCACTCTCATTATGACTCTATGAGTCAATGGGTTTTTGCCCTGTATTTTGAAGGTGATCTCCATTCTTTGATCTGCATTCTCGAGTCTCTCGAATGCCTTCCGATTTTGGTTCCGGAGCGCCTGGTATATGTCCTGATCTTTGTGCACTTTTAGCACACCCGTTACTTCGACCAGAGGATCCTTGTTTTGGATGTCTTCCAATTGAAGAGATCCCTGGCTTCTACGTAACCTCTCTTTGACCCTTTCCCTGTCCTCTACTGTTCTGCAACCCACAATCACCTTTTTGTCCTTGGCCTTCCTTACCCTCTCAACTTCCACTCCACCAGCTTTTGCATTCAGTGCCTGTCTGTATGTCGGTCCATTTTCCCCTTGGAAGATTTTAATATATCATCTTCGTGCCAACGCGAACGTAGTTACGCTGGCACATGCTAGTATTTAAAGCCGCGTACTCACCTGCAAGCCGTAACCGTACCGTTGTATTTACTGTAACAAAAGATCAGAAGAGCAATGTCGGCGTACACATTAGACGCACGTTACTGTAGCCGCTCGGTTACAGTTAGGGGCCATCCATTACGTCACATGAATTTAATTATTTTTTGACCCCTCCCCCGTACTTGTCACAGCTGGTCACATTCGTGAGACTACTCTCTCCCTAGTGTGACATTACATATTTTGCAATTTTACATCAAGAAATTATTAAAAGAGCAGTTCCCTAATTAGTTTTATTTCCATTTAAATATGTACACTAGGAAACTAAAACAACTTTTAAAAAATAAAACTAACTTATGAACTAAACCATCTTAAAAATTAAACTACACTACAAAAAAAACTAAAAAATCAAACACTATTATAAATATATTTACAAGTAAAAAATGTAGTCCATTTAAATTATTTTTCATAATTTAAACATTACGCTCGTAGCCTCTTACAGGCAAGAGTTGAAAATATTATGAAATTCTTCGTTAATAGTTCAAATATCGTGTTTTAAAGCTTAAATATATTAAGATTTTGAAATATAACGTCACGAAATTTATCTCATCCGATTTTCGTTACAGATAACGTTGATGTAAATGGATGCTCCTTACAGCTGCAAACATGAAATATATCTGATCGAGATATAGATAGAATTACTCGCGAATTCGATTGGATTAAAATGGGACAGCTCGTTTGCATAACAAATAATTAAAATACATTCCATTTCTGTTAATATTCCAGTACTGATTGTACATTGAAATGTTTTAAAAGTAGTCACCTCACTGTACAACTAAGCGCTCGATTTATTCATAACTAGCTGTTACCCGCGATATTGACCGCGTGGAATATTTTTGTGAGAAACCCTAGTTTTAAAATATTCTAAGTTACTCCTTATAATATCAGCTATCTGCTAGTGAAAGTTCTGTCAAAATCGGACCCACCGTTTCAGAGATTACCCGGAACAAACAGAAAGACAAACATTTCAAAAAATGATTTTTTGATATACGTATATACTTTCATATGCATTTAGTGAAAAGCTGTTATTTTGACATTACAAGCAGACACATAAATTTTAGTTATTTGTATTTTACAGATGCCAAAAATAGGCTTTATATCTGTCTTCAATTTTTATGGAAATGAGATTTTGTCAAAATTAAAATATAACATAACTTTAGTAATTATTGAAAAAGGATTTAATTATGTGAATTGTTTAACTGCTTATCTGCTTATTTGTTATTTAATGTTTTTTTCGGAGAATACTGAGTATTTTCAAGGACAAATTTGTGTTTACAGTATAAAATATTGTTATGTATAAATAACCAATGGTATTTGTTTTTTATTTACAAAACTTAAACTATTACATTTTTGTCAATAAGCCCGGGTTATTTGAGTTTGAGACGCGAGTTCGCTAAACACTACACTACCACAGGTTGTTTGTTTTATAAAACATATTTTTCAAATCAAACCATTTCAAAAATGAAGACAATAATTATCTTTTCAAGTATAAAAAATTAAGATTTAATTCGACATACTCCTTGAAATTGCACTCTCTACAATCCGAAATCGTAAGAACTAATATATCTTAAGTAACATACGATAACTTTATTAGTACAAGGTCCAGACTACATACGTTAAATGCTTGGTGTAACTCACAAGTTATGAGCGATAAAGTCCACAATATCTTATTAAAGAAAAGATTTTAAGAAGTCTTGAAATATTTTTTCATTGTTAATCGGAGTAGTACTGAAAACAGTTAAAAAAAATCACAACAGTGTTCTTTAATGACTTTGTAAAATAGTCGATAGGCCCATCATCATCATCATCCGAGCGTTAAATCCCGACTGTGTTCGAAGCGTTCACTCCGAAGCTCAGGATCCGCTAATAAATAGGCCGTCGAGATATTAGATGCAGAAGTAGAAAAAAAAGTAATTCCTACTTCCCTAATTTTAAAACTGTCAAGAAGAAAATTCTGAAAAAATCAAGATTCAAAACCATTTTCAATGAAAATTGTTTTAATAATATTAGCTGAGTAGTTTTTGGGATACGGTATATTATCGATCATAATGTTTTTTATGGTTTCCTAGCCAAATAACGACCTTGAGTTGTATTCCAGGATTAAAGGTCAGATCCCAGACCTATCTTAAAAGCCATCGGCCCATCTGGTGTTACAAATGTCCATAGCTGACGATAATCAGTTCCTCTCATGTGGGCTATCAGATGGTCTACTATAAACCTGTTCTCCAGCAATACAAAAATATTTGACTGTAAACTGTCCTATATTTCTAATTATATTTATTTATATTTTATATTAAGACGGTTCATTTCTGTCTTTCAATTTGGATGAATCAATTAAAGTGTTCCATATAAACATAAAGGAGATCACTCAGCTTCCATGCATTTTTGGACTAATTTTGAAAATGCCGGCCACTTAAATTAAACTTAATATTACAATAGACCTTAACAAAATAAACAATTTTATTCTTAGACTAAAGTACCAAGTCAAGTCTGTGAGATCATATTCAAACTCAAAACATCTGTTCTATTTGTGGAATAAAAGCTAATTATTATCGTATTTCTCGTAATAGTGTGCAATTCAGAATAAAAAAGGTAGCAATATTTATTTTTTGTTTTTCCTTGAGACTAAAACGCAATTGATTACCATTACACCACTTTATTTATCACTTTTGACAAAATAAATCTCCCTTACATCTATACTAAAGTATCCCTCATACTTTGAGGAGGCTAAATATTGAAATCTAAATATAATCTCAGCGAATCGACTTAGAACTTTGTTCTATTAATAAAAAAATATTATAATGTTCTATAGTTCTTCTAAAAAAAATCGTTTATCGTTATATCGTTTATATTTTTTTGCCCGATAAAATTAAAATTAGCCCAATCTGGGTGATCTTTTTTGAATCGTTCAATATTATTAAACATTGTCGAGTTCTTTAGTTCTGTGCTTTTCAACCAAATTTATTTCATTTGTTTGATATTTATATAAGTTTATAGAAATAAGACAGTGTTCAATAACGTATTATTCGCATATCTCATGCCTTGTGCCACGCGATCATCGACTGGTCTCAAGCGAAAGTTGACGATAAATCTTCTCATTGTCGCCGGCAGATGGCGTTCGTGGCCACGTTTTTACAGCTATAACTCGGTAACAAAGAACCGGGAGGTTTTTGCACCTGTCCACCGTTCTGACTTAAGATCCAAAATGTTCTTGGGTTTAAGAAAGTCTAGATTCTATTTAGGATTGAGTTCTTAAAGGAAATATTTAAAAATTATTATTCTGTTCAAATTTTTGATATCGTTTTAATTTTTTTATTTCTAAATTTAAAACTATCTTTTACGGTTTTAGGTGCGGCATTTTATTTATTTGATTTTTGTTTCGACTTTCCGACCATTTTTCAGGACAAAAGTGCCATGTGTCAATGAGTAATGTTAAAGTTATTATTTAGCCTACCCCCAACTTGTTCGTTTTAATTATTTAATTTTTGTTTATGGTTGTCATTCAGTCTATGGGAGCCTAATCTAATTTACCAGCACAGCTTATTTAGTTTGTTTATTTAATAGGTTGGGGAAAAAGTCTTTTCGCATATAATATGTATGAACTTGTAATGAGATCTCTTTGGCTATAACATTTGTATCTGGCTGGTTTTGGTATCATTAAAAAGTTTTAATTTTAAAGAAGACAATTCCAAATTCGAATTAGGAAAATGTGTGATTTTCATTTGTTTTTCTTGTTGTTAAAATGAGTGAATCTAATGAAGAAATTCGATACATTTTAAAATTTTACTACAAAAAAGGTAACAATGCAACACAAGCCGCGAAAAAATTTGTAATGTTTATGGACCTAATGCAGTATCTGTGAGAGTAGCGCAAATTTGGTTTAAGCGTTTTCAATTCGGAAATTTTGATATAAAAGATGCACATTAGATTAGACAAAAATAATGCCATTTTTGAAAAAGTGGAGCAAGATCGGCATATTAGTAGTTAAGATGTAGCTGGAGAACTGGGAATAGACCACAAAACGGTTTGGACGCATTTTAAAAAAGCTGGGTACACAAAAAAGCTCGATATTTGGGTGCCTCATGAGCTCACTGAAAGAAACCTAATGAACCGTGTACTCATTTGTGATTCTTTATTACGACGTAATGAAACCGAACCATTTTTGAAGAAGCTGATAACTGGTGATGAAAAGTGGATCATGTACGACAAGAACGTGCGAAAAAGATCGTGGTCAAAGGCCGGTCAGGCTTCACAGACTGTGGCGAAACCCGGGTTTACTCTCAACAAGGTGATCCTGTGTGTATGGTGGGATTAGAAGGGCATTATTCTTTATGAGCTGTTACCGCCAGGCAGGACCATCGATTCTGAACTGTACTGCGAACAACTAATGAGATTAAAGCAAAAAGTTGAGAGAAAACGGCCGGAATTAATCAACAGAAGGGGTGTGGTTTTTCACTATGATAACGCTAGACCTCACACATCTTTAGCCACTCAGCAAAAATTACGAAAGTTTGGCTGGGAGGTGTTAATGCATCCGCCGTATAGTCCTGACCTTGCATTTCAGATTTTCACCTGTTTCGGTCTTTGCAGAATTCCTTAGGCAGTGTCAGGTTAATATCACGAGAGGACTACCAAAACCACTTGTCGCAGTTTTTTGATCAGAAGCCCCAAAATTTTTATAGCAATGGGATCACGTCCCTACCTACAAGATGGCAAAAAGTTAACCAACAAAATGGTACCTACATACTTTAGTCAAATGTAAATAAACTTTATAAAAAACCCTTTTGAATTTTTATATAAAATGCGAAGAAACTTTTTCCCCAACCTAATATGTGCACTAATCGCGAAAACTTAAAAAATAAATACTCTATTTTTCTAAATACATATATAATATGTTGTCTATATTGAATAATATTTTTAGGATATACTAAAATTATGCTGTCAGCATTCTTATCAATTAATGTACTAGCATTATCGTAACGAAATAATGGCAAATCTATCCAGTACCGTGAATTATAACCATAGAAGAATAATATTCAGGAATTTGTAGAATCTTTGTCTGTCTAGTAGAGCATCACATGAAAACTGCGTATTCTACTGCCTGCATAATGGGGAGTGTTCCGAGGAACTGTTTGATCTGGTGCCAACGCCTCACTTTTACAACCGCACCACTCACGAGCGACGAGATATTCACCCCCATTTCCTTGAGCTCCCACGCTCAACTACGGTTCGGTTCTCTAGAACATTTATTCCGCGTGCAACAATGATCTGGAGGGAACTTCCCGCCGTGGTTTTCCCTTTGCGCTATGACGTGGGGTTCTTTAAGAAGTGCGCTATAAAATTTCTTTGAGGTCGGCAACGCGTTGGCGACACCCCTGGTGTTACAAGCGTCCATAGGCGACGGTAACCACTTTCCATCAGGTGGGCCGTCCGCCTATGTGCCTGCTTCAGGCAATAAAAAAAAACTATTGAACAGGTTTAAATGAAATTCGACACAAAGCTAGCTTATATCCCGGGTCAGGTTTTAGGATACTTTTTATACCGCTAAACGATTTCTTTTAAACAGGATAAACGATTATAGCACAACAGGTGACGCTGTTATCGCGTTTTTTGGCGCTGCCGTTGTAATTATGGCGTCGCCATGGTAAAGTCGCAGCTAAAGATTCACTGGCATATATCGATATATATAATTATTCTCTTCGTGTGTATGTAACTGACCTTCTCCTAAACAGTTGGACCGATTTAGATGATTTTTTGTGTATGTCAAAGTAGATTCGAGAATTGTTTATATTCAACAATTGGACCCAGTAGGTGGCGCTGGAAGCGGGTTCCAGGATTTTGACGAAAGTTTCTTGTGTTGATTTGAGTGGGTCCCTCGGTGATTTAAATCCACAATTGAACCCAATAGGTACAACTGTAATCGGGACATAGATTTTGGCTTTTCAGAGCAGGACAACATCTGCCGGGCTTGCTAGTACCAATCTATAATATTATAACATTCTAAAAATGTCGTGTCTGTACATTTAAGCTATAAAAAAACCAACTAGAATACACTATATAAACTATGAAAAACACGATACATTTTTTTTTAGATTGCTTGTCTGTTCGTTCGGGATTCACGTAAAAACCACTGGGCTAATTTCGATGCAGTTTTCATTGATCGATAGTAAATTTTATATAATCAAATGTATGAGCGGTTCATAGTTGTTCGGGTGCATAAAAATTAGCCGACACAGTTTTCACTAAAACGATGAGTTACATTGTTTTTTAAATGCTGGGGTACTTTGTGTCTCGGGAATCCCACAGAAATTCTGAATCAAGCGTGGACGAAGTCGCGGGCATATCCTAGTATAATATATAAATTCATTTACGGTGATCGGGCACTCCTATAAAAGCACTCAAAGTTACTAATTAATTTATATATTTAACTTTTATTAAACCCCATAATTTACATTTCCTTCCATCATAAATTAAATGCATTTTTAATTAACTTTTATTCAAGTTTACTAATTATGATTTCCGAATACAAACTAATTATGATCTTATCACTTGGGGCAATGGTTTGTTAAAGGTTAAAACATTCGCATTTCTTTTACACATATGAAGATAGACAGGGATAGAAACATTGTTGACTTAGCGGGAGGTAACATTTATTATTATCGTTTAGTATATCTCTTTTACACTGTAGCATGTTAGAAAGAGATACGTAGCTATGAGAAGACAGCACGTGGTCCTTGGTAGCCCTTTTATGTATTGACTCTTGTTTTATTTGTTATTAAAATGTCTTATTTGTTTAGAAATTGTCGATTATTAGGGTTCGATAGTTATTTTAGCAAAATCGAAACGCCTATGTAATCATCATATACATTACGTTCTGTTCATCCTTCTATTCGTCTTTCTGTGTATAGCGCATTCGTTTTTTCGAGAACTGCTCTGCATGAATGAAATTTGACAAGAAGACGTATAGTTTTTAAATTATTCATGAAAATAATGTTTTGTGAACTATTGTTTTTTCTTAAACAGACAACACAGAATTACTCGCAGGAATTACTTGCAAAAACGAGAAAGGATACAATTTCCTGTGGCCGGGCGGCCTGTCGTGGTAGGGTATTTGCCTGTCTGGATTGTTACCACCCCTGGTCTAGGGTTTGCCGCCCTGACAACCTTGAGTTGTATTCCAGCATTAGTGGCCAGATTCCATCCTGTCTCTAGAGAGCGGCAGCACATGTTTAGCAAGCACCTTTGGTGTTGGTGACCACTTACCATCAATCAGGTGGGCCGTCTGTCTGTCTGCTGAACTTATGCAATACAAACAATTAGAGCGCTATAGCTATCACCTCGTCGCTTTAAAACTTTATATAATGTGATGCTGGCGCTTCATTTGCGTTACTGTCAAAGCTAATGCGTAGTATTTTAAGTATTAAAAAATAAAGTTGTTAATGCATAACCACATTAGTATATGTACCTTATCTGACAATATTTAACTTCATTAGGGGCCATCCTCAAATGACGTCACACAAATTTCATGATTTTCTGACTGCTTCCTCGTCCTTGTCACAGCTGGTCACATTCGTGAGACTCCTCCCTCCCTAATGTGACGTCACATATTTTGCAATATTACTTATTTATTTAATTTATTTGGGAAACATACAATAATTATAATTCTTACAATATAAAACACATAAATTAATACACATATCAGCTAAGTTACCACTAAAAAAATAATTCATGTTACGCATTTGGCTCATGTAGCTATAAGGAAATTATAATATATTTGATACAATATTGAAAAATTAGATTAAAAAAAGAATTAAATGATACAAGAGCATATAAAAAAAACTATACAATATGTCTATTTATCTATATCATTCTTAAGTCATAAATACATCAAGAAATTGTTAAATTAAAACTGCAGTTAAATATATTAGACTTCGAAATGTGACGTTACGAAATTTAGGACCCTACTCACCCCTTGTCACACAATGTCACTCTTCGTTGACCCCCCTTCCCCACTTAACGTGTGACATATTTTTGGATGGCCCCTTAAAATGTAGTGTCTGAAATAAGGCATTAAACCCATCTATAAAACTATAACACTATCGCCGATGAGGCCCTAGCATGAACAAAGGACAGTCTTTCATTTATTTAAATAACGTTCAAATAGTATGTATACGCATGGCCCCAAAAATCTTATACATATAAATGAATCGTAGAAATGTATGTACGCCCAGAACTTGAGCACGACTACCGATTTTGGTGATTTTGTTTTTGTGTGTTTGAGTGGGTTCCCGGATGGATTAGATTCACAATTAGAACCGGTAGGTAGCGCTGAGATCGGGTTGTAGAATCCTCCTAATCACCTGCAGCGATTTTGGTGATTTTGTTTTTGTGTGTTTGAGTGGGTTCCCGGGTGGTTTAGATTCACATTTAGAACCGTTAGTTAGCGCTGAGATCGGGTTGTAGAATCCTCCTAATCACCTGGACCGATTTTGGTGATTTTGTGTTTGTGTTATGAAACAAAGTCTTTTATAAATTCAGAAAATATGGCGATACGAAGTTCGCCGGGTCAGCTAGTATATAATAAAATTCCAAAAGAACCGAAAGCTCTGGAAATTAAATTATTTAAATCACAACTAAAAAAAACTAGTAATAAAAAAGCTACTACAGTGTAATTGAGTTCCTTAATGATAAGTGATAAGACAGAATGTATAAATATATTTATAGTATTTGTACAATATTACTGTCATTAGAATCTGCAATATAATGATATGTAATTTTATATAATTATTATTATATTGCAAATAACTATATATTTATTATGTTTAAATAGTTGCATTTTATCACATCACTTATCTTAAATATGTATATAACTTATGTGTATATTTGTATATATAGTATAGATATATATTTATTATTACAATGTAAGTAATCGTACAATAATTATGTATACCACCATCGTCATTCCTAATCAGCAATATTCCTGCCACGGGTTGTCTGGAAGAGATCGCTTTTTAGGATAAGACTGCCCTTTGTACACAATTAGAATAATACTAGTTCGTAAGTTTTCTGTAATGGTGTACAATAAAGTGTTATGTATCTAAATTTTAATTGTGTATTGTTTAGTATTTTGTTAAATTTAAGATTGTAGATAATTATAAGGTTGAAACATTAGTAATAGTAATTAACACTAAATAAATATAGAAATAAGTATGTACCTATCTTATACTAATATATAAAGCTGAAGAGTTTGTTTGTTTGTTTGATTAAACGCGCTAATCTCAGGAAGTACTGGTCTGATTTGAAAAATTCTTTCAGTGTTAGATAGCCCATTTATCGAGGAAGGCTATAGGCTATATATATCATCACGCTAAGACCAATAGGAGCGGAGCACAAATGAAGAATGTTTCAAAATCGAGGGGTTTTGAAAACAAATTCCACGCGGACGACGTCGCGGGCACAGCTAGTATAATATAAGTTTCAAAAAATTGTACGCCTAACCGGCAAAAAACATGTGATCATTTTAAAATAATAACGCCTATTTGTATAATTGCCACGTTTTTATACAATAAATTGTTTGATTTGATTTGACTAAAGATTATAAAGAATCTCGACCACTGGGCGATCTCTGGTATTTATAAATAACGTTTTTAAAAAGAAACGCCCCCGGGTGGGCTCGAACCACCAACCTTTCGGTTAACAGCCGAACGCGCTAGCCGATTGCGCCACGGAGGCGACGGGCGGCAGGTCGAAATATTTATTTAGTTACCGTTGACAACAAAAGCTATTACGTCACCGCTGATAAATGCTATCAAGAATGCAATGACGTCGTATTATTAAGGAAAAATCATAAGAATAATTAGAAATTATTTTCTTATCAACAATATAGTCGTGTTAACTTGTTGTTATACGCATTTTGAAAAATTATGTTGTACAATCTGATATTTATAGACGACACTATACGTTAGATCGTCGCATCTAGTCGCAGGCGCACGAGCCATGCTATCGTGGACATTGATTTGGCACTTGGTACTTGGCTGGCACCTGGATTTAATATTTATTTATTTATTAAGAAAACCAACAATAAATACAGAAAAATAATATAAAATCATTTACAATAAGGCCAATATAGGCCTCTATAGTGAAGGTAATTACAAAATAAATAATCAAAATTGGGTAACGTAAGTATATACCGTGACGCTTTTTTATAGGCGCTTTTTAAATAATATTATTCTTCACTCATGTTACAAGTTTTGAGTAGCATAGTTATTCTTGTCGTGTTTATTTTTAAAGTTAATAATTGATTTTGTTATGTACACTCTTATTTCTAAACGATACAGTCGGCCATTTCCTTAATTGAATAATAATGTGACATTTTTATTTATACTGTGATTAGCGCCTGTTTTGTACAGAGTAGGTAGTTCTCTATAATTTAACATAATTTTGTGTAGGTATGTTTGTCCTTATAATGTAGTGATTGTGTACAGATTATAATTCAAAATCTCTCAATTGTATATAGACGGTATTCACTACATTTTGTTTTCATGTTGGCAGACGCGATAGATTTGTACTGTGTTCAGTTTGATATGATATCTTGTATAAAATATTATCTGGAATTTCCAAACAGTAATGTATTAAATTCTTTGCATTTATAACACTTTAATTAAAATAATTTATCAATGACTTCAATCCGCTATCGGTTGTGCCAATTGCTAAGTTTCAACTGTTGGAGGGATGGCGAGGTGTTCTAAAAATGCTTGTGATCTATGTTTTGTGTTGTCCTCAGGATCCCAGAAACTGATTTGGAAGATCACTGGCCAATTTTTTTTTTTCTTTTTTTTTTTCTTTTGTATTTATTTTCTTATATGCACCTGACATTTTACCACCTACTGTGACATTGGCGAAATCAATGCAAACTGCGTTGGAGCCATAATTCCTTCAAAAAAGAAGAAGAAGAAATGCTTGTCGAGTGTTCAAAGTCAGTGTATAATATATGTTAAAACCGCAAGGTTCTCTGATTATAAAGTATTGTGACCAGTTGCTGTTCTTTTACTACCATAAACCCCTCTGAGTTCTTGCAAGTATTACACTCATTCATATCGACGTGTATCATCATGTACAGGCTGGCAAAATATAAGTAGAAAATAATAGGGGCGCTACTTTCGCTTTGTATAAACTCTATCAACTCGAATATTAGGTCAAGAGTAATTTCGATTCTTACTAGTAATTTTCAGTACATCAAACATCGTGCAAGCATCAAGTTGTTTTAGTTACGCATTTTGCCAATATATATAATGTTTACTCTAATAATAATGACTATATTTTTTTGAGCAAGAGCTTTATCACCTTGCGATAGTTAACATAACAATTATTTGATTAAAAGAAGCAAAACTAAAAATTACCAACCCGTCGTCATGTCAGCTGTTCGTTGGTAATATCGTCAAATTATAACGAATATATTTTTGCTTCAAATTCCACTAGACATCCTTGGTAAACATGAAAAAACAATGCTCACTTGAAACTTGGTATTGTTAGATGTTTAATTAGTTTTTTTTTTCGGATTTTAAGCTCGGATCAACGTTAATATTAAAATAACAAGGATGAATTCGCTTTGTATATGATTCACTGACCTTGACTACAGATACAATAAAATATTGCCAGAGGACAAAAAATCAGTTCTCGTTCTAGACGTTATGGTCAGGTTATAATTAACAAAAGATAATATTTATAGTATTGTGACAACTTAGCCAAAATTCCACGAAGTACGCCGACAAATGTGAATGAACACCTGCCTGCCATAAAGCACAGTTTATTACTTGCCTGCATTTGGACTTCTTTGTTTACTTTGTGTTTAAAATGTGTAATTAGAAAAGCCACCTATTGTGTATTGTAATCCTTTATGGTAGGCAGTGGCCAGGTGTGATTCTTGGAAATCATTGTTTACACAGTCGAGACATATTATAAGCTGACTATAAAGGAATGCCCCCGAACGGAGAGATCGGCAGTCAAGCGACGATTACGATACGAGCAAGACGTGTGTACATTCGATGGGCTATAGTGACGGACTTAGCGCGTGTTATTGAATCGTGCAGTTTGTACTGGTTGCGTCCAGTTATATTTGTACCTGTGTTATACATGTTTGTATAGTTCTGATAAATTCTATAGTAATTCCAACGGCATTTTTTAATTCGAGTCCTGTAACTCGTAACAGTAATATAGTTTATCTTTTATTAGTCACTGACTTATTTTTTTTTAATATTTGTTCTTTAATCTCGTTATAATATATTATTTAGTTATAATATAGTTCAAATGGGTCTTATATTACGCTAGAAGATGTTTTACTAATCATCTGAAGAAACAATTTAATTAAAACGTTATCGATTAATCCTTACTAATATTATAAATGCGAAAGTAACTGTGTCTGTCTGTCTGTTCCGTTTTCACGGAAAAAGTACGGACCGATTTGGCTGAAACTCAGTATATATACATTTTCGATGCCGAGGATGAACATAGGATACTTTTTATCCCGAAAAATGGGATAGTTTTCGTGATAAAAATATATTTGTCTCTCTGTTTGTTATCCTTTTATGGAAAGACTATTGGACCGATGTGGCTGAAACTTGGTACATATGTAATTTTAATACATATGTACGAAGGTGGCCAAGGGATACTTTCATCCCGGATAATGGCGTAGATTTTGGGATACGTTTATATAAAGGTTATCCCGGAAACTAAGATAGATTTGGTGATTTTGTCCATTTCGTCCACTTGACTCACTGGGTCCACTGGGTCCACTTGGTCCATTTCGTCCATGTTGTCTATTTTGTAATTTTTGTCAAGTTTTGTCATTTATGTAGTTTACAGATAGACTTGGGATGGTATAGTTTGCGGTATAGAATGAAATGAATCTTCCAGGGGCAAATACATAAAAATTTAATACATTGTAACCTGTACCGACTGTTCTTTAAACAAGAGATACGCACTAGAGGTTGACCCGCGGTGTAGCCGCGGGGTAAACTCTAGTTTAAATATAATTTACAATTGCCATGTGCTTACAATGGTGAAGGGAAACATCGTGATGAAACCTGCACATCAAGATAACCGATGTGTGAAACCTACCAAGCCGCTTTGGACAAGCGTGGCGGGTTCCACCATCCGTTCCCCGATAGTGGGGGGCCCGTGCCTTGCTGTGGAACGGTTATGGGTCAGCATTCTTCTTCTTTCTTACAACCAGATAATAAAACTACACGTATATTCTGTAATATTAATATTCAAAGAAAGTTGTACTTTGAAAGTTTATATTATTGGAAATGTAAGATTCAATATTGAAAAAGTTTTCCATTAGTCCAAGTGACAGATAAAACAAATGTAATAACACAGGGTAATGAATTTGCATTTGAAAACTAAGGGGCCCATTTAGGGTCCTGCATTTCAGTCCGCCTGGCAGTCCACCTCGTAATGCAAGACTGAATGTTACTGCAGCCTGTATTGCGTTCGGCAACACAGAGCAGGATTCCTCTTGAGTCCTGTAAGCTCCTCTCACTGCAGGCCTGCAATGCAGGATCGTGTTTACGACCTTAAGGTGCTACCTAAATGGAGTTTGAAGTTTCTGATGGTAACTAAAAGGAGATATTTTGCTGTGCAGTTCTATTTTCTAAAAATGTGTAAAAATTGAGTAGTAAATAGTTACGTTTTTGTGACAAATGTGAATTATGTAGTCAAATGTGGCCTTTGGAGTTATCACAAGAATTTCGTTGAATGACGTCAGTTGATAACCTGCAGTTCGGATGAGCTTTACATGGGCATAAGAAAACAAATAACTATATTGTAATCTAAGATCTGGCTTATATTGTAATCTAAGATCTGGCTTAAAGGCTTAGCTGCCAAGCCATAAGCCTAAATAAAATAAATGCTTCTCACTTGCGCATTATCATATTTCTGAAGATCAAGGTGGTGAAGTACGTCAATGGGGTAAGTTCATACACCGCTCGCTTTTTAACTTTTTAAACGGACTTTAACACCAGCTACAATTCGAAGACAGAATTCAATGGATTCTAAGCTTCACTACTGGTTTCTTGTCGTCCTAACTATTCAAACACGGAAATCCTTCACTGACGGACTTATATATATATATAGTCACCATTGTAAGCACATGGCAATTGTAAATTATATTTAAACTAGAGTTTACCCCGCGGCTACACCGCGGGTCAACCTCTAGTGCGTATCTCTTGTTTAAAGAACAGGCGGTACAAGTTTACATACATATATATATATATATATATATATATATATATAGTTTATTCTCCTTAACAGCAATAACACGTCGCTAGAAGACTAGAAAGTAAAATTAATTTTAACCTATATCTATGACCTTCAAAAAGTGTTCTGCAAAGGAATTTATTTTGAATGAAAACTTTTGAATTTGAATTTGATAGAACTTTCTTATGACCAATCTGTCTTTCTGAAATCTTAAATACTACGGATCTTTCTGTATACTGGGACGACTGTGATGTTGAAAGACAGATGGACGGACGTTAATTATTATTAGTCATCGTCAGCCAACCGTTGTCCACTGCTGGATGTAGGACCTCCGTAGTTTGCGCCATCTATCCTGGTCCTCCGCTGTTTTTATCCAACCCTCACCGGCGACCCTGCGCAGAGCGTCGGTCCATCGGACTGGAGAGCGTCTCACAATACGTCTGCCGAAACAAGGTCTCCAGGACTCGTCTGCCCCAACGGACATTAATAAAATTAATATTGTATCAGGGTGCAATTTTGCAATCATACTCCAAAAGAAGCAGAATAAAATGGGTCACAAAACGGCGCGCCATATTTTTCCGCCATATTTGCCCACCGTTTTAATATGACTGCGAACCCAACTTTTTGAATATTACTTTAGGCCGTAGAGGGAGAATTGTATATAGAATACACAACTCGAGTGAAGTCAGCTCCGTGATGTTGCGCAGCTCAATTCAGTGTTAACGTTTACTACATACACTGGATAGTGTGAAGTACGAAAAAGATGCGTGAAGCGGGAATGCGAGAGAGCAACATTTCCCTCTCAGCTTTGCACATACCATCTTGAAAGGTGTTCACCTGCGATTGTGTTACAGATGTAGGCCATTTCACGCAGATATAGCGATAAGTTTAATGCGGTTTTTGCAATGCCACATTCTTAATGACGGTTTTTGACAGATAATTATCTTATATTCGCAATTTTCTTCATTATGTCATCTCTATAAAATGCTATCGCTACGATTAAGCAAAGGTCGCAAATGAAATAGTTTGAGAGTTTTGTCACTTTCAGATCCTGATCTCATAGCTTTAATAAATCCTAAAGATGGAAGACTTTCCTGAATAGTTTTGATTCTTTCAAGGATTTCAGGAATTTATTGAATTTCTGTCTTTGATATCTTCGAAGGTATTAAAAATTCGGTGAATTTTATCACCACACTCAGAGTCCGTTAATGGTCAATTAACAGACTCATTTTATTCTGTTTCATATCAATTATTGTAGCATCGATACATACTGGTACCGAAGATTAGGTTTTCGACATGTAGTCAATATCATCTGATGTGATATTCGGACCTAAAGGCCCTCTTGAAATATTCCCTCTGTATACACTCTACATAATACTGGAGCTTCATCTTTGTTAGGGTTAAAGCGTTAAAAAAAGGTAGTTAATGTATATATTAAGTATATATATATATATACGTTATCTGTCAATATTAACAATGTCGTATCTAAAATAACGCATTAAACCGATCGCCATATCTCCGTGAAACGTCTTAAATCTTTAACACTAACGCAAATGAAGCCCAATCTTAAGTAACAATATATTTTATAATAAAACCCACTGACTCACCAACATTCTTCAAGCGGTCATCAATAAAGAACTACAATAGGCCAAGATCCGCAGACATGTCATTATCGGTAATATTCCAAAAATAACTTTTTGAAAGAAAATATACTATTTTTTCACTTCAGCCAATAAAGCCCAAATCTGACATTCTAAGGAGGCCGATAATCATTATACGATGACTGGCCACTTTAGATAGTCCAAGAGCCAATAGCTGATCTAGTAAACGCAATAATTATTATAAGAATATGTGGGAGTACACTTCTGTAGGAGTACTTGGAAAAAATGTGCGACTTACAACTATTATTTAATTCTTTAAATTCACATGACTTTTTGACATAATTCAAACAAACTTTCGACGATTTTTAAGTGCAATTTTTATTTCACTTTGTAATTTTATCTAATGAAATAGTAAATGTGTATATCTAAATAGATAAATTTAAATCAAAAACCAAATAAAAATTGCACTAAAAACTGTACATATTCAATTTAAAATATTTATGAATAAAATTAAATTTAATATAAATAAAAATATATTTATCTGCCGATAAATTATCATGTTTTATATATTTACGTCACAACTGTCACGCACTGACGGCGAAGAAAAGCATCATGAGGAAATCTACACATGAAGATTATCATTAAGTGAGCCCGCTAATCTCCACGGGAAGAGCGTGGTTAATTTACGATCCCTTAAAAGTGGAAATATCCAACCCAACTATAAAACTTATGGGCTGATTAATAATTATAATAATATCAATCCATAGATACACAACTTCGATGTTCATAATAAGTATAATTGGGTAGTTGAAAGATTTTACAACAAATTTTATAAATATTATTATACTAGAGTTTACCCCGCGGCTGCGCCGCGGGTCAACGGGACCAGCGCGGCCAACGGGACCAAACGGGACCTACGGAACCAACGGGACCAACGGGACCCACGGGACCCACGGGACCAACGAGACCAAAAGGATGAAATGGACAAAATCACAAAAATCCTACCCCTCTTTTTGGGATAACCTTTACATAAATCTATCCCATTATCTGGGATAAAAAGTATCCCTTGGCTACCCTCAGTATTAAAATTACATACGTACCGAATTTCAGCCAAATCTGTCTAATAGTTTTTTCGTAAAAGCATAACAAACAGAAAAACAAGTATATTTTTATCCCGGAAACTATCCCATTTTTCAGGATAAAAAGTATTCTATGTTCATCCTCGGCATCGAAAATATATATATACTGAGTTTCAGCGAAATCGGTTCTGTAGTTTTTCCGTGAAAACGGAACAGACAGATGCACAGACGGACAGACAGACAGACAGAGTTACTTTCACATTTATAATATTAATAGGGATAAAAGAGCGAGCGCTAAAATTCCCTACTATTATTATCCTACTTTAAAAATGTCATGATAAAAATAATGTTAAAATTTTCAAGCAAGCAACTGTAATTGTTATGCTGTTTGATTTATTTAAGTTACGATATCATAACCTGCTATTTTCGTACAAAATCTAGAAGACTTCGGCGTTTTGCAAATAATAAAAAGTGTTTCGCTTGACTTAATGGTGAACTGCTCCATTGTTATAAATGGTAAACCTATATTAAACGTGGGAAAATAGCTAAGTCAACAACATCTAAATAGATTCCTATTATTAAGTTACATTAGTTAAAAATAACACAAGCTCTTGGACTAAGATACCTTTTGATCACGGCATCACCTGTCATATCGGTGAATTGTACTCAACGAGCCTCTAATGCTGTTATGTTTTTCTATTTATGGTTGTTGATGGTATTTATTTTCTTGGCATCATTCAGGTCATCTTATAATAAATAGTATGATATGCCGTATTAAAGCTACTTAATATTAGGCTATCTATTTATTACTAAGCCAATATTAGATAGTTCATTTATGTCTTTCAATTTGGATAGATCAACCAAATTGATCCATATAAACATAAACTTGACACATTCAATGTCATTGAATACGGTTATGTCCTTTCATTTCAAGCAATTTGATTCAATTCGGACGATCCATCTAGAAAAACAAGTATTGTACAGATAAATTAGCTTCGAGACGTTTTTGCGTTTGTAGTAGTGTACTGTCAGCATATAAATAAATAAACTAATACTTTTTATATATTTTTATAGGCACGTACTTAATATGAAATTAATAATACTTAACGATATTAATATAAAAAATATTAGCATTAAACATAATTATTAATACTAAATTTCAAATTTAGAAGTCCTGTAAATATACAAATACCAACCACTACAAACCCAAAAACGTCTAGAAGCTAATTTACCTGTACATAGAGTATGTATACGCGTGTGTGTGTATATATATATGTGTGTGTGTGTGTGTATGTGTGTGTGTGTTTGCGTGTGTGCTCACAGCTCACAGTAACATCCTTTTGATTTTAAATATTGCAACTGTAATCTACATTACCTGTCCAACGTAGACGAAGTCGCGGGCGAATTGTAGTTTTTTATATAGTTAGTCATAAAAGTGATTTTATTAACTGTTCTATGGTAGCTAATGAACGCGTAAGTTCCGTGATACAGA
This sequence comes from Dendrolimus houi, assembly GCA_039645545.1. NCBI lineage: Eukaryota > Metazoa > Arthropoda > Insecta > Lepidoptera > Lasiocampidae > Dendrolimus > Dendrolimus houi. The sequence goes on from CM077126.1 coordinate 3,803,412, forward strand.
GGTACATAAACTTTAACACATAACGATATACCACTTAATCTAATAGTTTTTATATAGGTATAGAGGGTATTTTCGAACAAATTATTATTCATGGTTTTAAGGCCAAACGACGAAAGCAGTCGATGTTCATCATTTCTATGGAACCCTTCATTCCCCGTATGCAATCACGCACTTAGCCAAATAAATATTATTAAGACGTACATCTGCCTTGAAATACCTTTCCAGTATTTCATTTATTAAAATTGACCTTATCGTTGGATGGCATCATGCCAAACGCGGCATGACTCGGCTTGTCACATTAATTTGATTACTTGTCATGTTTTGGATGGTAACATTCATTTGCTATAAAATATAGGAGGGCGTGTTAAACATTATCATTTAAACAGTCAGAGTTCCGTATAATTATTGATAACAAAGAATTAATTGTGAATATCCTTCGATCTCGTGATGGAACCTGCAAATCGATATAACCTATGTGTAAAACTCGTCAATCCACCTTGGACAAGAGTGGCGAGTATACACTCCGTTCCCCTATAAATTGGAAGCCCGAGTCCGAATTTTTTATTTATTTATTTACTTACAAACATCGCTATTATTACTACCCGTGCGCAGAAGGTTTGCCGATAGCATCACAATGTCACGCGTCGATGGTCAGTAGGGTTGACAAAAAAGGTTACATAAAAGTTGTTGCAATAAATTTTTATTTTAATTTATTATTGTATATACTTTACATAAGTAAGTATGCATTGAACAAATGCAAGTATAATTTATTAAATATCTAAATTTTAGGACCAACTCCAAATTAAAAGATTTTAGTATATCATGTAAGAATCACCATTTTCTGAAACTCGCACAGCGCCGGGAAATCGCTGATTTAATCTTCCTAGGTCGTATTGTCAACTCACAGAAATTCGATTGTCCCGATTTACTTAACAAAATAGATATATATATACTCCTCGACAGTCTTTCCATCATAGTCCCTACTTTGCTTTGAAATCGGTTGACACGAACTATCGCCAAAATAGTTTTCTGTATCGATCGTGTACTACCTATAATAAATTAATTCGCAGCTATGATTTGGATATAACGGGTACCTCAGTGTCTGGTTTTAGGAATAAACTCAATAATCTATTTTTTGAATTTTACTGTGTAATGAGCAGGTTTTCTTAGGTTGTTAGATTTATTTTTCTTTTCTTTCTTGTTTAACGTTCATTTTTTTTCTCTTTGTTTATAGTTCTCTGATCTCTGATTAGATATCTTAATTTATTTCTATCTGTGGTGACTTGTTAATAGCTCACTGTCACTAATGTGTTATTATTATAATGTGAATAGCTGATAGTCATCCAAAAGTTGTAAAATAAATAAAATAAAATAAAAATAAGTATATATAATAATAGTAAGTAGTCATCGGTAAACCTTCTGCGCGCAGTTATACAGCAGTCACCAATGCAATAGCGTGGTACACATTATATATACATACATTTTCAATAATCATTACATAATGTATGCAGTTCTCGTGAATTCAGTCATAGTAGAGATAAAAATATGAATTTGTTGGCATATATTGTTCAATGTGCGCAAGGACTGTGTCATCAGCGCCTTATTGAGCAAGTTGATGCTGCTGTTTGGTACTACGAATAATCACAAAATCCGCTGGAATGTTCAATTTGATTTCAGCTAGCACACCTGAGTTAAACAATGTACCCCTTAACAGTTTAAATAAGCAAGAGATCAATGCAACTTACTTACTGAATGAACCATGCCCGGTAAGTATCTGTACCATACGAAACATCAGGATCCCCCGTTGCCGAGGGACCCAGCGGGATAGGTGGAGGCGAAACACCTCCACGATCTCACGGCCTGCAACGGAACACAGAGAATTGATGTAACATGGATTTGTTAACTCAAAATAAGAAAACAGCTATAATTAATCCTCACGAATAACTGAAAGTAAGAAGACTAAGATGGTATGTAATGAGGAGGGATGAAAGCCACGTGACAAAAATAATGTTAAACTCGAAGATTGACGGGTACAAATGTAAAGGTAGACCAAAAAAGAGCTAGATGGATTGTGTGACGGATGACATCATGTTTTGTGCTCTGGCAGAGGCTGTATGTTAGAATAGAGAAATATGGAAAGACAGGACAGTAAAAGAAAGGAGATAGAGATATCAACCCCGCCTATACTTTTCTATACTTCTCAAAATTCTCATTTCCTACTGCATTTTACTTATTGGATAGTAGATGTAGATAATTTTATTTAAACTTTTCCGCTATTATCTAATTATTAGTTTTCGTTATGAATGTTCAAAAATTATAATTTGCTTGTGGAACCCCACTGTAAAAAACTAACTGCCGAGGGGTTCCGATTGAATTATTTTTGCTAAATCATTACGTTTTCATTAGTGTACTGCTCGCAGGATCGCTTGCCGTGAACCATAGTCCTTTGGGAAGCTTTATTTAAATTGAATAAAAAAGAAAACTTTATTCAATCAGACACGAGTTGAAAGAGAATATGTATTGGTTGTGAAAGGAAAATATATTAAAAATAAATATAATATAATAAATCTGGTGGGGTGTGGAGATAGTACAACGAATTTAAAAATTAGAAAAAATCACTTTTAGACTACTGGACAGATATAAATGAAACTCCACCATACATTCCGGGTCAACACTTAACACACTTTTCGTCTTGATAAATTATGTCATTTCCATGGGTTAGACGAATGCAGTCAAGTATGTCGCTGACGCTACTTTTTTTGGAGCTACAATTGTATTTCACGAACAATTAACAAACATCGTCATGGCTACGTGTACGAAGTTTCGCTAGCACAGCTAGTAGAAATAAGCTTGGAAATTTTATGTCTGCTTAGTAGGTACCGTGTTATCCGTGCAGCAACGGAGAAATAATACAATTTCTTGCGGCTAGTCGGCCTCTGCTCTCTACCACTGCCACGTGGTAGGGTGGATGGCTACCACTCCTGGTCTAGAGTATGCCGCCATAACAACCTTGAGTAGTATTCCGGCATTAGTGGCTAGGTTACAGTCTCCCTTTAAAGAGCGGTAGCACATTGGTAGTACCCTTGGACACGCCTATGGACATTTGTGTTACAAATGTCCATAGGCGACGGTAACCAATTTCCATCAAGTGGACCATCTGCCTGTCTGCTGAACTCATGCAATAAAATAAAAATAAAAATAAATAATTATTGAAATTAGAACATAACAGTGACATTGCATGGTCCTTCGAGCCGGATACTATAACAACTTGATTCCAACACAACATTAAAAGATAGATAGCCGATAGCGGTGGTCGGGTCCCTCAAATTGACTGCGTGACTAATCGGATTCCTTGATGCTTGGCTTGATTGATATCGTCATCGACTTTTTATAGTTTAAACAAGCAACGTTCGGAGAGATGATATTCAAGATGATTCTCGAAGTTTTTATAACAAACGCAACATTTAAAGATCGGGCAAGTGTGTATCACTCTAGCCATAATAAAGAGTTCCGTAAAGGCGACAGACACATCAGTATACGCACAATGAAGGGTTCCGTAAATTTAAATTCAAAAGCTTTTATTCTAAGTAGGTTCCACTGGAGAACACTTTTTGAAGGTATACATATAAGTCAAAATTAAAATCTACTTCCTATTCTATGTATACCGCTTCGCAACGTGTTATTGCTATTTAAAGAGAAGAAGCAGCAAGAAACTCCCCAGCACACGTCTAGCTTAAAAAAATCATCATAATTATTTATTTATTATCTCAGGCTCTTTTATTTTAAATACATATAGAAGTTGTATTACAATTACTTTTCAAAGAACGAATAGAGTTGTAACAAACAAAAAATATTGTTACCGTCGCAATAATGACATACTAAGAATTCCTACTGCGACAAATCTCCATAGATTCCTTACATGTTATACAAAATATAAACATTATAGAGAAGATAGTAAAAAAGACTGGCGCCAGCAGCTATGTATATGCAGTTCTGTCATTTAAATATTCGTCAATAGTGCAGTATCCCTTTTCAAGCAAGGTACTTTTCAGCTTAACTTTAATTTTAATGAAGGGCAGTTCATAAATACGGTCATAAACACATCAGTCTACGTACAATTAAGGGTTCCGTAAAGTTGGAAAGTTTAATGATTTCCTCATTTGGCAACGGAAGCATAAAAAAAATTGATACTATCTTCCATCTCAAACAGTACTCAACGGATATTGTTCAAATCAATTTTCTTTGGAAGAGATCTCTGTAAGCGATAAGGTCGCCTTTTGTTTTGGCGTAAAATTATTATAATTATTCATTTTTTAATTGTTTATTTTGGTGAATAATAGTGTTTACTATTCTAATCTTTCATTGTTATTTTGACAGGTTCACATTCCTCATTTTATTTCAGTGTTATCGACCTTATAGTTCGAAGGTTAGAGGGGGGTTAAATATTTACAAATTTAGCAGCTGCGATCTTCCCTCCTTTTATTTTATATGATTTAGGGATGTCCCGACTAGGTGGAGGAGCGAGACGGAATTTGGAACGCTCCACCGTCTCAAAGGAAGATCTTCCAGCGAGGCTATTGTTAGTCCTCGCAGGCCTAGGCCCATCTATTATCGTTGGAAATTTATATATATTCTTTGTACGTTTCGGAATTCATTTGCGACCTCAATTATTGCACAGCGCCATCTATTGTCTTGTAAGTGTTCCACTACAATTATGGAATACCATTTAAAAAATCAACCTTTAGCTACATGTGCCACCCCTAATCTTTTTTCGCGATTTCTCTAGAATATTGTGTAGAAGCAAAGAGCTTACAAAATTCTACTAAATTATATCCTAACAGCCTTTACTTTTTAAGAGAAATGACTGTCAAATTCAAAGACGAACGTGACAATTTCATAGATTTTTTTTTATAAAACATGGCTTCGATGTTCTTCATTAATTATTCATACAAATTACTTTGTTAAACCTAGTATTCATTCAAAATATATTTAAATAAAAGAGACCATGACTGTATAATATATACATAATAATAATTAGGTAAAGATTATTTTTTTATTGCATGAGTTCAGCAGACAGGCAGACGGCCCACTGAATGGAAAACGGTTACCATCGCCTATGGACATTTGCAACACCAAAGGTGCTACAAATGCGCTGCTGCTCTCTTAGGGGAGACTGGAACCAGGCCACTAATGCCGGAACACAACTCAAGGTTGTTATGGCGGCATACTCTAGACCAGGGGTGGTAGCCATCCAGTCGGGCAAATGCCCTACCACCTGGCTGTGGGTTATTTAGTCGCCTCTTACGACAGGCCGCCGGGCCGCAGGAAATTGTATTCTTTCTCCGTTCCTGCACGGATAAAATGTGTTGTCCAAATGTGTTGCTGGGGAGTTTGTTGCGCCGATTCTTCTCCTTTAACAATAACTAATATTGTTTTGGAAGCGGTGGTAGACTCATGACTTTCAATAAGTGATCTGTAAGATTCCATTTTGAAATAAATACATTCATTTACACTTTAAAAGAGGCAAACAAACATTGCTAAAGATGCCTAAAACAATTCCTAGCTCGCCGAAATATTCTAAAAGCGTATTTTAATTTTTGAGCTCGTGAGCCATTCCGAAAAGGAGCGTAAAGCCAGGCGAGATTGCGCATTTGCAAGGCACGGCAACAACAGAATATAAAATCCTAGGACGTTTTTTTTCACTCCGTTTTTAATCTGCGTGCCTTCACATCTCTGCTCCTTTGCTTGGGGCCATTTTAATCTATTTTCCGCTATGCACAGACGTACAAACAAACTGGCCGTTGTTGCAGCCGCTACAAAGTAATTCAGTTGAGAATGTGTACACTGCTTATTATATTTTTAAATAAAGTAGCGAGTGTTTCGCTGGCGTTATCGTATTAGCAACTTCGTACTAGGACTCTCGTAAATTGTTTCCTGGGGCCCAATTCTGCTATTTCAATATAAGGTATTCAAAGTATGTGTACGAAGTTCTTTAACTATTGATAAACGTCAATTAAACACTTGGTAATTTAGTCTGTGATTTACTGTTGTTAAAATGTAATTAATAACAATTATTGTGATGTTTATAAATAGTGTAAATAATTTTAATTAATGAAGTACTGATGTGTGCGGTACTTCCATTCCACCAGTCTACTTGTCACTTCTCTTACTAAAATAATGTTGTGAACGACATTTCCGCTTACCTTTTTTTATTTCTTTTATTGCATGAGTTCAGCAGACAGGCAGACGGCCCACTTGATGGATAGCGGTTACCATCGCCTATGGACCTTTACAACACCATAGGTGCTACAAATGCGCTGCTGCTCTATTAAGGGAGACTGGAACCTGGTCACTAATGCCGGAACACAACTCAAGGTTGTTATGGCGACATACTTAAGACCAGGGGTGGTAGCCATCCAGTCGGGCAAATACCCTACCACCTGGCTGTGGGTTGTTTAGTCGCCTCTTACGACAGGCCGCCCGGCCGCAGCAAATTGTATTTTTTCCGTTCCTGCACGGTGAAAAGGGTGAGGGTGCCCTACGAGGAAAGTACACCCTCTTCATCAATTGGGGGGAAGTCTATTCTATCTTAAAGGCTCGCAAGATGTTGTTTTCACCCCTGGTGTTGGAAACGTCTATAGGCGATTAACCACTTCCCATCAGGTGGGTCGTGTACCTGTTCGCCAGTATCTCAATAAAAATAATATCATTAAAGATTCATAGATTTTTTGTCAATAAACCAACTAGTTAATGGTACTATAACCGAAACTAAGTTAACACTATCCGTGTCCACGAAGGCCAAAAGGCCAGTTCCGCATCAATTTAACCCACGTTAACCCGTGCAACGTGGGAATAAGCAGTCCGATCTTATTCTCACAGCAAAACCCGAATTCATTTGCATTCAACGGTTGAACAATAATATCTTGAATCAGTTCTAAATATTACGTGTATACATATAGCCTTGTTATCTTCTTGTTTGACACGTTTCTTATTATATACACAAAGAAAATTTTGTTTATCAACCTGTAGTGCATCTGTAGTACTTACTACTGTTCAAAGGATTCCAAGATACACTTCGTAAGAATTTTCCCTCGCATACAAAGAAATAACAAAACAATTTTAACCTTTATGCATTTTTTCAAATATTACACAAGTAACTATTGGGTTGTCAAGAAAGTACATAATTTAGTTTTATAATATACCTACTAAATAGGCAAGCGGACTCTGGGCGTCGGAGCTCACGCTCCGAACGCAACCGGCATTTAACGCTCGGATGATGATGAATATACTTACTAACTGTGACAGAATTTACATTTATTGTTACATTCGCCGCAATTTAAACAATATTTTTATAAAGTATATTATTCTGATTGGATAATAATACAATAATAAGCTATATTACTGTAAAGTTTCATTAAGATCTGTTCAGAAATTTTTGCTTGAAAGAGTAACAAACATTTTTAGGGGTGACCCTAATGGCTGGAGGAAAGAGATGAAATGCTCCTCGAAGAAAGATCTTCCAGCGAGGCTGCCTTTATGCCTTGCGGGCCGAGGCCCGTCTATTATTGTTGGAAATTTGTATATGTTTGTACGTGTCGAGAATTGTTTGTGACCTCAATTATTGCACAATGCCATCTATTGACTTGTAAGTGTTCCACTAAATAGTCATCCCGAAAAACTCTCGTCTATATCAACGATAGGAAGGCTTGGATACCAATAAACAGCACTGAAGAGTCTTTGTAATCGTCATTTATACGAATTGTACAAAAGTATTGTGACAAAAGCCTTACCTTAAAAATAACTCGTTTAACTATTACTATAATACAACACCGTGCTGTGTAATAAAAGGTGTAAATTCCGAATAAGTTAATCATAAAAATGCCTACCTCACACATGATACTCTTACAAATACTTTTATATAAGAAACGGCATCTTGGATCACAATAATTCACCAACGAATCGTAGCCCACATCAATAAAGTGAAAAACGTTTTAACGAAACATCCGAAAATCAACCTTATATTTCAATAGATAGAGGTGAGAATCAGATAAGAAACGAAGTCATAAGTCAAAGTTTCAACCACGACTTCATATTCGGCTATAGATTTGATGGAGCAGATAAGAAACTTCATAGATAGGCACAACTTTGCCTATTATTTTCCAATAATGTGTCTGAAAGTTTGATTTTGTTCGATTTATAGTTTCCATTATTATGATAGTAAAATATTTATAAGTTTAATGATAAAGGTACATTTAGATTGTATTACATGAAATCAATTAAATTAGATCTATTAAGCCTACGAAATTGTATATTTATTTAATGGTTTGAAATCAGAGAAAACACACATTTTCCTACTTTGTAAACTAAAATCTCTCCACATATTGATGTAAATAATAAAATTCAAATTTTAATTTAATTCAAATTCAATCAAATATATTCACACCTAAAAATAAATTAAATTGGTTGGTGCCATGGAAGATGGGGCGCCCTTTAGTATACTACAAACTTTGGCGACTTCCCATCTTCCAGACACATACGTGACAGCCGGGGCTGCTGCCGCACACCAGGAGGCCCTGAAATGCCGCAAATATGTGTGCATTGGTAATGAGTACAAATTTGTGGCTTTCGGATTTGAGACATTGGGGCCGTGAGGGCCTGGTGCTCAACACCTCTATCGAGACCTCTCGACGCGTCTGATTGAGGTCTCACGTGACCAAAAAGCTGGTTTGCACCTAGGACAACGCATCAGCGTTGCCATCCAACGTGTAAATTCGACCAGCATTTTGGGCACACTCCCCGCGAACTGCGATTTGGATTCTATTTTTAACTTATAGATTATGTTATTTTTTAAGAATTTTAGAACTTAGTTTATAGAAGAATTAATATATTTTGGTAGATATTTAATCCAATTAAACAGAAATAAATTCAGCAGTAGACATGAATTGGCCGAACATAAAATAAAATTTTAGTAACAGACAGCTACTTGACATTAACAATACCAAAATATAGTTTAAAACAACTACAAAGTATGCTTTAAATCCAACTAAGAGATAGAAAATAATTTTTAAGCACATAGTTATTTAGACAATAATTTTATTGTACAAAATCTTAGGTTGCTTGATATCACACACACACACACACACACACACACACACACAGACACACACGCGCGCACATACACCCGCGCACACACACACACACACACACACACAAACACACAAACACACACACAAACACACACACACACACACACATACACACACAGACACACAGACACACATACACACAGACACACACACACACACACACACACACACACACACACACACACACACACACACACACACACACACACACACACACACACACACACACACACACACACACACACACACACACACACACACATATAGCTTAACAAATAATAACATCCCCATACTTTGAACTTATTTTGTACCTTTTAATTTGGTTTCTTATCAAACCGTGTTTTTCTAATAGGATCAAAGCCTAATATAAATAACACACTTTAATTACAATTTAGTCGCAAATAATATCTTTGTAGGCAGAAAACATCGTACTGTTTTCGAAAACATTCAACCCATCTATCCCAAAATTCTTTAATCTACCCTCATCTGTATTTGTCTCGCACATTTCCACAGTCAATGTGTAAGTACTGGCAATTTAACCTACAATTTTATTTCCATTCCCTTTTCTTGTATCACGTGCAAGCGAAAATCGTTCATATCAATCGTTTGCGAATTCATTTCATCGACGAGGTTTAACTTCAGTACTCCAGGGTCTAATTTTGCGTGTTCGTAACTTGTAGTTCGAGTTCACAAGACGGACTTGGTACTTCTTTTCAAATAATTTCGTAAAAAGTTCTTCAAAGGACTTTTGTCGCCCTCAGGGCGAATGTTATAGTGTTGCTATATATTTTATATGAAATAATATAAATGATGACAAATATTACAATTGAGATTATCTACAAACCACCCCAAGACATAGATTAGACAACACTTTATTGCTCGAAAAATAGACAATTATAAAACAATTGCAGTACTGCTTGACAAAATAATAGGCGGCCTTATCGCTAAAAGCGATCTCTTCGAGGCAAGCTAGCATAAAAGAAATTCTTAACTAATTTGGCGATGTAGGTGGAGCAGAAAAAAGATAGGACTGTACAATTTATACATACTTACACTAACTTAAAAATTTAATACATACATAAATCCAGACACGTTTGTAGCAGCGAGAGGTAGAGGTTAAATAATACTTCAGATGGCAGAGAGTAGTATTCACTGTCGAGTGCTGATGTGAACTGAAGTGAACTCATTTATTTTGGAAACGGTAACCTTAAGTACAAATATTAACAAGTCGTACTGCTAGTACAATGTATAGCACAGTGAGTGAGCGGGACGGATGATGTGCGAGCGAGATAGAGCAACTATTAATATGTGCGCTCCCGCGTAGCACTAGCGGTAAACTTAACCCCGGTAAAGTTGTGAGGTCTTCGGACCAACAACATAAAGACAAGTCCAATAAAAAAAAAAAAGCACTAGCCAGTAGTTCGTTGTCCGCTGCGATGACTAGACGTATGCAGCTCCTATACGTTTAAAGAATACCGATATATACGTATATACGAAATTATTTAAATAAATAATATTTTTTGTAAATAAAACTATTCTAAGAAAAATACTAATGAATACTATTCGCTAAGTAGAAAAACGCAACTCGTAAGACACTCCTCAGATATACAGATAGCGCCACCAGTCTGTTTTTGTTTTTATATAAAATCTCAATTAAAACTTTCAATCAACATCTTGTAGCACAAAGCCTTTAATATCTATTTTTTAACCTTAAACCAATCATAAATTGAAAGTACAGGCTGACAAAATAAAGTAAAAAATAATAGGGGCGCCACTTTGGCAAATTTGTTCAAACTCTAGAGTAATTTCGTTAGTTACTAGTGATTTTTAGTACAACATCAAACATCATGCAAGTATCAAGTTGCTTTAGATACGACATACTTACTTTGTCAACATAGCCTATGATTTTTCCTTTAATAATAATAACTACAATTTTGTAAGCAAGAGCTTTAACACTTTGTGATAGTTAAAAGAACAATTATTTGATTAAAAGAAGCTAAACTAATTATTACAAACCTATCATGTCGGCAGTTCTTTGGTAAATAGAGTCAATTATAACGAAAAGATTTTTGCTTCAATTTCCACTAGACATCATTGGTAAACTTTAAAAATCACTGTTCACGTGAAACTTGATATTGTTACATGCGTATTTAGTTATATTTTTAGTGGGTTTTAGACTCGGATCAACGTTAAAATTAAAATGACATGGATAAATTCGCTTTGTTTATTCACTGACTTTTGACTACAGACAAAATAGAATATTGCCAGAAGGCAAAAAAATTGTTCTCATTCTGGACGTTATGGTCAGGGCATTATAATTAGTTCCTTTTCAATTTTATAAACTTCGTTACACTGAAAAAATCTAATTAGAACTTTCAATTTGTGGCTGATTGTATTTAAAAAAGTTCCATTTTCGAAATCTGTTGATCGGTATTTTTTATTATTTTTAAATCTTCAAAGTCGACATCGCCAACAGATTTTTACACGTTAGGTTAATTAGATCTTTAATTGACTTCAACGTTTCTTTAATTTGACCATAAAGGTACAATGATTTTAAGCTGTTTTAAATAATTTAAAACCGGTACATGCAAACTTGATAATTATTTCAACTTAGTTTACAAAGTCTGAATAGAGCTACAGATAATCCAATTCAGATAGGTTAACGATATCCAATCTAGTCAATTGCGATTGTTATACCCAAGTTTTAATTGGTGAAAGTGAAGTGATATAAACAATAGTAGACAAATTTTAATAATGCCTATCTTAGAAGCAGAATACTCGAAATGATAATCACCGAGTAAAAATTAAATCCTATTATTTAATGGTGGCATAGTTTATATTGTTTTATTGCCTAAAGTGGGTAAACAGACAGATTAGCATACCTGTTTGATTTGGTGCCTACGGCGTCATTTTATCATCACATCATTCGCCGGCAATTGGGTGTTCATCCACACTTCCTCGACGCCTGGAAGTCGTCCACTGTACGTGGCGCACGATTCTTCATACCATACGTGAGCGACTATGGATTTTTCATATTTTTTTATTATTGCTGAAGCACAGCAGACAGGCTAACGGCCCAACTGTGATGGAAAGTGGTTACTGTCGTCTATGGACATTAACAGGACCAGAGGTGCTGTTTCGGAGTCTCCTTTTATACAATGCTCCCTTTTGGATTTTGTATCACTGGTTTTAATTGAAATGAAGAAAAATAGAATCTTTAACAGCGTTTTGTTGCGTTCTTTACAAATTATAGTATTAGAAGAAAAAATAAAAGTTGCCAGAGACAATAATGAAATATTTTTGTTTATGCATTCATGGCGGGAATTCAAAGCGTAGACAGGTGCTGCCAATGTGCTGCCGGCCTTGAAGGAAAAACTGGAACCTGGCCATTGATGCCGGAACACAACTCAAATTTATTATGACGGCATACTCTAGGCTAGGGGTGGTAGCCATTAAGTCGGGCAAATGCCCTACCACCAATGGAATTATTTATCTCCTGAGGTTTTTCGACGTAAACAGATATTTAAAGTTTCAACGAGGTAGGCAACGCATTGGTTCCCTTGATGTTGCAGATGTCCATGGGCGACGGTAATCACTCGCCATTAAGTGGATCCATTTGTCAGTTTACCTGCAAGCAAACATAAAAAAAACCTGATGAAAATTGGTTACCGTTGTGTATAGACGTATGCAAACCAGGGGCGATGGCAACGCGTTACCAGCCTCTAGGATGAGATAAGGGGATGGGGTAACGAATATAGGAGAGGGAAAATGGGGGAGTGGGGGGAGGCGTGGATAGAGAAATGGAGGGAGGAGCGGAAGAAAGAGTGGAAGGAGGAGTGGGGGAAGAGCGGAATAAGGAATGAGAGGAGAAGTGGAGGAGGAGGAGTGGGAGGAGGAATGATGGGAGGAGTAGTGGATAGAGATAGGGGGACGGGAAAGTGGACTATCGAAACAGCTCGAGGCTAACTATTTCACGTCTATATTCTGTGTAAGTCGGTCCTGCGAACTGTAATCGAGGTAACGATTCTAACATAGCTCTACCACTTTAATAAGTTTCTTCTCAATTTCGATTGATTTGTTCTAAAAATATATTTCGAAAAATAATACTCCAGAAAACAAGACAAAATGACCTGTGACGCCATTCAGTCATGTGAGCTTTAGGAATATTCCAGAGTTACGTTTTTACTGGACGATATTATTTTTTTCCAACCTTAATATCTACTAATCTGCCTCTGTCAAGTGTGTTATGTAAACCTTTATTCCCTTAAAATCAGAAAGTTTATTTCCTGCATCTGGATATACAGAAACTATTATTATAGTTCAGATTTATGTACCTAACAAACAACATCATTTCTAAGGAAAACTTTCTTTAAAAATAACAAGAACTCGTCGACACCCTAAAGTCAGTCACGTATGATAACGCTATAACATAAAGTAACACGTCCATCTCCGTAATATTATACGTGTAATTCTCAGACGTCAGTTTTATCTAGTTTGATCCAGATAAAACAGGATTAAGTTACTTTTACGTGATGCTCAAATGAAATCTAAAAGGCATTATTCCAGCAATTAACGCGTTTTGATGTACTTATTTAAGTTTTAGTTGTTCATTATCAAAGACACCCGCGTCTTGTTTCCCCTGCCTTGGGTTTGAATCCTGGTTATTTTAGGTTTTATGGATATTGTTAGATGTACGATGTTTTGCAGGTAAATGAAAACGTTTTATCAGAAAACCTGTACTTTAAAATTATCGACATATAAAATCGGCCAATTCGCCTTAGAGGGTATACCGTCAGCTATTTTGATATAAAAGAATCTAAGCTGAGCAGTAACATATTTGTGTGACTTTTTATTAGATACCTTTGTCGCTTGAGATTAACTTGAAGTTTTTAGGGTTCTTTCATTCTATATATCCGCCATACATGTAACTGAGTGTAGATTTTTTTTCAGTTTACCCTGTATATAATTTTTTGAGTACCTACCTTTAGTCAGATTTTGATTTTACATTTTTAATGTGACTTTAACTAGATACTTACTTATAGGATTATAATTATATGCACAAAACCCATAAAGATAGTTTATGACAACCCACATTTATTATTAGCTTTATTCCAGACAATAGCCACAATCATAAAAAATATAAAATTTAAAATTGAAAAATACTTTTAAAATGGATAAACACCAATTCATCATCATACATTTAAATGATTATACTTCAATAATAAACTAACATAGGTATGCGTTCGATACACTTTACACGGCACACGAGTGCGTAAAATAAAAGAGTACTGTAACAAATTCATTATAAAACCAACACGAAACCAATTTAATACACAGCTGGCTCATAATAAACCTATTTACGTGCATGTTATTTAAAAAATCCCGTCCGAAGGGCCGAGAGTCCCGCTGGGCTCTCACTTGGGTCCCGTGTTTTTTAATGTTAAAATATGGAGTAATGACACTTAATAAAATTCCTTTTACCGGACAGGATACCTCGACCTTCTCATAAATTGGTCTAAAATTTTAAACGTGCACCCTATTATTTTTTATTTGAAATAATTTGTACTCTTATTACGAGATACGCTTCCTAAATTAGATGATTATAAATTGTAATTTTTGGGAGCCCTTTTTTTCGTGAGTGTTTAATAAAAAAATTTATTTGAATATTTTTTTACCCTTTTGGTGTATTGTTTGTGAGAGAGGATTTTAACATCTGTAAACAGCTTTGCAGGAATTATGTGATGGTTAAATGCAAATAAATGATAAAAGAAAAAACGAGAAGAAGGCGCTTATCTCACCATCAGTCGGCTGCTTATAAAAAAATGATGAATATTTTTTTAGTACAATCAGATATGATTTAAAAATAACTTCTTTTTCATGGCGGAAACGAGAATGGAGTTTTCCAAATAAAGACAGTTACTTTATATGGACCACATCAAATTTTATGACCTTTCTAAATAGCAAAACCAGAAGATAATGAAACGTGTATGCTTTTAAAGACAATATGCAGACCTATAGATAAAATTATTAGTTATTTATTTGGCACATATAACAAGTTACAGCTGATATAAAGTACAAAAGTATAGCATATTTAATATAAGGTCTGGGCGTACACTTTAAATATGTGAGCACATTATGTAAGATAACATCGACAAATTGTTAAATAGTTAGTGTAATTAGTATTACTTAAACAAAGTGTTAGGAGTTAGTTTTGTTAGTAGTGTTAAAACAAAAAAAATAATAACGTCAGAAAGACGAGGAGAGGAACTTAAAAGTTGGCTTGTCAAATTTTATATACCGATACGACATCCATTAAATATATAATTCAAAATAGAAATTCATTAGATGAAAAGCATTGACACAATCATAGAAATAGATTAAAACTAATAAATATACTCCATAATTTTAAATTCGATAACACTGTCAAAATAATTCAAGAGCCGTAACATCAGAAGCTCCAATTCTTATTAATGCATTCACACCTAATAATAATATATTAGAACACATCATTGCGACGTTAATAACACAAATAGATACGAAATTATGAATTATATCCTCCTTTACCGTGTATCAGTTCACACATGGCGCTAATTAGGCGGGTGATATAAAAAGTACCGGTAGTTCGACAACGTAAACTTGGGTCTACGTTGATTTTATTTGAAAAAAGAAGAATTGAATAAGTATATTTCTTTGGAAAGAGCTAGAAATATTTTGGTACAAACACTGATTAAAATTTGTAGATATTTGAGAACTTGTACGCCAAATATCCAAAAAATGGGGTTGGAAACCTATTTGTATTGCTGTATTAGTTAGTAATTATTAAATGTCTGTTTAAATGTTCTTATCGATTTAAATTGCTGAAGACTGCAAAAAGGAGCAGAATAAGTAAGAAAGCAAAACTGAATTTCAGTACCAGAAGTATTTGACAGGTAATGTTAATCACTAGAATAGACATAAAAACGTCATATAATTAATATATTAATCGGCAAAGCTAAGCATGTTACGCTTGCGTTATGGGTAATATACAACGGACCTTCTGGAGCTGATTCCAGGCACCCAGACTATATGTAGTAAATAACAAAAGTTCGTTTCCGATAGTCCTACATACTACATGGAAAGATTGTGTACACTTATAAAGTGGTCAAATTTGTTTGTTTGTATGGGAATGAGAATGGACGCGAAAGTAGGGATGGACGCAGCACCGAGGTCACAGGACCGAGGTCGCAGGACTCGCGTTCGCAGGACAAGTACTCGACTCCGGCGGCCAAACTGGTTCCATACTGGCGACTTTCTACGAGAAATATGTTTCACACTAGGGATGTCCTACGCGTTAGGGCTGTACCTCATAATGTGGATATGCTCCACACTAGGGATGTCCCCTAATAGCACTTTAATTAATTTAATCAAAGCGCCCCACGCTTTTTGACATATTCAATAAACATTCTATAATCTAAGCATGGAACATATAAAGTGAAGTTATATGGGACATCCCTATCATAGTTAGTGAAAAGCACTTTCCTAGTACAAAGTCACCACTATGGAACGCATTCCTATAGCCTAGCGTGCTCGTTCGATCTAAAAGACAAATATTTTTCCCATACAAAATCTTATACTAATATATAAAGCTGAAGAATTTATTTACTTGTTTGTTTGCTTGAACGCGCTAATCTCAGGAACTACTTGTCTGGTTTGAAAAATTCTTTCAGTGTTCGATAGCCCATTTATTGAGGAAGGCTATAGGTTATATATATATCATCACGCTAAGACAAATAAGAGCGGAGCACCAATGAAAAATATTTCAAAATCGGGGGGTTTTGACAAAAAATTCGACGCGGACGACGTCGCGGACACAGCTAGTGATATATAAAACAGGGTTCGGAAAACTGTCAAATGTCAGATTTTTTTCCTAGTCAGATAGACTCTAAGTCGCTTAAAATGACATCGATACATCACTATCATGAACTATATTTTATCTCATTTTCTCACAGCCGAAACCCTATAAATACATTTATAGTTATAGTTTATATTATCTCTTTTTTTCATTACACTTTTTTGTTTCATAAAATCCAATTCACACCGTCCCATCCCAAAACAAGTTGCACTTTAACATAAATTGTAACTTTACGTTACCACTATTTATAATAGGTATTGAAACTCCATTTTATATTGTTTTACTTTCTTGAAAAAGCATCAAGTAGACCTTAGCATGATCAGTTTTTCCCATAAATATTGTGAGTTTGTCTCTTTAGCTGGCATCTCTATAGACGCTTCACACAGGCAAATAAAATGGCTGAGCGCAAGTGTAAGACAGCGCTGTCACGGACACAAGCATGCATTAGCTGGTCAGTTTTTATAGTAAGAATTATAGAGCGACGCCAAATCTAGAGGTTATATAATCAAAGCATGTACATATCATTGTAAGTCATCATTTTTTTTATTCATTATATTATTTCCGTTATATACCTATTTCTATTTGAGCGCTTAAATAGGGTAATTGAGGTTTAGTATTCCAAAACATGGAATCATTTTTTAAAGCTTATATTGTTAAGATTTGGATACAAAAAAAATATCCAAAAGAAGTTATTTCCATTGCAAACCTTTTTGTATTAGAAGACATCTTAAAAACCTAAGATAGCTTTATCTCGAATGTCGAGATTCGAAAGAATTTTCTATTACCAAATCAAATTGATAATAGGTTTAGTCGTAACTATAAGTAGTCGAACTCTGGCTCTAGCGGCGAGAACTGTCAACGGGTCAAAATTAGACGTCGACAAAATGTCAACGCATCCTGCGGTTATGCCACTAATTAACGCATTCTGTTTATAATATTATACTAAACCCATTTTAATATTGTCTTTTATTAGTATATGTGCGATTTTGCATATGCTAAAGACTCACAGCAATAATTGAAAATAATTGAAGTCTGTATAGGGTGTGCTTATTTTTATTGCTAAAGCACTGCAGATAGAATGACGCTCCGCCTGATGTAAAGTGGTGCTAACAACACCAAAGGTGCTGCCAATGTGCAGTCGACCTCGAAGAGGGGATTCGAACCTGATCACTAATCCTGGAAGTCAGGGTTGTTGCCTCTTTGATTGCCCCCTTTGCACGTGATAGGTACAACATCGTACATACACGTACCTACTCACGGACAAGAAACTGAGGGTGGTATTCGTCAGTTCTGCGGTGAAAATCTTCACTAAAGTGGACAATAGATACCGGTAGTAAATAACGCTGCAGACCAGATCTACCTACAATATTGTTACACGCCGACAAAAGTGGATGCACACCTGGCTACCATAAAACACACTTTATTACCCACCGGCGTTTGAGCTAATAACATTGAAACTGTTTTATGACTGTCTTCTTTTGTTTACTTAGTGTTTAAAATTAATGATTGGAAAAACAGCCCATTGTGTATTGTAATCTTTATAGTAGTCTTTAGCCAGGTGTGATTCTTGGAAAATTCAGTTCACGCGGTCGACTAGACACATTGTATTTGGACAGTATAAAGCAATGCCTCAATGGAGGGGTAAGACAGTCAAGCGATAAGCACAAGCGAAGCAAGACGTGTACTACTACATTCGGTAATCTATTCAGTGACGGACTTTGCGCGTGTTATTGAATCGTGCATTACGTTTGCACTGGTTGTGTTCAGTTATATTTGTACCTGTGTTATACGTGTTTGTATAGTTTTAATAAATTCTATAGTAATTCTAACGGCGTTTTAATTCGAGTCCTGCAACTCGTAACAATATTATAAAATTCTAAACATGCCGTGTCTGTATATTGAAGCTATTTAAGGTCACGTCCGCGACTTACGACTTATAATGTGCACACTTCAAAGGACTTTTCTTATCCAGATACGTTGTAAGCCACGCCCCTCAGCCGCGTCCGTCAGTCGCGACTTATAATATGCACACACCTCAAGACTCCGAAAACTAAGCGATTCTGTCGCGTGTTAGTATGGGATCGTCTATAATGTTATAAAATTATAAAAAGGCCATGTCTGTACATTGCAGTTATTAAAAAAACAACTGGAATAGACTATATAATAGATGACGGAGAACACGACACCATTTTTTTTAGATTTCTGATTATCTGACCGACAGCAAATTATCAGACTTAAAATCTGCGCTACTTTTTATCACAAGGGAATTTCTGGGAATGATTTAAAATAATCAGATTAAAAAAAAACTAATTTCAAAATGATTTTTTTCACTGATCGATAGTAAATTTGATGTAATTAAATGTGTGTTTTTTTAAATCCCGGTAATCCCGCGGGAATTTGGGGGCTTGCAGTACGTTGGTAAGACCTCTGGTTTGTAAATGTCTGTAGGCGACGGTGACCACATTCCATCAAGTGCACCGTAAGCTATATTTCAGCTATAAGAAAAGTAACACAACAAAAAATTTGGTCAGGATTTAGAAGTGAAAATTTCATTTATTATTTTCTTAAGCAATAATCGAGTCAGTTGAAAGTGGTACTGATAAGGTTGTTGGTCGTAGTTATGCAACAAGTAACACATAGGATGAAGGTTATATCCACCCTGGCAGGAGGTGTATGCGCAAACGAAACCACACCCCGTATGAAGGACGTTACAAGAACGGCAATGATCTTAGATTCAGGTCACAATAACACTTCTTTTGAGCTGCTAGTACCACCACAACGTGGCAAACCTCACACACCCTCATCGCGGTTACCCCACGGTCGGCAGTCTACAAGTGGATTTCACCTCTTAAAAAAGGATGACACATTCATGTGAATCATTGTAAACTAAACCAGACCAGTAAGTCGTAGTAGTTAATTTAATACCCGAAAAAATTGGAACTAAACACAAGCTTAAAAAAAAAACAACCATAACATGACAAGTCCTGCCCCGTCTTACATGTAATTTACGAGGTAGTTCATGCCCAGATGTATATCTTTGAATAAATAAGGAAGCCCCGGCTCAAGATGATTTTAACGCGAGACCCATTGTTGTTAGATACATATAGAGTGGTTACACCCTACACTTTTTTCTGTCACGAACTATGTTGCTAAAATTTGCTTATTAATCCAACCTAACCCCTCCCCAAATATAGACGCATTGATGGATAATACTTCCTTTTGTTAAGCTATAAATCTGCGCTTGGGTTCTCGCATATGTGCACCACATACATGCGTCTGTGGAACAGACAACACCTGTGTTTGCTGAATTCAAAGTGATTTAGTTATATTAATATTTCTTGCAGTGGTAATATTGATAACATTAGGCACAGAAAGGAAAAGCAACACAAATGGCACTAGATAAGATATATATAGGTATAGACATAAGGCACACACTGCACATGCACTTCCTCACAAGACCAGTATGTAACAGATACACTCTAAATTAGTATAAGTAAAAAAATAATATTATAAGTTATTCTTAAGGTACACTACAACATAAAAATCACTAAATTAATGTCACACACAATAACAAAATAAACAATAAGCGTGTATAAACCTAAAAACTTTCATAGAAATTAAGTTGTAAAAAAGGGTACGGAAATCGAGTCCGTAGAGTAGTTAATAAAAAAAAAATATTGATAACATTAATCTAAGTACTAAATTTAATACCAAAACTCTTTCTCTTCGTTAAACCAATGCAGAATTAAGCCAAAACTTTATAATAAATACGTATCAAGCCAAAATGTTATAATAAATGAACATCAACCTAAATGAAATCAAAAGATTTAAGAAAATGTTTCCAGAGTATGGACTATTTAGTCGGAAATATTAATTATTTTTTGCCATTTAAAAAAATGGGGGTAAACACAACTCTAGAAATGTCTTAATGCTTATTCAAAACAGTATGTTTGATTATAAGCTATCAATGTGATATTAGACCCAAGATTTTAATACTGTGGTACATTAAGCTTTCATAACACATGACCATTAAACGACCAAATAAAAAACTCATTAAGTATTTAATGCTATTCTGAAGGGCGATGCACGTCAGATTAGACGGTTAATGCCAGTTAAATAGATCATAGCTCTTACAATCGTAAATCAAATCTTATTATCTCTTAGGGTCTTCACACATGGGTTATCTTGATGAGCAGATTTCATTCAGCACGATGTTTTTCTACACCTTCATCGACTGATTGTTGCAGCAAACAATATACATATCAGCTCAGACATTTTTCTAATTTTCATTATTATTATTTTTTATATTAAGCTCTATACCTATATATTGTGGTTTTATTATTTGTTTTTATTCCTAGTTGTTTAAATTCAGTATCTATGAATGACTTGACTTATTAAAAGTCACTTCATTATGAAATTCTCAGAAAATTTTCAGACAGCCAACCTGATCGAGAGTGGTTATTGTCGCGTATGAACATTTACGACACTAAAGGTGTTACCAACGTGCTGTCGGCCTGGAAGGAGTATTATATCACCTTTTTTAATAAACCCCATATCATAGCACTGTGGGAAACTTCAGCTAGGAGCTCATTCCAATCCTGGCTGAAAGCCATGCATCACTCAGCGAGATTTCTAATGTGTGGTGCGTCACGTTTCATCCATCAATTTATTGATGTATAATCTAGCACAGTTAAAGACTATGGTTAATACATGAATGTGATGCTATCTAAATACAGATAGATGATATCGCTGTTAGAGTTGCCGATAAGGTTGGGCATTTGTTTGTATTAGTAAAAATGATAGATAGATAGATAGATAGATAGATAACACTTTATTGTACACCATTAGAGAAAACTTATGATGAAATGCCCAATCTCATAAACGTGTAAATATAATATTTAATATTGATTAGAATACTGGTGTGCACATTACGTAAGCGATAAGGTTTCTGTATATATAGTCTAAGTTAAATTAGTAATAATTCAGAAATTAATATACTGCATGAGTACAACAGCTCGTCGTCTTATTTTGTACCCTCCTCACGGCGATTGAGCCATGGGCTCTCGCCAGTGGTGCGTCGCCCTATCCAACGGAGTAACCATCAGCACCATAGACGCAACACTCATCTTAATCAAACAAGATGTGTATATTACAATTACCACGTGTCGACGGTGAAGGAAAATATTGTAATAAACCTACATTTTAACAGTTTTAAGCGCGGTATTTCATTTGATTTTTAACCGACTTCTTATATCAACGTTTCGACTACTTTTCAGTAATAGAAAATATTGTAATGAAACCGGCACGCTGAGATAAAAGATGTATGAAACCCGCCAATCTCCCTTGCACAATATTGGAGGGTCTACTCTCCGTTTCGCCCTGATAATTAGGAGACTTGAGCCCAGCGCTGGGACGTTTATGAACTTATGTAATTATTATATTGTTACGTGCGAGTGGGTGTACGTACTTAGGGTTGAAAAAAAAACACCAGTTTTTTTTACTAAATGCTTTTATTAACTTACACAGCCGTACGTGATTTTTTCCGCAGGGTTACACCCCTACACGCACAACTAACGACACACTGTCCCTACGATAAGATGTCTCACTCACATTACTGTCGCCGATATTGCGGTGCTCATCTTCGTAGACACTGCGCGTAGCTCGCTTCTGGATCTCCTTTAAAGTATACTAAACTCCTCCTTCACTCAAATATCCACTAAATTTTTCACTAAACTCACCACTAAACTCGCCACTGTCTTCTACTAAACTCTTCTTCCAACTCTCTAAACTTGTCACTATCTTCTATTAAACTTCTCTTTCAACTCTCTCGTATCGGTTTGTCGCTTCACTGTCTTCAACTGGACTGTCAGGTAGGCGCACCTTCGCTGCTACCCGGAAGAATTTTTTGGAATCCATAATTTCGATCTTCTTTTATTTACTGTCTATCCCTTTCTAAACATCTATCTCTGTCTCTTCCTTCCTGAACTTTCTATTCTAGAATTTCGATCTACATTTCGTTATTCTTTTGTTCTCCATTGTTCCCTTTCTAAAATGTTTCTCTCCTTGTCTTTTTCTACTAAAGTCTTCTACATTTTTCTGAAACTCCTTAAACCCTACCCACCATCGCTCGCCACAATATTTTGTAGTATTGGTAGGCGACCACCACAAAATTGCTGCCCATTATTCCTCTCTCCGGATGAATATGCTTGGTCCGGACTTGTTGCTTTTTAACCGGCTTCAAAAAGAGGAGGTTTTCAATTGGTATGTTTTTTATGTTTGTACACCGATTACGCTGCGATTTATGATCCGATTCACATGATTCTTCTTTAGTTTCATGCGGAATAGTTGTCATTTGGTACGCTAAAAATTTAACATAGTTTGTCCAAGTACTTTTCATGTTATGAACATTTATTTATGAAAAAAAAAATCCGTTTCCGTTTCTTGGGACCTATATTTTTTAAGGCGCGCGGCACCTTTCGTAGGCCTACCTATAACCAGTCACTAAAAAGTAACAAATAAAAAAAAACTTCGTTTAAAAAAACCGACTTCAAAAACTAAAAAGTATAAAATAACTTATTTCTAAAGCTATTTTCAATTATAATATCTTTTCTTTTAAAAATATACAAGATCTTTATCCCAATACAAACTTTTTATTTGCTTGTTTTACATTTATCTTACACTTATGTTATTTACTATCTAAAATGATATGTACCTATAAATTACAATTTTATTGCATCCCCAATACTCAGGTCTTATTCGAGAAAAAGAAGCGAAAATGAGCGTTTAACATTCAGTCAACGTAGTAAAAGATAAGTGAACGTGCATACGTATACGTCGCAGTTAAAGGTGGAAATATGGAATTGTGGGAGTCGACAGTTTCAAATATTAGAATACTAACGGCCCTTAAATCCGTGCAGGAACAGAGAAAGAGTTCAATTTCCTATGGCCGGGCGGCCTGTGGTAAGAAGCAACAAAACAACATACAGCCAGGTGGTAGGGTATTTGACTGTCTGGATGGCTACCATCCCCGGTCTAGAGTATGCCGTATAACAATCTTGAGTTGTGTTCCGGCGTTACTGGCAAGGTTCCAGTACCCCTTTAAAGAGTATCAGCACATTTGTAGCACCTTTGGTGTTAGAAATGTCCATAGGCGATGGTAAACGCTTTCCATCAGGTGGGCCCTCTGCCTGTCTCATAAGATGTCACGACCTCTGCTGGCCTCGAAGAAATTTTATGACATCCTTTTTAAAAAACTCCATATCGTCGCAATGTGGGAAAATCTCAGCTGGGAGCTCATTGCAAATCCCCATGGCACTGTTAGCACGTGGTTAATGTAACAAAATACACATTAGGTCAGAAAACTGTCCCAGTCAGGATTTGAACCTGCGCCCTTTGGTCACGAGTGAGCTAATCACTCTACCGCGGTTTCGTTGTAGTTAGGTATTTAAAATAATATTTTAAACATCCATTTTTGAAGTGAAACTTCTTTAGAATCGTGATTTGAGATACAAGTATGTCGATAGGACTAAGCCTGCGAGAGAATGAGATAGAACATATTATATTTAATAATTTAAACACAAATATACAAATAGAGTTGGAAATATTTCGAAGTTTTTCGTTAATACTTCAAATTTTGTGTTTTAAAACTTAAATATATTATAACAATATATTCCACTTGGCATCCGGTGCCGATCAAGTGCTCGGTGGCGCTGATAGCCATGACCTATTAAGCCTACACAGCGATCTTCCTCTCAGTTAAAGAATAAAAAAGAGAGTTATATATCACTGTGGTATATAATTGATCTGTTCCTTACTTTTATGTACTTGCCATAAAGTACGGTGCCTAATGATAACGAATGAATAAATTAATGTTCTTTATTACATACATAAGTTACACATACATATACAATAGGGGGTCTTTTCGCTGCCGGCGATATCTTCCAGACCACCTTTACAGTGATTAAAAATAATTGAAATTAAAAATACTTAACATAGATTATAAAGTAAAAAAAATGTCAAAAAAAATCTAATATTGATACTCGTGTGTTTATTGTTATACCTAAATATTTTGATGTTTATTTATTTATTATTATTACTATTTATTATTAGTCAGAATTATATATAGATTATATATATTAGCTGATACCAGCCCGCATCGCATGCCGTAAAATCCGTTCTTAGCTAACCTCTACTTGGCGAAAGGAAGGTCCATGCCAAATTTCAATTCTATAGGTATTATAGTTCCTCAGATATCGTGATGAGTCACTATATACGTGGATTTCAATTATATATATAGATAACCTGTATCTAATATTTTAGTCATTTATTATTACTGTCCAAGAATTCCTGTAACAAATAAAATGTCTTTTCCGTTAGGTATGTAAATAGCTTATATTTATGTATCAAATTCGCGGCACGTCTTTATGTCTAATGACATCATAAATATGCTACATGCAAATAATGTTGTTGTGCACCTTTTATTAAATTTGAATATGTCACATCTTCATGAGCTTATGATGCTTTCATATTGCTCAGGGTATCTTCTGACACGAAGCGCCACTTCATAGATATATAGACAAGGTAACTTGCATGTAATATAACTAGTTTGTCAAGTTTTCAAATATATACGTAGATAAATTGGTGGTAGCCACGCAGTCTAAGTTTAATACAGCTAGAATGCGGTCACTAGGTGTGTTCTTAGTACGTCATTGCCTGCCTGTGGTTTGGAAGTGATTGATTTAAGAAATAATGCCGCACATTGTACTTTATAGTGTTCAAGACAATTAGTGTGTTATTTTTATTGTTTTGTAGTACAATATTTTATCTCCTTTATATATATATATACGCTAATGCGAGGCGCTTATATAGAATGTTGTTACCGTTGTGCGAAAAAGCTGAATTCGTTATTTCCCTGCAACATAAAACATACGACTTCGTCCTGGTCGTGCCGATCGTAATTTTATACAAATTACTTATTGAGGTAATAAATTTATAAATCGAGAGAGAGATACGGGAATTTGACTATGGCATTTAAATTATTGCTTGTAACTTCTGATTACAGTATATTAAAGTATTTATAATTTCTTTTTCTCTGGCTTAGAATTAACATTCTACCACCATTTTCTTAGTCTCTCTCTTATGAATTACAAAGAGCTGAAGCTGGTGATAGGTCTACATTTTACGGACGCCGGCTTGTTCTGTGGGACAAATGACCGTGCCGCCTCCACCAGATCGCGGTAGATTGGTAAATCCAAGAGTTGTTGGCTTCAAGTCGTGAAGGATGACACGTACCAACGGTCTCAAAATAAGTGACACGCAAATTAAAGAAAAAATAGTAGGAAAGCGGGAACCCTGGCTTTGAAATGAACGCTCCGAACACAACTGGGATTTAAGACTCAGATAATTAGTACATTACACTAGCTGATCCGTCAAACTTTGTTCTGCCATAAACAAAAAAACACCATAGAAGGGTGAAATAGTAGATGGTTACACGGAGTTGAAAGCGACCTATTTAGGCACGAGATGGTTTTACGTACGAGCGTAATAAGGGCGCTAATAATTAGAGTGCCTAAATAGGCCTTTTATCCGAGGTTCTGCTTTTCATTTCGAATATGAGGAAGGTATGACGATGATGTATTTGATGGCCTATGTGGTTGAGCGGGCTAAGCCTTTGCCGACTTACCTCACTGCAACGCAGAGGCTCCGGGTTCGATTCCTGGTGTAGTAAATTTGGGGAATGTATTTTCTCCGTTATTTACTATGGTCTGGGTGTCTGGGATCGGCCCCAGAATGGTCTGTTGTATATTACCAAGAACACAAGTGTAACTTGCTTAATTTGGGGATATACAGTGTATGTGCTTGTCTGCCGATTTATTATTATTTATTAAGTAAAAGCTAATTCCTTAAATAAACAACTATATGAGAAGGAGAAGAGACAATATGAGAAATAAAAAATACTTTCATTTCTCATATTCTGAAAGTACGCTTAAGTTGCCTAATTACAGGGATGAAAACAGTACTTTTCGTCCCTGGGATACGATTCTCCCTGCTGTCAAAAAATTCAGAAAACAATGCGAACCATAGATACTACATGTGTTTCATGTCCTTTTTTTACAGCCACTATTAAATCGCAGCATAAATTGTAATAATAAATTATCAACAATTTTGTAACATCATATTCATCATTCATACTTATAAATTACTTTTTACTAAATTATTATTTAATATAATAAGTTGGGGAAAAAGTCTTTTCGCATATAGTATGTATGAACCTGTAATAAGATCTCTTTGGTTATACCATTTGTATCTGGCTGGTTTTGGTATTATTAAAAAGTTTTAATTTTAAAGAAGACAATCCCAAATTCAAATTTGGAAAATGTGTGATTTTCATTTGTTTTTCTTATTTGGAAAATGAGTGGACCTAATGCAGTATCTGTGAGAGTAGCGCAAATTTGGTTTAAGCGTTTTCAATCCGGAAATTTGATATCAAAGATGCACGTCGCTCTGGTCGCCCTGTTACAGACAAAATTGATGCTATTTTTGAAAAAGTGACTTGACGTTTCACGTGTGACGTACCAAATGACATTTCATTAGATTTAGATATGGATTTACCACCTGATTTCATTAGAGAAGTAATTGTTTGTTTAACTAATCTGTTTTTGTCTGCTTTCCTCATATTTTAAATAAAAAGTAGAGTGTTAACCTCGGGTGAAAGGCATATTTAGGTACTCCAATTATTAGAGCCGTCGCTACGCTCTTGCGCCAAACCATCTCATGCTTAAATATGTCACCTTCATTTCTCGTTTAACAACCTATTATTACCATCTATTCTTATACCTACCAAATACACAAGAAAAATCATTAAAATCGGTTAAGCCGTTTCGGAGAGTTCGACTACAAACACCGTGACACGTATACAGTTTGAAAGCTGGAAAATATAAGTAGCTTAAAAGCCTCATAGTGTGATTGCTTATAAATTGAAAGAGATAATACAAAATAGCATCCCTTTACAAAAGTAGGGTAAACAACCCTTTCGCTGAGCACAAAAGCCTTAAACCTAGATAGGGTGCGTGAATTATCATTTCCCTCCACCGCACAATTTAAATTTTACATTAGCTATCACTGCTTATGATTAGGTGGTGCTTCGCAGATGCGTCGCGCCGGTAAGCCCTGTTGATAGGGGCCCATAATTGGTGTTGTCACCCTATTATTAATGGGGTTAGGTGCCTTTAAATATTATATTTGTTTATGATTATTCAATGAGCTAGCGCTTTCGTGTTGAGGTGTGTTTTTTAAGGTTTCATGGCTATTTTGGTTAAAATAGAACCTTTATAAAAACATCTATCTTTGTATATATATATATATATATATATATATATATATATATATATATATATATATATAGCCATTTTTTTTAAACTAGTAGCACCTAATATGAAATAAAAATATGATTCACAAAACATATAATAAATAAATAAATAAGGCTTGCACGTCGAGTTTTTTAGTCATCGAGGTTGGTAACTCAGCATTGTGCTGCATCGAAATTTTATTTAAATTTAAAAAAAAAACCGACATAGCGCTGATTTGTCATATATCGGGTATCATATCATATGTGATATATCTCGTATCACAATTTTAACGAAAAAATATGTCACCCAAAAATGTAGTTAGTTGCTGCACTGACGCCGACATAATAGGCTGTGGTAAAATGTAGAAAAAAAATAAAAATATAGACATTCCGAAGTTTGCGTCACATATCCTGGTCATCCGATTTTTCTTGTCCAGCCTCTACCGGCAACCTTACGCTGGTTGTGAGGGTAATTTTATTAATGTATGGCGAGTCGATGACGGTTACTCCCGTTGGAATGAGTGGCGTAAGCGT
The DNA here is from genome assembly GCA_039645545.1 of Dendrolimus houi. Classification (NCBI taxonomy): domain Eukaryota; kingdom Metazoa; phylum Arthropoda; class Insecta; order Lepidoptera; family Lasiocampidae; genus Dendrolimus; species Dendrolimus houi. Next base: position 3,832,330 of record CM077126.1, read on the forward strand.
GGAGTCCATGGCACAATCGCCACGGGAACGACCCTGAACCGCCGCAGAGAAGTACAAAACGAGACGACGAAATGTAGTAGTTAGTACTCTCAATGTATTGATTGTTTTATTAATTTAGCATGAAACTTAAAATTATTCAAAAACCTAACTGCTCCGTCATATGAAAAAATTACATCATGAACTTATAATCGTGGTAGCGTAATGGCTTGCGCACGCGTCCCACATACAAAGGGCGTCCGTTCGAATCCTGGCCGGAACGCCTGCATTTACGAACACTTAAGAAATTTTTTCACCGAATGTGCATATTGTTATTATACAATTACTACGTGCTAACAACAGTGAAGAAAAACATCTTGATGAAACCTGCACATCAGGATAACCGATAAACTAATCCTGCCAAGCCGCCTTGGACAAGCGTGGCGGGTATACTGTCCGTTCCCCAATTGTGGGAGGCCCGAGTTCAACAGTGGGACGCTTATGTTATATATTAAGCATATAAGTACCATGAACAACCATATTTGTGAGATGCATCTCCTATGGTAGTATTTCTATATTGACAAATTTTATGACGTAAATGAAATGGACTACACAAAGTTTTAACTTTACTAATTATGCAGGAATATACGTGACGTAACACTGGTCAACGGTCCTAGAACAGACCATTTTTTTTTTAAGGCGGGGGAAATGCATTTCGCACATACCGGGTCCTTTGCTAGGGATTAGACCGTTGTTGATCATGGAGGCTTTCCACTGAGGCAATCCAAACAATAATCAACCGGCTTGTGTGGAGACTCGACTAATCAATACCCCACTAAAACCACCCTCCTCCCATGTGCCCCGGCTTATGGTAGGAAAGGCGTGAGATACAGAACGTACCAACCACAAGGCTGGAAGACGTCCGCGAAGTAAGTATAATAGTGTTACGAGCTACAGGACTCAAATTAAAAATGCAGTTGGAACTATTATAGAATTTATTATAACTGTACAAACACGTATAAAACAAATACAAATAAAACTGGATACAACCAGTACATATTGCACGATTCAATGCAATTCGACACGCGCAAAGTCCGTCGTCTATATCGCTAATCGAGAATACTACCAAACGTCTTACTCCTTTCGTAGTCGTCGCTCGACTACCCACCCCTCCATTCGGGCATTGTCTTATAATAACTACACAGTACAAAAAAATTGGCCGCGCGCACTGAGTTTCCGAGAAATAGTAATTTGCACACCGGGTTATCTATTCGTTCGAACGGCAGGAATAGATAACCAATAATAATCTCTATTGTTATTGTTTTCGACTTGTTAAGTCGAAAACAATAACAATAGGGATTAGTTCGACGCTAGTGATGGTCATAAAACAAATAGGATAACAATAGCATGTTTTTCTTAATTACAAATTCTAAACATAAAAGAATTCCTAAATCCGGGAAGACAATAAAATGCGCTTACGACAGGCAGCTGTGCGTTTATCCTTGACGGCATGTAACAATAGAAATGTTGTTGTACAATCCCTAATGTCGGGATTGCGGCTAAGCGGACTGTATTTCTGCGAATTTTATGCGAATGTATGCGAAAAACGGTGAGCTGGCCAGTGAGAACAAATCTTACAACGAGTAGTCAACTCACCTTGCGAAGAGCGGGTTTCAAGTCCAATGGTCGGCGCCGACTGCTTCCTTTGTAGATACAATTTTTGTTCAAAACGACTAGTTTTCACAGCATTCGCGACGAGGATGCAGCACTGACACACCGAATAGCGAAGGTTACGAATTCAACCAACGAAACTGGCCGAATATGTCCGTACACGACGGGCGCAGCGAATGATTCTCGCGGCAATTTTCTACCGTCACTGGCTTGCGCGCCAAAAAAATATACTAATCTAACCCGAACGAAAACTGTCGCTAATTTAACAAATACGAACGAACTTAAACCATTTAATTTTAATAAATCAAATACAAATTAATACTAATACTTATAAAAGGAGGACGGATTGAACAGTTGTAGTCCATTAATATAAAAATTAATAGCTTTAAATCAATCCAATCAGCGAGTTCAATATAATAAGGCAAATTAAAAAGTTTTAAATTATCATCATCGTGAAAATATGAATTTTACTCGATGCAATAACCAAATTGGAGTGAGTGGGATTTGTACAATTAATACCATTTGTAATTAAGTTCAGATTCGATGCAATTTTACTGTGTTGTATTTACTTGCTCATTAACTATTTATTTACATTTTTAATAGTACCAACTGTTAAAAATATAGTACCATATTCTTTGTGTTATCTGCTGCTCTTTTGTTCTCTCCTCCCGAACCAACAATATAAATGAAACTTTGGAATGAGTTTCAGTGCAAGACCACAGGTGAAAATTAGAAGAGGCGTGTAAATTTCTTAGAGGCCACAAGGGTCCTAGTGTTGCTGACGTCCAAAGGCGACGGCAACCACTTTCCATCAGGTAGTTCGTATGTCTGTTAGTTATGTGACGTGTGAGATAACTACACTACAACACAACTAACCGATGAAGTTTTTTACTTAAGTAGGTTTTTATATCTTACTAAGTTATCACCCATTATAGATAGATAGATAACAGTTTATTGCTCACCAAAATAAACAAATACAAAAGCAAAATGCATAATTTCAGTACTTCTTGGCAAAACAACAGGCAGCTTTATCGCTAAAAGCGATCTCTTCCAGGCAACCTAGCAAAAGAAATTACTAGTCCGATGTACGTGGAGCAGAAAAAAGATAGGACTATACAATTTACATATGCATATTTACACTAATTTATAAATGTAATACATACATAAATCCAGACACATTTTTACTATACCAATATATACGTATATACGAAATAATCTAAATAAATATATTTATTAACATTATATGACATATGACAAGCATTTTATATTAACAATATATTACAATACATAAATAAGTAAATATTTAATATATTAAAAATATTTATTTAAAGATAGATAGTATTTTCTAAATGAGTTCCGAAATGTGGGTTTTGTTTGGTAATGACCATTACGTTGGCAGAAATCTGACATTCTTTTATGGAGTTTATATATACATTTTTAACCAATATTTAAGGCAAATGAATATATTAGTAAGACTTGACAAAAAATTTGAACCGGATTATTTAATACTTTCTTTAGTTTTCGCGACTTGTATACATAATAAAACTGCCAGACCTCAGGACCCTGTGAGCTCTTTCTGCGTGCACCGGAACACAAACCAACTTGACTGATAATTTATTTTGTTTTTCCTTCCACCCATTTTAATATTATATAAAATTATTAGAGCTAGGCATGTTTGCTGGTGAGTTTCTTGCGCCGCTTCTTCTCTTCAAGCCATTACATGTTGCGAAGCGGTGATAAATTAGATTAGGCTCCCGTAGATTAAATAATGACCACAAACAAAATTAAAACTAAATAATTAAAATCAACAAGTTGGCGGTAGGCTAAATAAAACTTTAACAGTACTCGTTGAGACTGACTGACTGACTCGTTGACATCTTTGTCTTCTGTGATCACAGCCACTGAAAAGTGGCCGAAACGTCGGAATAACAAAAATCAAATAAATTACCACGCTTAAAACCGTTAAAACGTAGTTTTATTACGGATTATTTAAATTAAATATAGCCTGTGTTAATCAGGGATAATGTAGCATTGTAATTGTCTTCCATAATACCGCTGCAGGGGCCCTCCGGCATCTATGGAGCGGAGGAGTCATCCCCCTGTTGACGAAGTGAGTTTGTCCTGCTTCCCGAGGCACTCTCAAGCACTGACGCGCTAGGATCAGCGTGGGCGTAACTACGTCCTAAGTCTCACGCTCTTCCTGCTATAAGCGCAGGGCACATGGGAGGAGGATGGTTTTAGTGGAGTATTGAGTATTCGAGTCTCCACACATGCCGGCGATTGACTCTGGTGGCTATTCGTGGCTTCACCTCTCATCGCTTTGGTCTAATCCCTAGCCGGGTTGTCTGGAAGAGATCGCTCTAAAGCGATAAGGCCTCCCTTTTATTCCTGCCTTGACACGAAATGACTGTAAATGATTTACTTTATGTGTATGTGGTGAACAATAAAGTATTTTTTTATCTATCTATAGATAGATATCTATCTAAGAAAGGACCCACCTGGTAGAGTACTAAATGCATTTCTGCCTGATGCCTGAAAAGAAAGCATTGTAATTGTGAAAGAATTTTTGAAATCGGTCCAGTAGTTTCGAGATTATTCGTTACAAGCATACAAACATACAGATTTTTCCTCTTTATAATATTTTTTTTAATTCCATCTCCTCTGTCATTGTTTAGAACAGAGACTTTTCTTTTCGTGTCCTACTTTTTTATCATCTAATTTTTCTACTGGGCGGTAATCTTTTCATTTTCTTTTCTTTTTTACATAAAAGTTATATGCTGTTACGTTTTCTTATGGTCTATTACAATTTTTTATTTATATTTTTGTTTTTTATAATTTTTAGGTATTTTTTTACAATTCTTATTTACTTACTATTTATTTAATGCTATGTTTATATCTATCATCTTGTCTTTATAATATTAATATTGATATAGGAAGCAGCTGTTTATAATTCCTTGGCTTCAGTTAAGCAATCAGCTGTCCTCGAGGAAAGCGTGGTTACATTCTTTTTTAATTTATCCTTTATCAAGACACAACAAAAAGCTTTATATCTCTTGGAGTGGAGAGTAAAAACGGAGCCGTGTAATTGTGTAGTGTACAAGGATGCAATTAAAGTTTTTGCACATCTGTTCTCGACAGTGGACAATTGCATTAGAGCTGTCTTCAAAGTAGTTAAACGATTAACAGAAGTTGTACAGAGAGGAATTAAAAACAATGAAATACTTTTGATTTACAATTTAAACAGCCGAACTTAAGCGGGATGATTTCTGTCTTTTAGTTTTTATAGAAATGAGACATAAAACGTTTAAAAAAGAAGGATGTCAATGTATAAAAAGGTTTTATAAGTGACTTTTTAAACTGATTTTTAGTTTTTTTTTGTAAATTATTTTATTTTATTGTTTAAATCTCCAAAATGTACAGGAGGCGGTGGAGCGGGAGAGGGAACGTGCAGCCGCGCTCGTCTCCCACCGCAACAATAGGACTCGGCGCCAGACGATTCATGACCTTCGGCCGCCGTAGATAGAGCGCTTATTATATTAATATTATAAGTAATAAAATAATACGACTATTATTAATCTACGAGAGCGAAGTCGCGGGCAACAGCTATCAGCTTTACGAAACCTTTCATTTAGCGTGGTCCTGGTACCAGCGGCGTAGCGTGGGTGACGGCCACCCTGGGCAGAAGACAATTTTGGCGCCCTTTTATTTAGGTATTTCAATTTAATGCATACTATATTTATACTAATATTATAAAAAAAGAGGTAAAGTTTGTGTGTCAGTGACGTTGTAGGAGGTAATCTCTGGATCTACTGAACCGATTTCGAAAACTCTTTCTATGTTGGAAAACCCATTTATTGAGGAATGTTATAGGCCATATATCATCACGCTAGGGCCAATAGGAGCCGAGTGGTAATGAAAATACTGCACGTGTTGAGCCGGGCGAGTAAGTAATGAAAAATTCCGTGCTCTTTTCAATCGGTCCGAATTTGTAGTTGCGATAAAAATATGAAATGGTTCAAATATTTATATTGTTTATTGTGAATTTTTGCCGCCCCCTTAAAAGTGCCGCCCGCGGGGGCCGCCACTGCCTGGTATGACATTTTTTGTTTTGTAGAGTTCCTATATGCGACATACTCTATCATGCATAGAGTAAATAGCTTATATCCTCACACCAAAACAAACCATAAGGACCCGACCGTGTCTCAATTAAACAGTGCCCGTAGTGTCCCGAACGGCGCCATTCCAATCCGAGCCGTGACTGATAACCGCTTGGGGACCCTCTCTATTTTGGAGTAACCTAAAGTAACGGACAGAACTAATATAAATAAATACTGGTTGGAAATTCTCTTTAGCTAATCGAGCTCGAATCGTTGATGAGTGGGGTTACATTGACACATAGAAATTGTCCACTACACGTGACGCTGGCTCCTTTATGGTATACGTATGTAAACTATTGTATGATACAAGATTCATATGACTCGATATAAATCTGTAATTAAGTTTGGATAGATATGTACTATATGTGTATGTTGCTGGACGCCTCCCCCCACTGGTGAGCATCATCCTATCCAAGGTTCCTTGGAGAGATGATGATCACCCGTGAGAGATCCGCGGCAACGTAGGTTTATAGTTGTATATATAATATCAGCCCATAAATGTTCCCACTGCTGGGCTCGGGCCTCTCGTTATAGGACAAACAAACACTATACCCGCCACGCTTGTCCAACCCGCGGCTTGGTAGGTTTGACACATCGGTTATCGCGATGTGCAGGTTGCATCACGATGTTTTCCTTAACCGTTGTTAGCACGTGGTAATTGTAACAATATGCACATTAGATCACAAAACTGACTAAGTGCATGCGTTCCGGCCAGGATCGAACCCGCGCCCTTAGAGTTAGGGACGCGTGCGCTATCCATTACGCTACCACGACTTATATTGCTGTATATATATATATATATATGTATGTAATAATAATGTATTATATAGTATTGTAACTGTGTGTTGTCTGCTCGTATACCTGCATCAGGCAATATAAAGAAGTACATAAACAATTTTTGTTATTAAAGCAATTTAAGAAAACAATGTAACAAAGATTTAAAGATGACACAAAATTTGTAGAATATATTATGATGTATGTTTATATATTATATAATTTAAGAAGTTAGTTTAAAATCAATTTCAAACAGAAAATAAAAAAGTGAATTAATTAACCCTATTATAAAGCGTGATAGTACATATCTGCATCTAATCACAATTCTTTATGTCATTCAGACAGACTGTAATCTAGAAGATTTCTTAAACAAATCGACTCATACATTTCTACTTAATTTAAAATACTAACGTTGAATAGAGTGCTTGCCACATTACAGTACCGTTAACAAAAATATAATACATTGTTTATATTGTTTTAAGGACTATTTTTTCAATCAAATAACATAAATAATATGAATTAATTATCCTAATGAATCATTAATTTTAATTTATACAAATAAAAAAAAAATCTATCAATCTATGTGTAACGATTATAAGGACAACATTTAGGTATATCTACTATCAAAATTGATATTATTTATATGAAATAATAAAATAGCTAATAATAAAATAAAGAATATTACAAAAGGTAAACTGTTCTTTTTTTGTGAGAGTTTTAAGGTAATTGTGGCAATTTTTGTGAATGTTCGACTTTAGCTTTGGGGGGATGCAGAGTTGCTAACCCTCTATGTCAAATTATTATAGATGTTTAGTAATTTTAAATTGATTTAGAAAGAACCAAAAACATACATTAATTTTAATGAAGAACTTCATTACATAAACGAACACATTTACGATAGCAAAATAAACGAAGAGGGAAGGTTAATAAAATAATAAAAAAGTAATATTATTGTTCAAAAGTGGATAAAGATCAACTCATTCATTGTAGCACCTTTGGTGTTGTAAATGTCCATAGGCGATGGTAACCGCTTTCCATCAAGTGGGCCGTCTGCCTGTCTGCTAAACTCATGCAATAAAAAAACTCATTTAAATATTATTTTAAAAATGCAAACTGAGAAATGATCTACGCGATGGTAAGCGTTAGTTTGTCTGTCTGTCACTAAAGGAGTCGATGCGTTACCTACTTCGGTGAGACTTAAGATATATTTTTAAGTCCTATCTAAAAAGCGCCATATCGTTTTAAATAGTAATAAAATGTTGATTGTAATTTTGATATAAATATTTTTGCTGTCGGTACTTGAAGTACGTACAGACATGGCGTAATTTAATTTTATCACAGTATTATTAAGTGCTATGACACCTAAGTAGACGCCATTTCATATTCAAAGAGCGTTCTACGTATTTGAAACTTACTTTAAGAAGTTTCATTCATTTATCTAGAGTATAAAGATTTATGAGTTATCCGAGACAAATGTTTAAGCCTGTTACATGCTATTTAATCAAATACAATTTACAGCAGTGATCTGCTTCATAATCTAAAACTTTAGATTTGTGTATTTAGGTTATTTTTATATTTAGGTACTTTATATTCGTTAGACAAATTAATTTATAGCTGTAATAATCAATGAGGTTTAATGTACTATGTACTAGAGAAGTCATCCGTAACTAGCATAGTTGAGCATTCGTTATAGTCCATGGACTATGACTTGTTTAGTCTGCGCCGGACTGTTGTCGATCCTTTACGTGTTTGAGTGAAAAGGAACTATTTACAAAAATGCCTTCATGTGTACTAAGGTACTGTTCAAAGAAACTTAAATAAAAGTCAAGGGGTGACTTTTCACCGGGAAGTTTGTTGTGTTCTCGATATAACATCTTATTTTAATCAAATTTTATCCATTTTAACTCATCTCTAGCTAGGAGGAGAGCTATACTCTCTAAGCAATCTAGCGCTGTAGACGGCAAAACTAAAGTTTTAGCGCTGCAGCAAATACATAAGGCAGGGCACGGCACGCTCGCACTGCGCAGGGCCTCGCTTTCATCAAGTTCGAACTTTTTTGTTTTGAATGGTTTCCTAGTACCTAGTACATATAACCCAATGACTATAATAGAGTTATTCAGTTAAGTTTTGAGACACTTTTTAACATCTTATAAAATGCTGAAGCCTCCTGGATTTTTTTCGGGAATTACAAATTATGATATTGTGACTACCGAGGGTAGAACTTTCTGGCAGCGTAAGCCGGTCTCAAGACTTTTAGGAAAAAGTAGAAGATTCAGGAAGGAAAAGACAGAGATAGATAGAAGTTTAGAAAGATGGATATATTAAGCAGCGTAAGGCGCGCCTAGCAAGTAGTTCAGTTCAAAACAGCGAAGCGACAAGTGCGATACGAAAGAGTTGGAAGAGAAGTTTAATAGAAGACAGTGACGAGTTTAGTGGTGAATTTAGTGAATAGTTTAGTGGGCAGTGCAGTGACAGAGGAGAGTAGCATAGTTTAAGAGATTCGAGCCACACGCGGTAAATTCAGAAATGAGTGCTCATTGCTACTGCAGTCAGTAGCAGGAGGTGGTCTACGCAATATCGGGGACGGTTGTGTGAGTGAGACATCTTATCGTCGGGACAGTGCATCGTAAACGTAATGAGATATCAAAAATATTTTTAACATGATATTTTAAAATTAAGATAATTGTATGGTATCTCAACGCCCGATTTTTTATATTAAAATAATTTTAGACTAATCTACCGCATGTGCTTAGTTGATTTGTTCACGAGTTATTTTAGCCCGTATTTAAATTAATTTTATATAATAATTTTAAAATTACATTAAAAACCTAAATGAGTTTTAAAAAGTGTATGCTTCTTAAAGATCTTTTTATATAAGTAGTTAGTATTACTTTTAGTTGTATAGTAAGAGGTTCATATGTAAATTCTAAAAAAGGCTGTACATACTTTACATTTTTGGAACGGTCAACACAACAATGTCAGATTATTTATATATTGCTATAATGCAATTATTGCTAATATACATACATATGTATACTCTTTTTAGCATAAATAAATAAACTGATATTGTGACAATCGTTCTCTTTTGCGCGAATGTAAGAAACAGAATGTAAGAAATGTATTTTTACGAGTTATAATAATAGCAGCCCATAAACGTCCCACTGCTGGGCTCGGGCCTCCCACTATAGGGAAACGGACAGTATACCCACCACGCTTGTCCAAGGCGGCTTGGCAGGTTTGACACATCGGTTATCTTGATGTGCAGGTTGCATCACGATGTTTTCCTTCACCGTTATTAGCACGTGGTAATTGTAACAATATGCACATTAGGTCAGAAAACGGCCTAAGTGGTGCATGCATTCCGGCCAGGATCGAACCCGCGCCCTTGAGTTTGGGACGCGTGCGCTAGCCATTACGCTACCACGACTTAGCGGTTACGAGTTAGCGGGACTCTAATTAAAATGCCGTTACAATTATTATACAGTTTATTAGAACTATACAAACACGGGTACAAATATAACCGAACACAACAAATCCAAACATAATGCAGAAGGTCGTAATTCATTAAAACGCGTAAAGTCCGTCACTATTACATTCCTGAATGTACACACGTCACGCCTTGACCGTGGTTCTCGCTCAGCTGCCCCCCCTCGTCAGGCCATCGTTTTATACTGCACAAATGCAAATGTGCCCGTATCGTATTGTCTACATGATTTCCTAGAATCAGCTTGCACTTAATCCGTAACACCTGGCTAATGATACATGCAAGCGGCCGTAAACGAGTAAAATAGAACAATAGGCTGTTGTCCACAATACTAGAAACGTATGCCAATAAATAAGTAAACAAAACGAAGACGATCAAAAAAGGATTACAATTCGTTCAAATGCTGCCAGGTTAAAAAATGTGCTTTTACAGACTGTACGTGGAATTTGTCTTTGTCGAAGCTTAAGTTGTAACAGTATTAACAAAATACACCCCGGACCAGAAAATTGCTCCCAGGTTTTAAAAGAACCTGTACTTGTTGACGCAATGGGACTACTTTAACCATTGCTCTAATGAGGCAATCTTTAGGATATTACTATATAAGTATACCCACCCACACTAATCTACTTCGACTTATATTGTTAGGATTCTAATGAGAGCGTAAAATGTAAAATGCATTATTAAAACACGATTCTCTCCCTTTGAAAGTCCAATCTCATAAAGAAACTTTTAAACAGCACATTCCTAAATCAAACCAATATAGACAAGCTACCCTCAAAAGATCTTTTAATTATTTCAGAAACGTTCAAAGCGCTGTTGAAATAAAAATAAAACCATTTTGAGTATTGCAATATGCGTCTTAGAGTAATTGCATTAATTAAAAAGTGAGGCAGACGCGACGTGTGTGATTTAATTGGTGCGACTTTCAACTCCTACCCGCAAAAAGATAAAATTTTCTTTTAGCTATAATTTGACGCAATTATATGTAGCGTGTTCTTAGAACATTTTCATTGACTTCTAAATTGGATATTGCAAGTTTTACTGAAGTTTCTTATAATTGAAGTTGTTATAATAATAAATTGTGCATAGATGTTGAGGATTTTTTTTAATTATAAATATATCTTACTCTATTTACAAAAAAAAATGGTAAGTACGTGGAGGCTGTCCCCACCTGTCTCATTGGGTCTCACGCAATAGTGGGATCCGTTTAGGATGGTACAGATACTTACCGGGCACGGGTGCTTTGGTAAGTATCTGTACCGTATAGCGGGGAGAGCCGACGCCTGAGTGTGGCGCATATCTTGGATACGGCCCTCCGTAGCCTTGTTGATTGCGCTGCCTGAGTCTGTCGACCACAACGGAGGTTCCAAACAGAAAATATTGTCGACCCGGTGAGGTCACAGGAGGGCATGGTAAAAGCCATGATCTGCACAGCAAAAGGTATTGGTCCCAGGTTGCCTCCTTCTGTGAGTCGGTCATGACCTAGAAGGAGTTGTCGGAGAGGCAAAAGGAGGAGAGTACGTATGCGGACCCCGTCCACAGAAGGCGGCTCTGGCGTTGGGGGCACCGCTGCGCACAACATCTCCCGCCATGATTCCAGCACAAAGGGCTGCGTGGCTCTCCCGTAAGGTACCCTGGTTTCGTCGACAAACGTTGGGGCGTTACAGATGCAGTACCTATTGGCCTATTTCCTGTGGCGCCCCGTAAAAGCGTGTGAGCTATGGGCGCAGATTTAGTGGGCATTTTGACGGCTGACCATACCCCTGTCCTCCGTTCGGAGGCCATAGGCGCATACGCCCAATCAAGAGTCCTACACATCCCTTGGTTTAAAGCCTTCGCCCCAAGTCAAGGATGGTGTCTCAAGAAAAGACATTCCTCTGAGTTATCAAAAAAAGCATACAATCCAGGGGGCAGCTAGATAAGATAGGCTTTAGATAGAATAAAGGAGGTGTGATGATATGAACTGACAGCAGAAACAGGATAGAGGGAATGGGTTAGGAGGATAGAAAAGATAGCATAGTGGGAGGGAGTCACTTATTGCACATAATATTATTGTTTATATAGCATTTCACGCCCGACGGGGCGTGACTACGAGAGCGTCGTAGCACACTGATCGAGCTGGCTTACCTGTCTATTGAAGCGGTGTGAGGCTGCTGAGCGGAGAAATGGAAAAGTATTAATCAACAGGATTGACTGTCTGACTCTTTGAAAGTTGCACCCGTGACTGATAAATTGAGAAGAAGATTAAGGTGAGCTGGTATGGGCATATAATTAGGAGAGTCGAAAGTCACCTGACAAAAAGTATGTTAAACCACAAGATGGATGGGTACAAATGCAAAGGTAGACCAAAAAACAGATGGATGGATTGTGTGAAGGATGATATGATGATTTGTGGTGTGACAAAAGATGTATGTCAGAATAGAGGAGTGTGGAAGAAAAAGACATATTGTGCCGATCCCAAATAATTGGGATATGGTGAAAGAAAAGAGAGAGGATTGACTGCCTGTCCATTGACGCACTCCTGTTGGTTAATATTTCTCCGTTTCTCCGCTTGCCTTCAATGAACAGGCAGCTTAAGAGCTGTAACGAAGATAATGATTGTAGAATGGCTATATAACACGTTACGTTTTTACTTACATTAATTTACTTTACAGCTTAAAATTAAGGGAGCAGGTTCACTGTTTCAACATTCACGTTTATTAAAATTCAATGATTTTTTGCAAAATATTGCAAGTTCCATTTCGTAATGTTGAAAAAGATTTTCACCAGCCACATGTTGTACTTTTTGTCCGGGCATATCATATTGACTTTAATTTCATTTTGTCGCCAACCATCTGTTCGATTTGCGGGTTCGCGACATATTACTCCATTAATTTTCATTACTATAGATTTCTTTTGATGCTTTTGTTGTCTGTTTACTGTATGATTTAAATATTCAGTTTCTTTTTGTATTGTATGCATTCGTTCGAAAATCAAAAAAAATGTAAAGGTGTTCTTCAACGTCTTTGTACTTGCATATACGATCATACAAATGCATATAATTGGATGTTTAAACTAACTCCGTTGGCTATCCAAAGATAGTCTTGGCCTCCGAAACGAGAGCACGTCACTTTCCTCTGTCCTGCGCAGTGTCTTGCCAGTTGTAGTAGTCTTGGGCTTATAATCAGGTCAGCTTCCACTCTATTCTTCCAGCGATACTTGGGGTGACCAACCGGTCGCTGACCGACTGGTCACCCCAAGTATGCTATCTTTTCTCCCCGATCCTCCTCCATTGTTCTACATGACCGAGCCAGCAGAAACGGTGAGATTTTATCTCCCCAATTATGTTGGGCTCGGCCATGAGGTCCTCTGTGTCGGAGTTGGTTGAGTTGGGTCCAAGATTTTCCTGAGAACCTTTCTCTCTGTGACTAACAATTGGTTCTCCTCCTTAAGTATCAGTGTCCAGGCCTCACAGCCGTATATCAAAATTGGCCTAATCACAGTTTTGTAGACGCGAATTTTAGTTTTCCTGCTTAGGAGCCTAGACCCTGACACCTTATATAAGGCAGCAATGCACCTGAGGGCATTTTGAACACGCATGTGTATATCTTCCTCTCGGGGGTTCGTATAATTCGATGTTAAAATATGAAATAATAATAGACAGTTGTTGCACGTGTTATATAATATAAAGGTATTTAATAGATTTAAACTATGTATTTGCCGTGCTAAGAACATACCGTTACTTTAAATTGAGGGTACTTATGTTTTTCTTAAAGTACCTGCAATTTAAAGGGTGAACGCTGTGTTATTGGTTCGACAATATAAAAGGAGGTGAAATCGCCTAGACGGGACATTCTACATTCGTCGATTGAAGAGAGCGAAAGCTCTGTTGGACAAGGAGCACGTAATATGTTGTGGTCAATAATTACGGTCTGATAATAGCAGTATTCTTTGAGGGCAAATAGCTGCTCGACACCTGACAAGCGTGGACGCAACTCTTGGAGTTGTCCTAATATTTCTGTGTATTATTGTGCTATATTGAATATTGTAATTGGAATAATTCTAATGTAATAAACTTTGATTATAATATTTCACATTATTATTGTGTTATACGTCGGCTTGAGCTGACACACTCATCCCTTGCATCCGCCAATTATAACAGTTAAAACTTTTTCTTCGTAGCGCATCGACATTCAATGAAATAGCATTAAAATTTAACCTTGATATTTTTGTAACTAAACCCAATACTTGTAGAAACATAATGAAGAACATTTTTCTATGAAAGCTAATTTTATCCAAACTGCAAATTATCTTCACTTTATACATTTATACATATATTTTCAAATAAAATAATTAATAAATATATATATATATATATATATCCCTGAATAAGTCTATTAATATTAAGGCTTGTAATTAGCAATATTTTTAATTATGTAGCGAATTTATAAGACTGGTTTTAAGCTTTAAAATAAGTAAATAAATAAATGATATATGTTGGCATCCTAAATATACAGCTAATATGTTATAGTTGTAGTAATTACTCGTACGTAAGAAATTGTATACGATGTATAACTTTGACAGTTGTGAAAATAACTAGTTGTATTGTAGTAAAAACCGTGTTCCCTCCCACAAACATTCGCTGTTTAAAGATGGCACCACTTGAGATACTGACTGTTTACAGAAGCCGGTGGGTGGTTTTGACACAAAATATAAAAACGGCTAGTGTTTATTGGAAACGAGTTATTCGACCGTGATTTGTGTATCTGTAAAGGTTAAAGTGAATAATAGTAATAGTTGATGATTGAAATTGTGTTTAGATGTGGAAAATGCAATAGTGTTGAAATCGTGCATTGATTGTATGTTTCTGAAGTTCGGCGTCCTACACATATTTAAAAGTATATATGTGGCCTGTAAAAGCACGTGAATATACAGAGAAAATACGCGATCGGTGTACATAACCTGAAAGCCCTTATATTAATCCTTTTGGCAAACAGCTCCAGTGGGTAGTAGCAAGGTTAAGGGGATCAGAGGGCCGGAAGGTCGTAAACAAGGGCCCTCGCGGAGCCTAACTCACGCCTCTATTGGATCTATGAGGGTTTATGGCCTGGTTTCTTATTTTTATTTATTTCTAGTTTGTTCGATGGTACGAGCTAACGTATCAGGCTTACGAATCGCTCGCATGACTTACTATTACGCCATGCGAGCGATTCGTAGTTCTACAAGGAAAGAAACTAACCTATTAAAAAATACAAGTGTGTGTTTACAGATTCAAGTTCTGCCCTGCTCGTAGAAAACGTAGTACTTGCAAATGGCGGTTTCGAGAAAAACGCGATAAACATATCTTTAGATATCTAAACATGTCCATGTTATGTACATTTTTAGTATATTGTTACGAGCTACAGGACTCGAATTAAAAATGCCGTTGGAACTACTATAGAATTTATTAGAACTGTACAAACACGCATGAAACAAATACAAATAAAACTGGATGCAACCAGCTCAAACTGCTATATCGCTAATCGAGAGTCCAACAAACGTCTTACTCGACTCGTAGTCGTCACTTGACTGCCCACCCCTCCATTCGGGCATTGTCTTATACTCACTACACAGTGAAAGAGTACAAAGAAATTGGCCGCGCGCACTGAGTTTCCGAGAAATAGTAATTTGCACACCTGCGAACGGCCACAAAGTCGAAAACAATAACAATAAGGATTAGAGTTCGACGCTAATGATGGTTATAAAACAAGTAGAAAAACAATAGCATGTTTTTCTTAATTACAAATTCAAAACACAAAAGAATTCCTTAATAAACTGCGCTTACAACAGGCAGCTGTGCGCTTATCTTTGACGGCATGTAACAATATCTAAAAAAGAAATTCAAAAAATCAAGCTTAATGTATAGATTAGCGCCTTAGCATACTATTTCTGCAAAAAATGGAAAACCCAAAAATGTCGATTACTGCAAGTGTAATTAGTAGGGCAGAGTTGGGAAAAATTTCTTCTGCTTGATATTTATTTATAGAAATTTCCTTTATGCTACAGCATTGAAAGTAAATAAATCGGTCAAGTGCATATCGATTATTTTTACCAAAATATGTACGGAACATTATAAACAAAAAAATGCTTTTATATATTACAACCTGAACGCCGACAAAAGACAAATTCACACCTGCATACCTGGTAGACATTTTATTGCCTTTTCGGCATTTGGACTTCTTTTGTTTACTTTGTGTTTAAAATTTATGATTAGAAAAACAGCCCGTTGTGTATTGTAATATTTTATGGTAGTCATATTAGGAGTTAATCTAGGAAATTCAGTCCGCGCGGCCGAGCAGACATATTGTATTTGTACAGTATAAAGCAATGCCCCAATTGAGAGATGAGGCAGTCGAGCGATAACCACAAGTAAAGCGAGGCTTGTGTATATTCGGTAATGTATTTAGTGACGAACTTTGCGCGTGTTATTTAATCGTGCTTTACGTTTGGACTGGTTGTGTTCAGTTATATTTTTAGCTGTGTTATACGTGTTTGTATAGTTCTAATAAACTCTATAATAATTCCAACAGTATTTTAATTCGAGTCCTGCAACTTGTAACAATATTAAACTAAGTTTCGTACTAATATTAAGCAAAATTAAAAATAGCAGTTAATTATTTATGGAATTATATAGCTGTTGTGCCTGCGTATTTGTACGATAACAATAATATAAATTCTTAGCAATTTTTAAAGAAGTACTAAGAATAGAATAGAACGGTATAAGACAGAGTAGAACAGAAAAAAATAGATTATACTTTATTGTACAATAACATTAATGAAACGTTACACAAAAACAACTTAGAACAGACCAGGTGTAGTGTAGAGGACAATTCTTTTCTAAAACTGTGCATCATAAAGGACAAATACAAGAATTAAGATGTCGTTACTCGCCTATGGTGTGATCGCGTCAGTGGTGAAGTATTGGCTTGCCTAATTTATTTGAAGGCTGGTTAAATTCATAAACGAATGTCTCATTA
Source organism: Dendrolimus houi (assembly GCA_039645545.1). Classification (NCBI taxonomy): domain Eukaryota; kingdom Metazoa; phylum Arthropoda; class Insecta; order Lepidoptera; family Lasiocampidae; genus Dendrolimus; species Dendrolimus houi. The sequence goes on from CM077126.1 coordinate 3,849,387, forward strand.
TTTAATAGCGGTAGTGTCGAAAATTCGTATTCTACTAAATCCACAATATCTTCTCGATGTCGTCGCGGCGGAATAATAGTAGAAAAAAAATTGGTATTACCATTAACAGAAATGACGTTGTTAGCCTAAATAAATATTGAAAAGCTACCAAAAATTTTAAACATTTCTGGAGAGTTTTTTCTTATAATATTTATAGATAATAGAGTGGCGTGTCACAGGCACGCCATTGGAATTAACGGAATATCGAAATCAAGCAAACCTACGACTGAAACGATAGTGTCAGGCGATTTTGACGAAATAGTTATAGCAGAATTGGACCCGAGGTTTTTCATAATATAAAGTTTCCAGTATGTTTTTGTCATTCACATGACTTGCAAATGGATACAATCTATAAATGTTATTATAAAATTCTAAACATGCCGTGTCTGTACATTAAAGCTCTTAAAAAAACAACTGGAATAGACTATATAAAAATGATGGAGAACTATGCATTTTTTTTTAGATTCAACGACGTCAACCTTTGTTCGGGATTCACGTAAAGACTACTGGGTCGATTTGAATGCGGTTTTCTCTGATCAACAGCAAATTCTTAGACTTAAAAGCTACGCTACTGATTATGCCGGGAATTCCATCGAAATTTTTCTGGGAATGATTTAAAATGGTCACATTTCAAAAAAAAATTCAATCTAATTTAACGACAGCAAATTTTATTTAATATTATTGTGATATTTTATATCCCGGGAATTCCGCGGGGATTTTTCACGAGCGGTTTGTAGTTGTTCGGGTGCATAAAGATTAGCTTATTCCGACACAGTTTTCAGTAAAAGACAGCTTACATTATTTTTTAAATGCTGAAGTACTTTGTCCCGGGAATTTCAAGTCAAGCGTGCACGACGTCGCGGGCATATCCTAGTAACTAATAAAAATATATATTCCAAAATCCTAAAAACCTACGTAAAATGCCCGAAATTTTAATTTAGCAGTAAAAACTGATAAGCCGATAGCTAGTGTTGGCCATTAATCACAATTTGAACATTCCGGATGCGGGCGGGTTCTAATCGGCAATACTTTATTCGGCTGCCAAAGATCTTTGCGTTGAATAAATTGGGTTGCGTTTGGATAGCGAACGTGTTTGCAATTATTGAGTGATTTTCAGGCAGATAGCTTAACTGAGCTTCTCCCGCGACTTAACGCGGTCCTTTCTTTGAAGACATTCGCCGTTCACAATACAGAAATAACCAGAATAAATCAATAAATATTACATTTTTATTTATGTTATAATTTTATCCGTGCAGGAACGGAGAAAGAATACTGTTACTGTTACGAAACTCCCCTACCTCCACGCCCCGCTTACCGCGAATATGTAGCTCGCTCGATTAGCAGCTAAGCTTCCGCTTAAAAGTAATACCTTAGCGAGTGCGGTGCGAGCCACCGGCATTAATATATTGGTCAAGTATACAACCAGTTTCCGAATCAAGTTATACATACAAGAGAAGAAAAGGGAGATCAGGAAGCATTCGGAAGCCATTTGGACTCTCAGCGTGACTTTTATGGATCTTGTGAATACAAGTGTGTTTGATTAGTGCAACTAGTGTTGACCGGTGAAATCGATACAATTAGTGCTATCAGTGTTCAGAGGAACATCCGGGATCTAGCGCTAACTTGTGTTGATTGACTTGAACGTGCCGTTTAGTACAGTAGTGCTAAACATACCTATTGCTGCTGTAAGCGCCCAGTCTGTAAATACAGTCCATATTTAAGGGGTGTTTCATTGAGTACACCGCCTGCACCGTACAGTTACGAATTTGTAGGACGAAAATGCCGTTGGAATTATCACAAAATTTATTAGAACACACACGTAATTCACAGTTCTTATAAGTATAGCCGAATACAACAAAACCAAACCGTAGGGCAGAAAATTGTTATCAAGTATACCGCGCAAAGTTGGTCATTATAACATACTCGCTCCGAAAGTGCACTAGGTAACGCTTCGTTCGCAGTCAGAACACGACTGGCGCATTTCCCGATTGGCCGACCTTCATCCATTTGTAAATTAGACATAGCCTACTAACAACATGCCACCCACTGGTTCTTGAAATGAAATCGTTGAATGGTCAGCTGACCATTCAACGATTTCATGGCTTCCAAGAATTCGCCTGAAATACCAACAAAGGAAAAAAGGGTTTTATGACGTCTTGCGGCGGCATGAACAAAGAGATTAGCGCGAACAATAGATCACTCAAATTCAAAGGGGTAATAAGACACCTGCAAAGGTTAGTATTAGCTTGCAACAATACAATTTCCTGCGACCAGACGGCCTGTCGTAAGACTCAACAAAACAACCCACAGCCAGGTGGTAGGGTATCTGCCCGTCTAGCTGTCTATAACCCCTGGTCTAGAGTATGTCACCATAAAAACTTTGAGTTTTGTTCCGGCATAAGTAGCCAGGTTTCAGTCTCCCTTTAGAGAGCAGCAGCACATTGTCAGCACCTTTGGTGTTATAAATGTCCAGGATTTATTAGGTACAATCGGTTCATTAAAATTATTCGCTATACCCACAATCGGTGTTACATTCGAAATCACAATAGCCAAATTTTTTTCTTCTAAAAATATACTTTAATTCCAAGAGACTTAAGTATTACGTCACCATAACCAATAAAATCTGAAACCAATGTCGTTATAAATGAAATTCGCAATAACATTCTTTTATTGCATGAGTTCAACAGACAGGCAGACAGGCCGGTTGATGGAAAGCGCTTACCATCGCCTTGGTAATTAATGCCAGAATACAACTCAAAGTTGTGGTGGTGGCATAATCTAGGCCAGGGGTGGTAGCCATGCGGACGGGCAAATACCCTATCATACCATGTGGATTGTTTCGTCCCTTCTTACGACAGGCCGGCCGCCCGGCCGCAGGAAATTGTTTTTCTCCGTTACGGCACTGATAGTTGTAGTCGTGTAATAGTAGTTGTAATAATATGTTTTTGTTTAAAAATGTTCAGGTAAATTAATAGAATCAGTATTATTACTCAGACGTTAAGTATATTCATATTAAATGGTTGTATTGTCTGGCAATAAATATTTTTGTTTCCTGCTGTCTATCTATGTCTATAGCAACTTCCGGATATAGCGACGGAATAATATTGATCCCTTCATCGTCATTATAACTGAAATTCACTGTATAGATAGATAACATTTTATTGTACATCATTACGAAAAACACAGAAAAACTTGTAGCCTAAAAATATTTTCTAAATGTGCACAATGGGCGGTTTTATCGCTAAGAAGCGATCTTTTCCAGACAACCCGTGGCAGGAATAAAACATTATATTGGTCAAAGTTGGTATACATAAATATTAGAGAATATACAGTTACTTACATATATTTTATTCGTTTATAAAAATATAAGTATGTAAAATATTATATAAGTAAGAATTATACTTAATAGACGTATATAAATACACCTATTGATATAAATATGGGGAAAAAGTCTTTTCGCATATAGTATGTATGAACTTGTAATAAGATCTCTTTGGTTATACCATTTGTATCTGGCTAGTTTTGGTATCATTAAAAAGTTTTAATTTTAAAGAAGACAATCCCAAATTCAAATTTGGAAAATGTATGATTTTCATTTGTTTTTCTTATTGTGAAAATGAGTGAATCTAATGAAGAAATTCGATATATTTTAAAATTTTACTACAAAAAATGTAAAAATGTAACACAAGCGGCGAAAAAATTTGTGATGTTTATGGACCTAATGCAGTGTCTGTGAGAGTAGCGCAAATTTGGTTTAAGCGTTTTCAATCCGGAAATTTTAATATCAAAGATGCACGTCGCTCTTGTCGCCCTGTTACAGACAAAATTGATGCTATTTTTGAAAAAGTGGAGCAAGATTGGCATATTAGTAGTTACGATGTAGCTGGAGAACTGGGAATTGACCACAGAACGGTTTTGGCGCATTTGAATAAAGCTGGGTACACAAAAAAGCTCGATATTTGGGTGCCTCGTGAGCTCACTGAAAGAAACCTAATGAACCGTGTACTCATTTGTGATTCTTTATTACGAAGTAATGAAACCGAACCATTTTTGAAGAAGCTGATAACTGGTGATGAAATTTGGATCACGTACGACAAGAACGTGCGAAAAAGATCGTGGTCAAAGGCCGGTCAGGCTTCACACACTGTGCCAAAACCCGGGTTAACTCGCAACAAGGTGATGCTGTGTGTGTGGTGGGATTGGAAGGGCGTTATTCATTATGAGCTGTTACCGCCAGGCAGGACCATCGATTCTGAACTATACTGCGAACAATTGATGAGATTAAAGTAAAAAGTTGAGAGAAAGCGGCCGGAATTAATCAACAGAAGGGGTGTGGTTTTTCACCATGATAACGCTAGACCTCACATATCTTTAGCCACTCAGCAAAAATTACGAGAGTTTGGCTGGGAGGTGTTAATGCATCCGCCGTATAGTCCTGACCTTGCACCTTCAGATTTTCACCTGTTTCGGTCTCTGCGGAATTCCTTAGGCAGTGTCAGGTTAACATCACGAGAGGACTGCCAAAACCACTAGTCGCAGTTTTTTGATCAGAAGCCCCAAAATTTTTATAGTAATGGGATCACGTCCCTACCTACAAGATGGCAAAAAGTTATCCAACAAAATGGCACCTACATACTTTAATCAAATGTAAATAAACTTTATAAAAAAACCTTTTGAATTTTTATATAAAATGCGAAGAAACTTTTTCCCCAGCCTAATACATACATAAATATATACATACAGATATATACATATATCGGGTTGTCTGGAAGAGATCGCTTCTTAGCGATAAGACCGCCCATTGTGCACATTTAGAATATTTTTAGGCTATAAGGTTTTCTGTAATGGTGTACAATAAAGTGTTATATATCTATCTATCTATCTAAATATACGTAAAAATATCAAAAATCACTATGTTGCAGGTAGTCCTTTTTGTCATATTCTTAAATATTATTAGTGATTTAGCTTGTCTAACAGTAACAGGTAGCTCATTCCAGAGTCGAATAGCCTGTACAGTAAAAGGATTATTGTAAAAAGATGAATAATTTTTGGGAGTATTAAGTCTAAGATTCGTAGAAGGTCGTAAATTGTGAGAGGTATAGATGAATTCATAGCGTTCTTTCTCGTTCTCGTTGTATATTCATTTTCAAGCTATAAAGTTCCTCTGAATTAAATTTTATATAAATCGGTCCATGTAAGACCATACAAAACATACTTTCATATTTATAACGTTAGAATGAATATCAATTTTGATTAAGATCGAAATGAATGAATATTTCTTTTGCATAATGTAGACTAATGCATATTTAATTAAAATCCACATTAACTCGTTTTCCATCAAGTCTTTAACGGTTAACTTTCTGACGCGCGTCGCAAAAACTTAACCCTTCACGCGCGGATCAAGATAAACTCCTTAGTAACGCGCACGGGCTCGCAAACGTCATATAAAACGTACAGATTAAACCCCTGTCAGGGTGCTCCTATCATAAATCACAACTCTGGCACGAATTATTTAAATGCCATAATGAGTCACGGGTAAAAGTTAAGGGAGCACCCCGTATTTATCACGGCGGACTCGGGATTACGGTAGGGTTAATAAATGCCGGGTGCCCGCCGGCGACCATTTTGTTTTTTATCAGTTCCAAATTCGAATTATGAACGGCGAACGGCGATTCGTCTTTGCGGTAGGCCTTTTTTATTTGAATTTCGAAGTGATTGATTCGCTTTCGCTTTTTGTTGGTGGCTTTATGATGTTTTATTAATTTGCTGTGTCATTATTTTTGATGGGTTTTTTTGTTTTTACGTAAATTTCGATATATGATTCATATAAGCAGATGAGAGACCGTCTTGAAAAGGCATACGAGCAGTAGTGGACTTAGATTGGCTGAAAATGTCTTTAATTTGCGCACAGCCGTCGAATGGAAGCACTTGCCGGAGCCTGAGTTCCTCGTTTCATGCAAATGAGAAGTCTTCAAGTCACTAATGAATAGGTATTTACTAGGTAAATGTACTCCATCTTATATCATATCGTCAGTTATCATCAGCCCCCTAAATAAGGAGCATTAGCGCTAAACGAATAGAATAGATTTTTTTTTAAGTGAAACTTCTTTAGAATCGTTATGATTTGCAAACTCAATGAAACGAAGCGACAATAAAAATAGATAAACATATAAATCTATAGGACTAAGTCTGCGCGAGAATGAGATAGAATACATTATGTTTCATAATTTAAACATAATTCTCATACAGATAGAGTTGGAAATGTTTTGAAGTTCTTCGTTAACACATCAAACTTCGTGTTTTAAAGCTTAAATATGCCTATGTATAACGATGAAATGTGACGTCACGAAATTTAGTATCCCTCAAACCCCTTGTCACACTTTGTTTCATTTCTACTGCATGTGAACTGCACACACACACACACACACACACACACACATAATTTGTATTTTATTTTATTGCAAGAGTTCAGCAGACAAGCACACGGCCCACCTGATGGCAAGCGGTTACCATCGCCTATGGATATTTGTAACACCAAAGGTGCTACCAATGTGCTGCCGCTCTCTAAAGGGAAACTGGAATCTGGCCACTAATGCTGGAACACAACTCAAGGCTGTTAGTCGTCATACTCTAGATCAGGGGTGGTAGCCATCCAGACGGGTAAATTCCTACCACCTGGCTGTGGGTTGTTTTCTCGCCTCTTACGACAGGCCGCCCGGCCGCAGTTGGTCAAAGGCAAACCTATATCATGATTAAAAAAGTTATGCGTTCTAATGTATTATTCCATCAATATTCTACTATTTCTACCTACTACTAACCAATAATACCCTACATTTTTTCAATATATAAAACTGCTCAGCAAAATGTATCAGTTCAAGTTCCCGCCAGGAACTACGGAGCTTGAAGTTAAACAGTTATTTGCTACAGCGAGACGGTACGACGGAATTTTGCACTGTTATTACAATGCAATATTTTTAGAATAATTTTAGCTAGTTCTTTTTTAAACAAGAGCATATAATCGCGAAGGATCTTCTCTCGCGGATAAATATCACCAATTGATATGGCGATCACGTGTACGACGCCCAACACTACTTGCCGCTGCATCAGATACAGGGAGTTACTAAATTTGGATAGGCATTTTTGGATTAATTAAAAAATAAAGAGCAGAGCAAACCGGAAACTCCTAACCAAACAAGACTAAGGCTGCGCGCAAATGGGCCGCCGACCACCAGTTTACATGCTTTTTCATACAAAATTGTCATCTCGCCTACTGACATTGGCAACACTGTGCTGCTGACCTTGATGAAGGACTGGAACCTCGCACTAATGTTTGGAACTGAATTTCGCAAATTCCTTGAAATTTTAAATTTTACAGTTACACCAATTGTGAGTACAGAATGTCTTACGAGTTACGTTTTTTTACTGGTCGATGTCATTCCTTGTATACTGTATCCAGTTTTATCTTTAAGACGTCATCATTACAATGTGCCGTTATACCCGTAGAACACGCGCTCTACACTTTCACCTGTACTTTATATAATATTCGCAAGTACTCTCGAATATATAGCACTTATAGTTCGGTCGCTCTTAGAATGCGTTCCTATCTTTGTGTACAATCTTGGTATGAAAGGGTTCGCTAGTTTTCAAATTGATTTATTTAACGTTTCGCGAGCACATGTTACCTTTTCAAACTGTCACAGAAAGACTGTTCCACAGAAAGTTGTTTAACTGTTTGATAATAAAGTTTATAATTACTACGATCAAAGTTGTTTGATTTTCAACCTTGTATAAGAAGATTGTTTAGAGATGTAAAACATTTTGATTGGTTTTAGAATTTATGATAAGCATAGTGATTATATGCTCTTTGTTTATTATCGTTAATCTTAGTATCTGTCATTGTCAACAGTGCAATTTTCTCTTTTCACGTTTCTATATTTTATAAACGTAACATTTATTAAAATGTTGGCAGTACTGTTTCTTTTACTCGGACAAGCAAAAGTCGACTTTAAGGTGAACCTTTTCATGCCGTGGCTTTACATATGTGCGGATGACATTGTAATGACGAACAATTTACGATAAAAGATTTTTGGGTTCTGTATTTAATACTGATTGAAGATTTAGTCAAAATTTATATCATCACGATAAATCAGGGTAAACTAAATTAATATAAAACAAAACACGCTTTCTCAGAGCGGCCGAACTATATAGTATTCTTTTTCCATACTGATAGGCACAGCTCTTTGAAATATCTTCGTACATCATTGTTAAAATAGTGCTACACGATCGCAGTTCTTCGTGCGAATAGACACAAAGTACCAAAAAATACACGGGTGTACGAGGTGCAAGGTTTGATACAACACATTGCACGGTACGTGACGCGGATGCGAGATCGATGCTCGTCGAGAATTTGTGAGGAGGCTACCCTACAATTCTTACCCTCGAAATTATATACCTCGCTATATTTACATTGTACATATTATATTCCAAGCAGAATAGGCTTACTACATAGAGACGAGTATAACCCTGAAAAGATGTATATTTTAATACATATAGCGTCGTGATGCGTGCGAAATGTTCCGGCCATAATAATGTGTTGTGTTTTTTTTTATAAAGAAATTTTTCTAATATATTTTTCCATAGAATGCGTATCTTCTTTACATAGTATAAAACAATGTCGCTTTCCGCGTCTGTCTGTATATATATCCGCTAACATCTCCTAAACTACGCAACAGATTTTTAAGCCGTTTTCATTCAAAGAAGGTTTATCATATATATATATATATATATATATATATCTCTCTCTCTCTCTCTATATATAACATGTGTACTAACTTTTGCCCGCGGCTTTGCTCGCGATACCTATATAAAAAATCTAATTAGCTTTTTATCGAAGGAAACTTCTATATAGACGGGGAGTATTAAGATTTTTTCTGTCACGAAAAAGCGTTACAGCCGTGTGGAGAGGCGGCATAATTTTAAAGTAGACAAAGGATGTTTTTTTGGTTCCGGATCGAATTCAGTTTTATTTTTCGATAAAATAAAATGTTTAAATAACCTAACCTAACCTAACTAAATCATAATTTGCAGTAACCATTCGATAAATCGAAATGTGGGCTGGGACACAGTAGAAGTGAAACTTCAAGGGATAAGTGGAAAAACGAATTGCAACGGACAAGTGTGCAAAACAAATGGCAACAAAATTTTACTTTGAAGTTTTACGGGCAAATTGTTAATGTACTTGTCAAATTTGAAAACCTGGTCGTAAAACTTCAAGTTAAAATTTTGTTGCGATTCGTTTTGCCACTTGTCCGTTGCCATTCGTTTTTACACTTGTGCGTTGAAGTTTCACTTCTACTATGTGTCTCAGCACACATTTTTTTATACGGCCGCTGTGGTTGTGCGGGCTAAGTCTTTGCCGGCTTACCTCACAATGCAGAGGCTCCGAGTTCGATTCCTGGCATTGTAAATTACGGAAACGAATTTTCTCCGTTATTTACTACAGTCTGGGTGTCTGGAAATCGGCCCCAGAGTAATTCGTTGTATAATACCCATAACACAAGCGTAACTTGCTTAATTTGAGGATATACAATATGTATGTTTGTCTATCGATTGTCATCATTATTATTATTACATTTTTGTGAAATTTCAACAGAAACTTAAAAGTATAATAAGAACTAATAATCAATACAAATAGAAACTTTATTTATTTTCTCACTCGACAATTTACAAATAATATACTACCGGTTGTGTGAGACTGCTGCCTATTGTATATCTCTACCTGTATTACATACAGCCTACACCGCCAGTGCTCCATGGCTAAAACTAACTACATACTAATTATAAGGTAATGTGTGTGTGTGTAACTTGCTTAATTTGGGGATATACAATATGTGTGTTTGTCTGCCGATTATTATTTATTATATGAGTTAAATAAAGTTACCCACTACGCTTTGACCCGCGCAGCCGCGGTGAGAACAATAGTTAGAAATATTACAATTTTGAAGAAACAATAAATAACGAAAAAAATATATTACATACCTATTTACAATTACCATTTACGCTCACAAAGAAACGTCAACAAAAAAAATATGAATACTTTTCGGCATCGAAATGATTTCTTTTTTTGTGAACGCTTCGTAATTTTAACGTGGAATAGAGTTGACGTAAGCAAATTATGTTACTGTTCACCTTCAAAAATATAGTAATGCGCAAGTAAGTTTTTTTATGTTTTTTTATTGCAGGAGTGCAGTAGACAGGCAGACGGCCTACTTGATGGAAAGCGGTTACCATCGCGTATGGACAGTTGCAACACCAAAGGTGCTACAAATGCGCTGCTACTCTCTTAAGGGAGACTGGAACCTGGTCACTAATGCCAGAATACAACTCAAGGTTGTTATGGCGGCATACTCTAGACCATGGTGTCATGTTGGTAGCCATCTAGTCGGGCAACTGCCCTACCACATTGCTGTGGGTTGTTTTGTCGCCTCTTACGACAGGTCGCCCGGCCGCAGGAATTTGTATTCTTTGTTGGTTCCTGCACGGATATAACAAATCCCATTTGCGTATCTCCTTAAGTTATTTGCGTGACATAATCAAATAAATAAATAAAACAAACTTTTCATGTCTCAATATAAACATGAAATTCAAAGTATATGACCTCCAAATAAAACTCACAGAGGGGGCATCACATAAATAAGAATCGACAATACACTCGGCTAAATCAACCCTATTGTTGCCCTTGTTAGTCCGACCGCTGATTTTTATTTGATATCTCAATAAAACGTAAGAGGGTTACGAACCAGTTCGAAGTTTAAAAAAAGAATTTCTTAACAAACCCATTGTGAGGTATTTGATTTATAAATTTGGGCCCAAAATACCGCTGTGTAGAATTTCGTAGATTGAATTCTTATGTCTAAACTCAGTGGTATAAAAATTATTTTATTATTCTTTGAGCGTGTTACATAGAAGAAATCGTAGGGCGAGAAGCTGGCGAACTATATTTACTCTTTATGCCATGTAAATTTATTGAGCACTGAGCAACCACTAATACATCCATAGTAATAATTTTGCTAAAAACTGAACCCTTATTATACAATCATTAAGTTTGTTCGTCTGTCTATATGTAGGTATTATAGTTATATTGTTTAGAAATTACTCGGTCCATATTGACATTGACATGAAATTTGACACAAAATAAGTGTGACTGCTTTACTTGTAACTAAGAGATGACATAGTAGATTGCTACACGAGAGGTAAAAGTGACCTATTTAGGCATGAGATCTGATAGTTAGAGTGCCTAAATAGACGTTTCACCCGAGGTTAACACTCTGCTTTTCATTTCAAATACGAGGAAAGTAAAAAAAACTGATTAGTTAAACAAACAACTACTTCTCTAATGAAATCGGGCGTTAAATCTGTCTTTTGATGAACTCATTTAACACGTCACACATGAAATTTCAAGTAAATTTCTTTTTCTGTGCCATTCTACCAGACATTTTTGGGTCACTGATAATAAATAGTAAATATTTAGCTCAAATTTATGTAAATTAAATAATAATTGAGTGAAAAATAATTAGAAGTATAAAATGTTGTTACAAAATTCTTGATTTTTTTTTTATTACAATTTATTCCTCGACTTAACAGTGGCTGTAAAAAAGTTGGGACATAAGTGGCATGTATTATCTATGGTTCGCAGTTTTTAAATTGTTTGACAGTAGGGAAAATTGTTTCTCAGGGACGGCAAGTACTTTTCATTCCTGTGATCAGGCAACTCTATACTGTTACGACCAACAAAGACAAATTCACACCTGCATACCTGTTTTGCAGGTTTTTTTACTTTTCGGTATTTGGACTTCTTTTGTTTACTTTGTGTTTAAAATTTGTGATTAGAAAAACAGCCCATTGTGTATTGTAATCTTTTGTGATAGTCATTAGCTAGGTATGATTCTAATTATAAATTTGGTTCGTATGGTCAGGTAGACATATTGCATTTGTGCAGCATAAAGCAATACCCCAATGAAGAGATCGTCAGTCAAGCGATAACCACAAGCGAAACAAGGCTTGTGTACATTCGGTAATCTATTTAGTGACGGACTTTGCGCGTGTTATTGAATCGTGCATTACGTTTGGACTGGTTGTATTCAGTTATATTTGTACCTGTGTTATACGTGTTTGTATAGTTCTAATAAATTCTATAATAATTCCAACGGCATTTTAATTCGAGTCCTGCAACTCGTAACAATATTTTCAGAATATGAGAAATTAAAAAATATTTTTCAATGTACATAGTCGTCTTTGATATAGTTAGTTAAAACCACAACGACGTTTGTTGAATAAAATCTTATTCAAGTCAATATTCTTAAGTCACTAACTTTTACACTAAGGGTCGAAAATTGTTAAAAAATAAAGTAGATAGAACTCAAAATATAATTTGAAAGAAAATTGGTTTGAATAAGATCTGTAAGTAGTCTACGAGATATCAAAAGGAAGAAAAAATTGTATTTGAAGAAATGGCGAGGTACTTACATTGCTGACATGTATCTTAAAAATAAAATCATATATTGGGAATTTATACGCCACATTTTCAGTAAACTAAGTTTGCACTCAGCTTATTGCTGTGTCGGCATAATATCGGGTATTTACCATTAATTGCCTTTTTAAGGGACTGTAGCTAAATAACAATTGATTGTGATCATGTTTAGGAAACTCTTCATTGTGTAATCTGACATACAATTGTTCTATTTGTTAGTTAAAACTCTAATCAGTTCATCTATATGAAAATATCTTATTTTTGAGGATATGTCACATGTAGATATCTACAAAACTTATTTCAAACAATGCATTTAAATTAGGAATTTAGAGTTCGAAAATCAAATATAATCAAAAAGCAATAATAGAACAAACTAAAGTGTAAATTTAAATTTAATTTAAAAACACATAAAGTGCCTTCCATTGACGACAGAACTTTTACAAAAACTATTTAATCTCGTTTTAAAACGTTGTTAATTTGATTATGTACTGAACCCGGTCAGCGTGACGGCAGTTTTATTCTGTAGCAAATTGTTTAACTGTGTTACAGAATAAACTGTGAACGATATTTGAATTAAAAGCATAATGGTCTATGTTGAGTATGTAAATTAATTCATATACGAGTTTTTGTAATTATGTTTTGTTTATTCACTCTTAGATATCAACATGTATTTCAGAAATTCTATTTAAGTGATTGTTGTGATACCGAACTACCTAGTAGATAGATAGATAGTTATTTACTATTATATCTGGACCTGTATTTTAATGCTTATGTGTGGTAGTAAGCAATGTGTGTTATCTTAATAATGTAAGTCAAGTGACTTTTTTACATGACATTACTCTTTTATTTGTTTGCTTTTAGTTATAAAACTTTCGCATGTTTAAAATCGCAAAACGTGGTAATTGAACCGTTACTTACTAACGTCCAAAAAGGCACGTTTACTGTGGGTATTCTTATAAATTAAAAAATGACAATGTCCTGATGTGACGTCAGCGTCCACGATATGACAGCATTCCATAATGGCGGCGTGTAAATAACTTAAAACCGATTCCAAATTTAAAATATTTATTTTGGTACTAAGCCTCAAGTCCCATGGTTTCATTTTACGTATATTGAACTGCTTTAGTGAGATTAAAACGCTAAGAAAATGTATACTATACCCAATTTTAGAAGTCATTTAGAATATGCATCTCATATATGGAACCCTCGCTATCATAAATATATTGACCGCATCGAAAGTGTGCAAAAGCGTTTTAATCGACACTAGCTTCTGCCCGTGACTTCGTCCACGTGGAATAGTTAGGTTTGAAGCTTAGCGTGATGATATATAGCCTATTCCTCGATAAATGGGCTATCTAAAACTGAAAGAAATTTTCAAATCAGACCAGTAGTTTCTGAGATTAGCGCGCTCAATCAAACAAAAAAACTCTTCAGCTTTATATATTAGTATAATATTTATGCTATAGGAAAATCCAGTATTATATATCTAGTGATTCATATTTTGATCTTTATAAAATTATCTCCTCCGATATTGACTGTCCAGATCTTCTAAGTAAGGTCCACTTTAATATTCCAGCGAAGTCTATACGATCTAATCAACCCATTAATGTACCTTTAAATTTTACTAATTACAGACAAAACTCATTTCTAGTGCGAGCAAGTAATTATTTAAATAATGTAAATGCGATTTTTTTTATAGCAGGAGTTCAGCAGACAGGCAGACGGCCCACTTGAAAGCGGTTACCATCGCCTATGGACATTTGCAATACCAAAGGTACTACAATTGCGCTGCTACTCTCTTAAGGGAGACTGGAACCTGGTCACTAATGCCGGAACACAACTTAAGGTTGTTATGGCGATATACTTTAGACCAGGAGTGGTAGCCACCCAGTCGGGCAAATGTCCTACCATCTGGCTGTTGGTTGTTTTGTCGCCTCTTACGACAGGTGTTCTAAAAAATGCTTGTCGAGTTTGAATAGGCAGTGTATGTAGTGTGTTAAAACCGTAAGGTTCTCTAATTATAAAGTATTGTGACCAGTTGCTGTTCTTTTACTACCATAAACCCTTCGGAGTTGTTTCTGTTCTCTAAAAAATACGTCGTCACCATGGTAACGCGAATGTAGTTTCGCTAGCACATGCTAGTTTGTCTTGACTAAAGATGTAAACACTTTTTCGTTACGAAATTTCTCTTTAAATCGAAGTACCCTCACTTAGCATAAAAATCTTTCACAATCAACGAACACAAACGTATAAAGATAAACGAGCGAATGGAGAATGTAGCAAATATGTATTGTACGTGCATTGGTATTCATGAACAGCAAATCTGTATGGATTCATTTTCTTCGTGAATTCGATTTCGCGTTCTTTACAGATATGTTTATTTTATACGTTTACATGCATTTTGTTACTCTGTTGGAATATGAAACTAGTTTTGTGATTGTATTTTTTTTGTAAAGATATTGTTACGAGGTGTCATGACAGGAGAAAAATTTAGATCTTTAACAGCGGCTTCTAAAAATCTTACTATACAATCATTTGACTATAGGTTAAAATTTGACATAAACTCCATACGAGATATTATAAGTAATATCAACTTTTTTTTAAGATGCAAGTATGTATATATCTAAAAATGTTTTGATTAGGTCGATACTTAGTACCCGTGCAGGTTTGTCGATAGCCTCTTGATATCATGTGCAGACGCGATGCGATGGCCGGGAGAAGGCAAAGGGACGTGGAAGAAGAATCAAGGGAAGAGTGACTTACCTCGCCACCAGTCCGCCCCCACACTGCACTCCTCCCCCGGGGGGTTCACACACACACTAGAGTCTGGTTTCTGAGCATTAAATTTAGTTCTAATCGTTTATTTTATGTTGTGTTCCAACAATTTCACTATATAAGTATATATTCCGGTGACATCACTTACAGTAAGTTGAATCGTCTTGTATTGCGCATTCTTCATTTAAAACTTTATCCTTTTCTGGATGGCGAGGATGGGAAGGAAGAATTTATAAGGTGTTCCCCGGCGCAACCATAATGCGTTGGGTCAGTAGAGTTGACAAAAAAGGTTACATAAATAGTTATTGCAATAAATTTATTATTTTAATTTATTATTGCATATACTTTACATAAGTATATTGTTACAAGATGTCCACCACGGTAGTCATGAGAACCATAGTATATATTAATATGGTATAGACAATCGTCATAGATAATACTTTTAGTCGATTTATCAGATGATTCAATTTATAATTAAATTACCATTTTCTACCGGTTAATTAATTTTATAAGACCACTAAATTATCGTCTAGATAATTTAGTGCACCAGTAACTAATTATTATAATTGTTTTTATGATTCTGGCAACACTATGATGTAATTGCTATTTTTAGCAATGATGCAATGTTATTGTTTTGTAGGGTAGGATTTTTCGTATAAAAGGCGTAGTGGCGTTTTAGACGTGTTTATTGCTTACTGTGCTGTGTGAATATTCACATCAAAGGCTGAACAATAAGGGGAAACCCTGCCCAAATAGTTAATATTTGGTATATTTGGTACTTCTTCTTACCCAAATCTCTCCTTGCATTTTACAATATACAATACTAGTAAGTAGTTATCGGCAAACCTTCTGCGCGCGGCTTATCTATATATTAATACGTGAAGCAAAAATTTTGTACCATTGTTACGAAAATTGCGCGAACGGAGGAATATGAAATTTCGCACTTATAGTTTATACTTATATAGAGAAGTAGTGCAGATACCTAATATTTTTTTTAATTATACATAAAAAATACATTAAATCAATAAAAAAAACATTACAAACATACCACGAATTTGACACACACCCGCATATATAATATTTTGTTATTGTTAAAGTCAAATTAACAGTGTAGCCTTGGCGAAATCTGTGACTATAGAAGTATAGTCTTTGACAACAGAACCTTAATAATGTTCAAACTTATAATTTAAATTAATTATTATGGTCGAATTTCGACCACGGGCGTCCACTAGTAACTCTAAATGCTGGAATCTTGATTATAGCTCTTAGGGCCAGCTCTATCGGTGTGATACTACGCTCTCATGGAATATCTGCGTGAAACTGTGGTTGGATCGTGTTTCGCATGACTAGAAAGAGTTCCAATGACCTACTATCCCCTCCTGTTCTTGCTTCCTATTCCTCCCGCCTGACCTTATCCCTCCTAGAACCTCTATCCCATTCTAAAGGTCGGCAACGTGTTGCCTTCGCCCTGGTGTTGCAAACGTACAAACGAGCTATAGGCGACTAACCACTTTTCTTTACGTTGGCCGTCAGCCTGTTTGTGAACTTTGCAATAAAGCAAAATGCTTATTTCATAAAAATACCAGAACAAATTTTCGAACATAATAATTTTCGATTTAAATAAAATTAATTCTCAATCTTTCACATCAAACTTTAGAATGCTATAAAAGAACTTCAAATGAATATTTCAAAGTTTCCTGAAACACTTGAATAACCGCAATTACCTAGGTTTAACCGCGAAGCAGTTTTCATCGCAATCGCTTCCAACAAGTTAGTAAGTTATACACTAAATGAAAAGTTTAATTTCAGTTTTGAGCAATGTTAAATATTAAAAACTCGTTTTAAGTAATCCTGTGATTTTCAAGATTTCAAAGCATATTTTACAAAATAAAAAGTCACTCATAGCGCCTATACGCACTAGCAGTTGAGTGCTAGCATGATTTACTTTGGAAGTTATTAAAACAGAAACAAAAAAGTGTTAGATCTGGCATAGAAAGCCCAACAGTTATATATACTGATTTTTAATTACCTAGACTAAAATGACAGCTGCGGCCGAACTTATTTTTTATTCATCAGTGAGTTGTGTGAGCTGAACAAATAACTCGCCACTGTGAGTTGAATCGTGCAAAGTATCTACAAAAATTCTATAAAATGAAAGAGTAACCTCCACCTTCATCCGCCACATCACCACCAAAATTTTCCTGTTACGTTTGTACTGATTGTGTCCAGTTATATTTGTATCTGTGTTATACGTGTTTGTATAGTTCTAATAAATTCTATAGTAATTCCAACGGCATTTTAATTCGACTCCCGCACTCTTAACAATATAATAATAATAACGGCCCATAAACGTCCCACTGCTGAGTTCGGGCCTCCCCTATAAGGGAACGGACAGTATAGTAGACTTGGCAGGTGTGACACATCGGTTATCTCGATATACAGGTTGCATCACGATGTTTTCCTTCACCGTTGTTAGCACGTGATAATCGTAACAATATGTACATTAGGTCGAAAAATTGCTTGAGAGCTGCATGCGTTCCGGTTAGTGTTCAAACCCGCGCCCTTTGAGTTTGGGACGCGTGCGCTAGCCATTGCGCTACTATGACTTCTGTAAAATGCAAGCAGAGATTTGGGTAAGAAAGTACCAAATATTAACTATTTGGGCAGGGTTTCCCCTTTATTGTTCAGCCTTTGATGTGAATATTCACACAGCACACTAAGCAATGAACACCGTTTTTTTTTTATTGGACTTGACTTTATGTTGTTGGTCCGAAGACCTCACAACTTTACCGGGGTTTTCGGGGCGAGTGCCTTTGCGAAGCGAAGGCGCTCGAGCCCGGGAGGCAACTTGCTCGAGGGGGCTCCCTAGGGAGTTTCACCTCGGCTGGACTGTTGCCATGAGAGGGGGATGAATCTAATGATGCCCACCATAAGGCGACACAATGCACTAATTGAGAGCGGGCGACGGGTAATATAAAGCCCGAGAGGAAGGATCCCGGCGGACCGGGATCGGCGGTTCGCGGTGGCCTATACTATCTTACTGCCGTTTCGCAACGTGTTATGGCTGGGAGAGAAGAAACGGCGAAAGAATTTATTATAATGTATCTTTTTATATTATATGTAAGTATGTATAAGAAAAACGTGAAGATATTTTTTCATGGAGTGGAAAACGAGCCATGTTCCTGCCACAATGTGGCCGCCCACAGGAGTTGGTGTGCTCCACTTGAGAACATTACATTTCAACCTTAAATATAACAACACATTTACTAATGTTACTTTGTGAAAGTACCAAACGAATATATAAATAAATTGGAAATGTAAGTGAAATCATCGTCTAAAAATTGTAAAAATTGGATCTTGAAGCAATAGATAGACAGGAAAAAATGATGAAAAAAAAATTAAGCATATTTTTCCAAATGGATCACGTTTATATTCAAAATAATCGAGACTAGCGAAAATGTTCAAACGTGTCTTAAAGTTAATTGTAATAAGTTAAATAAAATACAATTTAGATTCAAGCAAAATCAGTTTTCCAAAGCAAAAATTGAATCTGTTACTTTAGCAAAAGACACATTTTATATTATATTTCTGACAATTTATGATTAAATTTGATTTTCCAAACCCTATTCTGTATACCTAATTATATTGAATAAAACTTGTGAATTCTAATTTAATGCCACAAATAATTAGCACAAAGTGATAAAAGAAACACCGGGGGAGGGGAGCGCTTTAGTGGGCGTCCGTCAGTTTCTGTTCGTGTGCCTAATTTATTTCGACTTCGTAACAAAACAATAACTTTACAAATAATTAATATTGTGTTTATGTTTGTAATGAGTCATGCTATTTAAATATTCAAGTCGTCCATACATGCATTATTACAGATACAATGAACTGTGTACTTTTAATTAATGGTTATAGACTATTAATAAACAAGTTAAAGTTAAGTGTAGAAGTTTTAACGATTTTAGGTGCGGCTTTTTTTTTCATTTCGTTCCGCTGTTTCGGCCACTCTTCAGTAGGCATGATCACGTAAGACAAAGATGCCAAGTTTCAATGAATAATGTATAAGATATTATTTAGCCTACCCTCATCTTGTTAATTTTAATTATTTAATTTTATTTATCAAATTATAGTTTAGAAATTAATATCCGAAGTTTAACACTGAGCCCAAAGTGGACTACATCAAGAAGTCTTGGTGCGGCAAGCTTTTAAATATTTCCCCGCCCCTGATTTATTGTTCGCCTTATAAAAGCCTCCTGCAGGGCCGTATGGCCTCCAATGGGTGCTTTTCGGCATTTTTTGCTTTAATAAAAATCTCGTCTTCAGCTTGCTACAGGGAATTTTAATTTTTCTTCCTCCAATATTCTTGTTAGATTCTAGAGATTCTTTGTAAAAATATCTTAAAATTCTTAGGAATATAAACGAAGAAGGGTAACACGTATGTAAAAAACTGTTAAATACATGTGTATTTAATTTGGTCTCTTTTATGTGTATGCTGATATCACCACACACATAAAAGAGACCTATACAAACGACGAATGTTCGTTGTTTTTGTCATTTGGTTACAAAACTTTTAAAAAAATTCGAGTCTCAACAACTACTCAAATGATCTCGGACAAACAAATATTCACTTAAAGTATTTGTTAAGCTCTACCGCCATGGATGTTTCAGAATTTTCCTCTTCAGCGTCAAAGGGCAATGTGACTGAAAACAATTTTTACGATTTGGAAGGAAATTTCTCGCTACATATTGACTTAAATAAAAAAATATTAAAAAACTTGCTTTTATAGGTAGACCACATATACTACTAAATATCCATATAGATTTATTAGTTTGCAAAACAAATGACAATTAATAGTTCAGACGGACATGACGTTTTATTAAGAGTTCTATGTTTGCCAAAACGGCTACAAAGCTCTAATAATATACAGCCCATAAATATCCCACTGCTGGGCTCGGGCCTCCCATTATAGGGGGAACGAGCAGTATACCTGCCACGCTTGTCCAAGGCGGCTTGGTAGGTTTAACACATCGGTCATCTCGATGTGCAGGTTGCATCACGATGTTTTCCTTCACCGTTGTTAGCACGTGGTAATTGTAACAATATGCACATTAGATCATAAAACTGACTAAGTACCAAGACTTGCTCTAATAAAAAGTTTAAAATATTTTTTCATTATAAAAATACGTTTATGAAATTCGACGTGACTGAAAGGCAGTTTGATGTATACTTAAACAAATGTGCTATACCGAAATGGATATATCTAACAAAAGAGTTGGCACAATATAACTGTCGTCTAACCGTAACCAAGTTGGTTCCGACCCTTGTCTTGTAGCAGACGATTAATCACACCTGTATTAGAGTATCGCCGTGGAGTGATGTGTTTGGGAATAATAATTTATGGATACGGTATTCTAATTCATTTTTGTGTACGCTCCTTAAAATATAAATGAAGCGTAAAATTAGACATACGAGTTATAAACAACATTTTATTGTTCACCAAAACAAAAATTACGAAAATGTACAACAAGACAATATTAACTTGGTTAAACAAAAAGCGGCCTCATCGCTAGAAGCCATCTCTTCCAGGCAGACTGGTTCAAAGGAAATTCTTAAATTAGCTGTATTAGTTTGTAGCAAGGAAAAGAAAATATATATAAATAAAAATACATACGTGGACAGAAGATTACAGTCTAAAGTATAAGAAAAATGTGCGTAAGATAATGTACATGTTAAATGTAATAATAAACTCTTACTAGTTTAAGATTTTATGATACAATGTTATTTTTCAGTTATTTTCAGAAATAACTAAAAAAATAGAAGATTAGTACTAGGTAAAATAAATTTTGTATGCATACGGTTATATGGAACACTGAAACTCAAGAGGCTAGCAAAATTCTATAATAGAAAACAGTGGTCGATTGACGTGGAAAAATCTTCATTGTATGTATAATAAAGTAAAGTAAGAAAAATAAAAGCAATCTCGTACGCTTTCCTACAGTGCGTAGTAAGACAGACGGCTCTTGTAACTTTTTTATTCGAATGAATTTTATGACAACTTTTAAAGAGTTCATTTTGTAACGCTCTAAAATCCATCTGTGAGTTCATTTCAAATCTCAAGAGCGAACTACAAAAATAGAATAGCAAACACAACACACAATACAGACAGGAATCCACTAGAAACTATTCTATGTTGTGGTGTATCACATAGATATACACAACATAGAAATAGAACAAACAAGACCAATACTTCACAAGCGGATCTAATAAAAATATAAACTTGTAGACACCAAAGAATATCTCGATGAACTTATTTTTTTTTTAATCTGTAGAATGCGCAATAGAAAATTTCTTAAGATTATTTGCTTACATGAGCATAGCGGCATAAAGAAGTGCGGACAGGTGAGTTACTAATACTTGTAATATACGAAAAAATATAGCACATCCAATTAAAAAAAAATCTTTAAACATCTATGCCCGAGAGAAAGTTATAGGCATTTAAATACTTAACTAAGTTAACACTGAACACTGTATTAAGCGGAATGCTCATTCGTGAAGCTGTAAGCGGCTCATTTGTTACTCTTAATCCTATTTTGGTTACTCAAAGCAATAGTCTGTAAATAACTTTAACTTGATATAATGTTGTTCCAATTAAACTTGACCGAGAGTCACTGATTTTGTGATATATTATGGCGTTGATTATCTAATAACAAGACTATTAAAAGAAAACAAGAAGACAGTCTTTATTCGCGCAGGAACGGAGAAAGAATATTCATTCCTGCGGCTGAGCAGCCTATTGGAAGACGTGACAAAACAACGAATAAGCAGGTGGTAGGGCATTTACCCGTTTCGATGGCTACAATTCCTCGTCTATAATTTTTTTTATTATATATTGCATTGCATGGTTTGGCAGACGGTCTACCTGGTGGAAAGCGGTTATTATCGTCTATGGATGGATATCTGCAACACCAACGATGCTACCGATGCTGCCGCTCTCTAAAGGCCGACTGGAACCTGGCCACTAATGCCGAAACACAACTCAAGACAAATATCCTACTACCTGGCTGTGGGTTATTTTGTTGCCTCTTACAAGAAACCGCAAGGCTGCAGGAAATTGTATTATTTAATTAATAATTGTATAATTATGTAGAAATTTTGTGTCTACAAACATGTAGTGCCAAATTGGTAAAAACATATTTTTGTTTGTTGGTATACAAATGTTGAAAAACATGTTTTTTTTGCCTAAAGCGGGCAATGATGGAAATTAGTTACCGTCACCTATGAACGTTTGCAACACCAGGGGCATTGCCAACGCGTTGCCCGCCTCTAAGAGATGTTATAACGCCCTTCTTAAACGCCCCCATGTCGTAGCGCTGAAAGAAAGCCGTGGCGGGAAGGTTCCTCCAGATCATTGTTGTATGCAGAATAAACGTTCTCCAGGAAATGGGGGTGACCATCCCGTCGATGATGAGCGGTGCGGTTATAAAAACGAGAGGTCAGATCAACCAGTTCCTCGGAACACTCCGTTATGCAAGCGGTAGAAAACGCAGAGGGACGCAGTCTCTCCGATTGTTGAGTGAGGTATCAAAGTCTTTCCTCTCCTTGTTTATTACACGCTTTTATTTATTTCATACATATGTTTTATTTATTATCTACATTTTTATCTTCTTATTTTATTCGAATTGCAAATGAAAATATATAAAAATTACCATTTCATTAATAAAATTACGGTCCAGAAAACTTCAGTAAAGTGGATCTTATCTAATTTTACTATTTAGTATGACTTTGAAATATTATACACCACTAATATAAGTGCAAACATTTAAGACAGCACTCGGGCTACCATTACTGACTATGTCCCCGTTTTGGACAATTAAGTTCCCACGAAGCGAGTAATGGGTATCGTATCGTGTTGCTGAGCATTGTAACAATTTAAAGGCGTCTGTTCAAGATACGACTTCTATGTAAAACGTTTGGCAAAAATCCTTATTAACAATATACTTTTTGTTTCTGGAACACAGTACTGATGGCCCACTCGACGAAAAGCGGTTACCGCCGGCTATGGATATTTGTCCATAGGCACCGGTAACCGCAACACCAAATTTTCGCCAATGTGCTGCCGGGCTGGAAGGAGGACATGTATATGTATAATATGGGTATATATTTTATTATATTGTATACGTTTGTATTTGACCGACGTTGCAGCTGATGTCAGGTGGAAATGCAGTCTAAGATTGAGCACCCTTAACCAAGAAAATACCTGTTCATATGAGACTTGAAGACACCTACATTGAATATTTCAGGAAAACAGACATAAATAGATAAAATATGGCACTTTTTTTCTCTTATCGTGCACCATTTGATACAACTCCATCAATTCTTCAAATAGAAATATAACATACTTCTGTATTTATAAAAAAGAACTTGAAATACATAAATATGAATTTCAACATTTCTACCTAGCAGTGTTGCTAGACAGTTTCTTGAAGCTTCTTCTTAAACAGCTATAACATTTTGTGAAGCGGTATAACATAGAATGGGAATAGTAGATTTAAATCTTCACTACATGTATGAATTTGATGGCTTCTGTGGTTGAGCGGGCTAAGCCTTTGCCAGCTTACCTCATTGCAACGCAGAGGCTCCGGGTTCGATTCCTGGTATAGTAAATTTCGGAAACGTATTTTCTCCGTTATTTACTATGGTCTGGGTGTCTGGGATCGGCCCCAGAGTGGTCCGTTGTATATTACCCATAACACAAGTGTAACTTACTTAATTTGGGGATATACAGTGTGTGTGTTTGTCTGCCGATTTATTATTATTATGAATTTCACGAAATGTTCTCCTGTGAAACTTAGTGTAATGGATGATATCCACCAGTCAGTTCACAACGCATCGTTTCGGACACGATACGAACGGGTGCGACAACAGCCGACCGCGTCTGGCAGGATTGCGACGCATACGATCGGCTCCGTAGCGTCGCTTGCGAACTTATCCGTTTCTGCGCCTAGTCAAATAGTTTCATTCGTACCGTGTTGACTTGTTCTAATTTAAAGAACTACACGTGACGACAGCCGAAAGGATACGATCGGATACGACGATAGACGAACGGAGCCGATCGCGCGTCGCAACATACTTTCGGCTACTTTCGGCTACAATCGCGTGTCGCGGAAGACACCCGCAGTCAAGTTGCTGTGCGCGGCTTCGTAATATACACTTTAAATACTATATACACGATTACAAATTATCGCACGACTAGTCGTATCGTGAATAAGGTGTAAAAGATAACACTGAATATTTAATCGTCTTGTGAATAGCGTAGCTGAAACTTTGATAGTTTACTTTGTGCTATGAAGGGGGTTATTAGGTGCCTCATTAAAATTTTAATACTATTCAAGTTTGTTATTATGGACAGAATAAATTTACCTATTTTACAAATTTCCCTTAAAAGTTTATCTTATAAAATTCTACAGCATTTTAAAATGATCATGGCTCAATAATGATTTGGAGGCAATTTCCCGCCGCGGTTTTCCCTCTGCCCAATGACATGGGGTTCTTTAAGAAGGGCGTTATGAAATTTCTTCGAGGTCGACAACGCGTTAGCGACACCCCTGGTATTGCAAATGTCCATAAGCGACGGTAACCGCTTTCCATCAGGTGGACCGTCTGCCTGTTTGAGGCAATAAAAAAGTCGTCTAATTTTGTAAAATTCTACATTTTGCACTGTAGAGAGACTATCCATAATTTTTCGTGAATTTTGATCCTCATTCACAGATTTTCAAAAGAATGTACAGTTAAAAAAAAAATGGCCATTTTACACAAAACATTTTTTGATGCCAATCGATTCGGTTTCTGACACTGATCAAAAACTTCTATAAGACCAACCCAGGTTGGAGTACTAAAAAAAGTCAGAAATTGCAAAAAAAAAACCCGTACATTTTGTACGCAAATTTTATACAGTTTTTGCTGCCAATCGATCGTTTCTAATAAAATAATAAAAATAAAATTTAGTACACTTTTTTAATAAAATTTTATTATGTTATTAGAAACAGGATCGATTGACAGCAAAAAAAATATAAAATTTGCGTACAAAATGTACGGGATTTTTTATTGTTTGTTTCTAATACTGATCAAAAATTTCTATCGGATCAACCGTCGTAGGGGAGTACTCAAAGTGTCAGAAATCGCAATGAGAGAAAGAGTCACAAAATGTATGGAAAATAGAACATTTTGTTCAAAAACAACCCTTTCTCTTGGTTTGACGTTTAACATTCCTTCACAGAAATTGATCCTGACAAGCTACACTATGATTTGGTATAATAATATATTATTTATTTATTTCATTTGTTTGGGAAACATACAATAATTAATATTCTTAAACATAAAAGACAAAATTAATACACATATAAATCAAGTTTCCACAAAAAAATAGTTTATATAATAAAAATAAAAATTGGCTCAAACAATTAATTGCAAAAAAATACAATTATACGAAAATTAAATAAAATGTCTTTTAAATAAGGTCAATATTGAGAAAAAAAATACAATAATTACTAACAAAATAAAGAGAATTAAAGGAAAGTGTAAGTCATTGGATTGTTCTAAATTACAACATTTTTGTTTTGGGTTTTAAATTAGTATGTATGTAAGTATGTGTTTATTTTTTCAAAATGAGCCGATACGAATCCAGACAAGGGTAATAGATTTTACAAAAATCAAATTCAGCCTCGAGACTCCTTTGAAGTATTTTTCCCTATTTCGTATAGTTTAGGATTTGTCCCGAAGGCCTACTTGAAAAATTTATCCTGTATACGTGCATATATTTCTTTTTTGTTTTAATCCTTTCTGTTCACTTTGTATCTTATTTGCCTTTATGTCTGTGTATGTCACCCCTATGGCCCTAGCGGAAATCAGCTCTGGTTAATTCAACGAGCAACTTGCTGAGCAAGAACCAATTTAAAGCTATATTTACTTGGTTTATCTATTATTTTAAGTGCATTTGACATTGTATATTTATTTATGCTAGTGTAATGTACACTTATTTGTGTTATTGTAGTTCTAAATAAATCTTTTTTTTTCTATCAAATATTTTTTTTTAAGTTTATTTATAGTTTATCTGTAACATCTCAATACATTAACAAGTTAGGCATATTATTTTAAAAGTGAAAATCTTTGAAGTACTGAAGATTTAGAATTAAGAACGTATTGAATGATCTATGGACTAATTAGAGAGGGGACGTAATTTATGGGTCCTTTTGAACCGCCTTGAGCGACGCCACGTGGTTAGGGTTGATACATTTTAAAAGTAAAGTATTTAATAATACGATAAATATAGAATAAAATAGAATAGAATATACTTTATTAGATAACATTAAGATACAATTCAAGAAGTTTAAGTACAGAAGACAATAGGCGGTCTTATCACTAAAAACAATTTCTTCCAGACAACCTTAGGATGGATTAGAAAAAAATTGTGTAACATGTGGGTTTTGCAATATAACTAGAATAAAAAAGTATATATATAAAATTTTGAAGTGGCAAGTATAAGACAAAGATATACATATATTGATATATTTAAATAAATAAATAATCATAGTAATAATGTATAGAATTAGGTACGTCAATATGGGAGAAATGAAGATGTTATAATATATAATTATGTAAAGGTCTGTATCATCAAGAAGATCCTATCTTCGTTACACGTTTCTTCTTTTCTTAATACTGTTTCGCACGTAGCTATAATTAGTGCACGAATTAGTAATTAATATAAATAATTTATAATATAAAATTCTAAACATCCCGTGTCTGTACATACATTGAAGGTATTTATAAAAAAACAACTGGAATTGACTATATAAACGATGGAAAACTGTTTGTTCGGCCGATTTCGATGCCGTTTTCACTGACCGACAGCAAATTCTTAGACTTAAAATCTGCGCTGTTTTTATATTGAGAATCCCGCGGGATTACTTCTGGGAATGATATAAAATGGCCAGATTTAAAAAATATTGAATTTCAATGTGATTTTTTCACTGACCTTATGTTTCACTAGAATTTGTCCACGACTTTGTACACGTTGGACAGGTAATATAAAATCAAAGGTTTTTTTCAGCAGGGTAATGGATTTTTTAGTATGAAAATATATGAATCCCGGAAAATCCCGTAAAAACTCGGCATAATTCATTACCTATTAGTGACATTTTACTAAAAACATACACAACTAACATTTTTTATCCACCGGTGTGAGTTTCGCGTCAGAATCATTTTTTTCGACTTGGCTCTTTAAACCTCTCCCAAGAAATTTCCCGTAAAATTCTCGGTATATAAAGTACCGCAGATTTTAAGTCCGGGAATTTACTATAGATCAGTTAAAACCACATCGAAATCGGGCCAGTAGCTTTTATGTGAATCCCGAACAAACACAAAAAATGTGAGAAACAAAAGACTACACTGTTACAATTTTATAATATTATATATATTTTAAGAATAAGTAGTCTTATAGCCCAGTTAACACTTTTTCATTCTTGAATTTGTCACACAAACACAAATCTTATCTACTAAAAGAACAATAGTTATTTTAAAACTAATCGGATAAACAAATTCATGCTGCAATTATTATCAAGAAAATTTTATATTCGCAAAATTTACTTATTATAGCACATTGAGATTATTATTTGAGAACTTAAATCACTTCAGCAGAGGGCTTACTCTTAGATGCCTTTCGTCATTATTTTTCACCGAATAAAAGGAAAACGAGTGATAAAAGGCATGTATGCGTTCTTCCCATACATGCCTTTTATCTCTCGTTTTCCTCACATTTTTCAGAGTTAGAAATCCTTATTAAATGAAGTAATTTCTATAAAATTCTACCATTTGTATGCGGATATCAAATTTTTTGGTGATATAAAAGTAAAAAGCTTACAAGTCGAGCTTATACTCAGAAAGAATAATACGTTTTAAAAATAATAAGTAGCTATTTTTTTTGTAGATGTGGCAACCCTGCATTTAGCCTCAGGATGACATCGTGATAGCGCAAACCAGACAGAGATAAATGGATTTCAAAACAATATGATGGAAAGGGAGGGTTGAGCGGCGTCTTGCGTGTTTATCGCAACTGACGCGGCCAAATTAGGCTCACGGTAGTACCAGAGCTAAGCGATCAAAAACATATTGAATTATTTGTACACCTATTATGTGAAGACGTGTTGTGTATAAATTGATTACAAAGTTAGCGCTTATCATTCAATATCAATTTAACCTAACGAAGTTAAGCAAGCATTTGTTGGGCTTATTTATTTTCCCCAAATATGGTAGAGAAGTATTAGAAATGTGCTCTTTTAGCTAAAGTTATAATAAAAACTTTTAAGCGAACACTAAAAATTTCCATCTTATCGAAATGAATAATATAAAATCCACATAATACTGGCTCTTGGACTATATTATCAACACTAAACAGCCGCGGGCAGTTGTATCAGGATAAGCGGATGCCACACCACTATGCACAGTTCACAGGCTTGTACACGTACATGTATGGAAATATGAACTATCAGTTGCTTTTGGCGACGTTTGCCATGTGCATGAATCAAATATCGCAAAACATCAAATACAATTTTGGTAATATTAAAAATAAGTATAACTACATTAACATATTTAGAAGACGTGTTCGCTTAGTAATGAACTCTCTCGCGTCTCAAATGGCGCAGAATCGATTTCTGACTGGAAAACATGTACCACTTAGGCAGTTTTCTGATCTAATTTGTATATTTTTATAATTACCAACGTACTGACGGTGAAGAAAACCATCATGAAACCTGAACATTGATTTAACGGAAGTGTGAAATCTACTAATAAAAAAGCATGGCGGGTAGACTGTCCACTTCCCGCCTAAAACTGGGCAGGTCCGAGCGCATCAGTGATTCATGGTTTTTTTCATCGCATCTAGCAATAAACTTCTTTACTTGTAAATACAATGCTTATCTTTTTTTCTTCTTATTTTATTCTGTTTATTGCAACCCCATGCCATTAAAATCAAAAGGTCAGATATATATAAATCTATCATACGACCGGTCATGTTATACGAGTCCGAATGTTGGGTCACTAAAGTGATAGACCACAAACGTCTCCACTCAACTGAAACGAGAATGTTGCGATGGATTTGTATGCTACAAGAATGGATGAGGTAAGAAATGAGAAGTGGCACTCGTAACTGAAAAATTGAGAGGAAGAAGACTAAAGTGGGAAAGAATGATAAAATGCAAGATTGACGGATATTAATGTAAAGGTAGACCAAAAAAGAGAAGGTGAAAAAAAAAGAAAGTTGTAACTCTATCAAATCTTTAAAATTTAATTATTTAACCTAGTTATATAACATACTAAATAAATCAATTAAAAACTAAAGAAAATAATTATTTAGTTATTTAGCTAGAAGTAATGCTGCGGAGTTTCTTGCCGCTTCTTTTTTCTCTTTAAACAACAATAACACGTTGCGAAGCGGCGGAAACAATACCCTTAACTAATTACCCTAACCTATGACCTTCAAAACATGTTCTCCAGTAGAATATACTTTGAATAGAAACTTTTGAATACTATTCGGCCCACCTGATGGAAAGCGGTTACCATCGCCTATGGACATTCGTAACAACAAAGGTGCTAACAATGTGTTGCCGCTCTCTAAAGGGGGAGACTGGAACCTGGCGACTAATGCCCGAACACAACTTAAGGTTGTTATGGAGGCATACTCTAGATCTGGGGTGGTAGCCATCGAAAAGGGCAAACACCGTACTACCTGGCTGTGTATGGTTTTATTTTCTCCTCTTCAAAGTCCTCTTCAAAGCACATTGGACTACCACATAGACCACATAGTATGACTGTGAGGTTTCTTAATAAATTCCCCATAATAAATACAATATACAATATTATAGTAAAGTGGATGTAAGCAAAAGGCATCCATTCGTAGTGACGTGTGACAGATTAGGGCGCCGTCGCCTCAGGCGGCTGTCTTGGCATGTCCTCCCATGACATTTACCAAGTTTCTAAGTATATTTCCTTCCTGTTTATAGATATGACTAAAATGCGTAGAAAATTTCGATAAGTGCTTGGTAGTCCAGGAACTATGATGGGTTTCGTAAAGGTAACAAACGTCAATGTATTAATTAGTTTTGCACACACTTCATCCTTTTATGATAACTCTCTTACAGTGCAGGCTGTCAAACTTTGGAAAGCGCTGCCTCTTACTGTCAGAGAGGCCGAAACATCATTTTCATCAATACATTTAAGAACGCACTCAGAAAACACTACTTTTCCTTAAATAATTATGTTTAATTCTTGTACTATGATTTATTAGATAGATAGATAGATAACACTTTATTGTACACCATTACAGAAAACTTACGAACTAGTATTATTCTAATTGCGTACAAAGGGCGGTCTTGTCGCTAAAAAGCGATCTCTTCCAGACAACCTGGTATCGCCAAGTAACCTTCTTTCGGCATATACAAGCTTTTTCTTTATTAATCTAAATTCTTCCTTTAAATTTGACGGCGCGTTCCCCTTTCGCACGTCACGTTAATTCATTCATTTTCATAACATAAATATATATGAAATAGCATAATATAACTAAAAATATACCGCGCCCGCAATACTGTAAATATATTACTTATAAATAACCCGCACCGCAAATATACAATATACAAAAATAAATATATACACATCAAAATAAAATATTATAAATATAAAACTGAAGTGAAGTGAAAGGGACTAAGGAGCAGAGGAGCAGCTGAATTTCATTCCCATTAATCAGGTAAGTGCGTGCTCGTTCTCAAATTCCCGTCCAAATTGTCCCACACTTCTTTTACTGTAAAATTGACACAGTTCGCTTATCATAAATCCAGCGCCGCCGCAACACAACGCGTGGCAGGAATATTGCTGATTAGGAATGGCGATGGTGGTATACATAATTATTGTACGATTACTTACATCTTAATAATAAATATATAACTATACTATATATACAAATATACACATAAGTTATATACATATTCAAGATATAGTGATAAAATGCAAATATTTAAACATAATAAATATATAGTTATATGCAATATAATACTAATTATATAAAATTACATATCGATATATTGCAGATAGAAGTTCTTGTCCATGTTCTTAAATGTTATTAAAGATTTTGCTTGTCTGACAGCAACAGGCAATGAATTCCAAAGTTGGATAGCCTTGACCGTGAATGAGTTATTGAAAAACGTTGTATTATGAATAGGAGTAATAAGTCTATGTTGACTGGAAGGGCGTAAATTGTGAGAGCAAGAAATAAATTCAAAGCGTTCTTTAAGCTACTGTGGAGTAGTAGGGATGAATAAAATACTATAAAGCAATGAGAGAATGTGAGTATCCCGGCAAAAACAAATTGGCAACCACTTGAGTTTTTTACGAAATTCAGAAACGTGGTCATACTAGCCTAACCCGAATATGAACCTTATAGAAATGTTTTGGAGGCGCTCAAGTTTATTAAGTTGTTCTTGAGTTAAATCTAGATAGCTGGCGTCGGCATAATCAAGTATGGGTAAAAGTAGCGACTCTGCAAGCTTAATTTTGGTGGCGATGGGCAGTTTTTCAGCCTCCAAAGTGATTTGGAGGAGAGAATCAACCGCCGACTCAACTCCGTTATATGGGGTCTCCAGGACAGTTAACAGGATTTATTGTATGTATTTAATTTATAAAATATGTAGTTTAAGTATGTTTGTTTATGATCTACCCAATAATCTGCACCACCTACATCAGGTAGATCAGATTAGGTTAAATTATTGCTTAAGTTAGGTTGCCTGGAAGAGATTGCTTTGAGCGATAAGGCCGCCTATTGTTTCTACTATGACAATATTGTAATTGTGCATTTTTTAAATTGTAGATAGATAGATAGATAACACTTTATTGAACACCATTACAGAAAACCTTATAGCCTAAAAATATTCTAAATGTGCACAATGGGCGGTCTTGTCGGGTTGTTTGAAAGAGATCGCTTCTTAGCGATAAGACCGCTCATTGTGCACATTTAGAAATTGTATATTTGGCGAGCAATAAAGTGCTATCTATTCCATTCTATTATATTCTAGTTATTAGCTATAAAACTATTGGAAAGCATTTATACGAAAATATCCCTCATCTCAAACTACTTAATAGATATTTTTCAAAACAATTTTCATTGAAAATGTTTTGAAGCTTTACACTTTGAATTTAATATTTAATACGTGACGAGCTACTCGCTTCCAAAATTGTGGGGGTTGATTTAGTGCGGTACCTCAATACAGGTAATCCCTGTGGTATTTTGGTGAAGCATCATGGCGCAAGCACATGAATCAACCGCCATGAGCGGAGTTCAAAATAAGTCGACGAGTTGTACTCCCTCTATAGTTTAATTAATTTAACATTAAACTTAAGACCATATCACAGACTATATTAATTACTGAAACATTTAGTATCAGTTATACGTAATTCAGACATTGACATGTGACTTCTATCGTTGCAGATTAGATGACCAATAACTTATGTTGGGATTGTAAGAGGTTAGTTTTAACAGAATGCATGTTGAACTGGAGTCATCTGTCAATTGGTTTCTTTGGTGTTTGTTCGTATAAGATTATAAAATTCTAAACATGCCCTTTCTGTACATTAAAGCTATTAAAAAAACACAGCTGGAATAGACTATATAAACGACGGAGAACATGATGCAATTTTTTACATTTCTTGTCTGTTTGTTTGGGATTTACGTAAAAACTACTGGACCGATTTCAATGCGGTTTTCGCTGATCGACAGCTATTTCTTAGAGTTAAACTCTGCGCTACTTTTAATTTGGATATCCCGGGAATTTTTTCTGGAAATGACTTAAAATGGCCCCATTAAAAAAAATCGAATTCCAATGTGATTTTTTCACTGATCCATAGCAAATTTTATCTAATAAAATGTATGATATTTTTTATCCCGGGAATCCCGCGGGAATAAAATTAGCTTATGCATAAAAATGCATATAATGAATAAAAATTAGCTTATTCCAATACAGTTGTCACGATAGCTTACGTTAATTTTTATCACTTCGGTATTTTGTGTCTCGGGAATCCCGCGAGGATTTCAAGTAAAATGTAGATGAAGTCGCGGGCATATCCTAGTATAATATATATCACTTCTTTGTGAGTTTTGTGATCGGTGGCGTGTCCAAAATATTGTGTCATGTGCCCTCAAATGCACGCCTGCCATCGGTTCGCCATCTCTGCTTTGGCCTATCCCTTCTATCCTAATCTGAAGGCTGGGAACGCATTGGGTTCGCCTCTGGTGTTATAATATACATAGGCGACGATAACCTTCATATTGTTACGAGCGCGAGACTCGAATAAAAAGCCGTTAGAATTACTGTAGAATTTATTAGAACTATACAAACACGTATAACATAGGTACACATATAACTGGATACAACTAGTACAAACTGCGCGATTAAATAACACGCGCAAAGTCCGTCACTATATCGCTTATCGAATGTACGTCTTGCTCGTATCGTAATCCTCACTTGACTGCCATCTCTTCGTCCAGGTATTGTTTTATACTGCACGGTGCAGTATGTCTACCTCACCGCATGCACCCGATTTCCCGGAATCACACCCGGCCACTGCCTACCGGAATAGATTACAATACACAATAGGCGGCTTTTCTAATTACAAATATTAAATACAAAGAAAACAAAAGAAGTACAAATGCGGGCGGTAATAAAACTTGGGGTTTATGGCCGCAGGTGTTCATTCGCATTTGTTGTGCTTCGTGGAATTTTGACTACGTCGTAACAATATATTTTGTAGATATGTAGTTGTATGTTATGTATATTAAGTATATATCTATTTAATATATAAAACATCTCTATATACTGCATTTATATATTTATTACTAGAATGTAAGAAATGGTAGCATGTATTATGTATACCACCACCGTCATTACAATCTCATTCCTGGGGGTGTCTGGAAGAGATCGCTTCTTAGCGATAAGACTGATTGATTGATTGATAACTCCTTTCCATTGGGTGGACCATCTACGTTTGCTTGCTTTGTAATAAAAAAATAGATACTACAATGACTAACCCGCAAATTAGTTTTCAGACAATTTTCTACCAAACTTCATCCATATTCTTGAGAAAAATGACCTTGCCATACATATATAAGATGGATGCATAAAGACTAAAAAAGAACATATTGTAAGTCACTTAAGTCTCCGATTGCCGCAAAAGGTCGAAAGTGGAATGCAAACGAAACGACTCTTCGTTAGTATTTATTGATTAATAACTTACCAAAAAAATATCACAAACCTTCACTTTATAAGACGTAACGTGGTTTTTTTCGTAATTTACTACAGCTATTTTAAGTTAAGAAAAAAACCAAATTGTCTCCAAATTATTGACAAGAAACCATTTTCCTTCTTCAATTTTTATCAAAACAGACTAAAATTATATTTACAACTTCATAAAAGAAATATAAATTATTTGATTCACATTAAAATACTGTTACGAGTTGCAGGACACGAATTAAAATGCCGTTGGAATTATTATAGAATTTATTAGAACTATACAAACACGTACAACACAGGTACAAATATAACTGAATACAACCAGTCCAAACGTAATGCACGATTCAATAACACGCGCAAAGACCCTCACTAAATAGATTACTGAATGTACACAAGTCTTGCTTCGCTTGTGGTTATCGCTCGACTGCCCCTTCCTCAATCGGGCCATTGCTTTATATTGCACAAATGCAAATATGTCTACCCGGCAAACGTCGAGGCAATTTCTTAGAAATCGTAATCCACACACCTGGCTAATGATTGCTATAAAAGATTATAATACAGAATGGGCTGTTTTCTAATCAATAATTTTAAACACAAAGTAAACAAAAGAAGTTCAAATGCCGAAAAGGTAATAAAATGTGTTTCTAGAGGGCTGCAGGTGTGAATTTGTCTTTATCGGCACTAGGTCGTAACAATATTAATGCTTCTGAAAAACGAGAAATCCTCAAACACGTCAGCGTTGTTACATGTCTTAATATGTAATACTTCATCCATATTAGAATACTATGAAATGTTTGCGTCAAACAGGTTGTTACGTCGCCATTCCTCGCAATATTCAAACAATCTCCGCACTATATAATACAGTAATGTTGTGTTCAGATGTAACATAAATCTCCAATGGCGGAACACTACGACGCAACGATAAATTGCCGGCGATACAAAGAATACAAAATATTTCATATTACATAACGTCTATTTTGGTGAAATTGTTGTTTTACGCGGCAAGTGGACGTTGGAAAACAGTCCCAAAAATGTGTTAAGTAATATTGGAAGATAGGCAAATATTTATTTGAACGTAAAAACAGAAAATATATTATATAACTAGCTTCTGTCTGTGACTTCGTCCGCGTGGAAAGTTTTTTTAACTATTCCACGGGAACTCTTTAATTTTTCGGGATCAAAAGTATCCTACATGTTGACCAGGGATATAAGCTACCATCATACGAAATTTCATGTAAATCGGGCCAGTCGTTTCGGAGATTAGCCGGTACAAACAGAGAAACAAAAAAATCTACATCAGTTCTATTTCACTTCTTACATCCCCCTGACTCGGTTTTTAGCATTTTTTTTTTCATTGTACAGAAATTTTATCTCTACAGTTTTATTATATTATATGTATATATATGTATGTATATACATAGATAGATTAAAAGTACGTTTTACTACTGTTTTAAGAGAGGCATTTTGTTTAATTTTTATTTCGCCATTTCAGCCACTTTTCAGTAGCCGTGATCACGGAAGAAGAAAGAAAGTCAAGTGTCAATGAGTAATATTAAAGTTATTACTTAACCTACCCCTTAATCCCTGGAAGGTGGGCCAACCTTAGTGTGGGATGCTACCTGCGTTGACACTCTGGCGGCGTCCAATCGTTCAAGTACGTGAACAGGAGGCCCTTAAGCGCCGCAAATATGCCACCATTGGAAATGGTTACACATTTGCGGCATTTGGGATGGAAACTCTGGGTCCGTGGGGTCCTAATGCCCTAAAGGTCTACCATGACGTCGCCAAACGTCTAGTAGACGTCACACGCGACCAGAAGGCTGGCGTCTATTTTGCTCAAAGATTAAGCATCGCTATACAACGTGGCAACGCCGCCAGCCTCCTGGGAACGTTCCCGGTAAGTGACAGTGGTTTGGGACCAATAACTTATCTTTAGATATTTTCCCCTTTTTTATTTAATTTTAGTTTTTATATAGTATAGTTTGTAGCTGTACATATTATTAGTTTCATATATTTTTGTTGTAATCCTAAATAATTAAATTTGTAGATATATTACATTCAATAGATCCTTAATTTGTTAATTATTTTTTTTGTTTATGGTTATTTTTTACACTATGGAAGCCTAATTAAATTTTCCACCGCTTCGCAACATGTTGTGGCTTTAAGATAAGAAAAGAACATACCTGAAAAGTACTGTAACGACCAATCTCTGTGGTCTTTTTGGTTTTAGAGAAAACAATATTTGAATACTAGCTGATGACCGCGATTTCGTCCGCGTGGTGCGGTTTTTGAACCATCCCACGGGAACTTTTTAATTTTTTTGGGATAATACGTATCCTATATGTTGACCAGGGATATAAGCTACCACCATACAAAAAATTAAAAAAAAATCTAAATTAGTTCTATTTCATTTTTTACATCCCCTGACTCGGTTTTTAGCACTTTTTCTCATTGTACAGAAATTTGACCTCTACATTTTTATTATATGTATAGGTTACTGTTGCTTATGTTACTAATATTGAATTTTGTATTTATTCTCTTCGTATTCATATTGAGTTAGAGTAAGTTTGAAGGATTCTTTATGGTTCTTAAATAAGGCTTCACACTGAGAGTCCCACACACCCTCCATGCAGGCCTTATGCCTGCAATTTGCCCTTCCCCGAAGGACCCGAGGATGGTGTCCAAAAACATTCCCCCTGAGTGATCAAAAAAAAGTCTTCAAACTTAGTTGACGCGGAATGAAAGTTATAATTGAAAGTTTGTATAAAACCAAAAAGGACTGATGACACCAACTGTGATTGCAGTGTGTGTTACGAGTTACATTGTTTACACGGTGATGTTTCTTGTTCCATGGTATTAGGTAGTTGAAGTATAAATTTTAAAGCGAAATTATTAACCATATAAAATATAGACATAACATTTAAAATGCGAGTCGTCAAATAACGTGCGACCGTAGTCGAGCGTTTCTCTCGAACGGTTTGATATTAAATTTTTGAAGACGACTGTGTCATGGTCTGGCTTATATTGCGAAATGAAAGAGTTTCTGCGAATTTGGTATATCGAAACTACATTTAGTAAGTACATTCAAATGTGAGCCAAAGAATTACATATAATCATGTTTGATATTACAAGCTGATAATAATATATTTATTAAAAAAATCGATTACTAAAAAAATTGTGTCGATACTTTGGCGACGTCCCACCTTCCAGACACAGCCGAGGCTGCTGTTGCACACCACAAGGCCCTGAAATGTCACAAATATGTGTCCGTTGGTAGTGGGTATTTGTGGCTTTCGGGGTCGACACTCTGGGGTCGTGGGGGCCTGGAGCTGATCACCTCTGTTGAGACCTCTCAACGCGTCTGAAGTCTCGTGTGACCAAAAGAGTGGCTTGTACCTGGGGCAACGCATCAGCGTTGCCATCCAACGCGGAAATGCGGCCAGAATTTTGGAGTCAATTTTTTACTTATAGATTTATGTTATCTTATAAGTATAGTTTTATTCATAGTATAGTTTAGTTTATTCTTTAATGTTTATTAATTTTCATTTCTTATATTTTATAATGTATAAAAACTCGTAAAATATAGAACAGTTCAGACACATAATCACAACCTAAATAATGTAACGAGAGCTGGTGTGCACTTATGATAGTTAAAACTATGTAACAATTACCAACGCTACCTCCGTTAGTAGTTGCTGTATAGTACAATAAAAAATATAAATGTGTGGGAGTGCGTGCGTGCGTGAGAGTGTGTGCGTGTGTGTGTTTAGCCAATTTACCTCTTATCTTGAATTTCTGGTAAAGAAATCAATTATAATCGCGAATCGCGAAATTTCTTGGTAGGGCAGGACTGCATGGAGATGGATGGTGAACCATGGCGAATAAGTGAGGTGTGAGAGCAAACAACAACGAAGAGAAGTAGTAATAAACACCTGTGTAGTAACGGATATAGAATAACTAATTCCTGCGGTCAGGCACCTTGTCGTAAGAGGCATTAAAACAACCAATAGCGAGGTGGTAGGATATATCCCCGTCTGGACGGCCACTACCCCCTGTTCTAGACTATGCCGACTTAACAACTTTGAGTTATGTTCCGACATTAATGATCAGGTTCCAGTGCCCCTTTCAGGTCGGCAGCACATAGATAGCATCTGTGGTGTTGTTGTTGAAGCTATAATCATATTTAAATTGTTTTTGTAAATTATCCTAAAACACCTGACTAACATTTGTTTTATTGACATCTCGTGAAAAAGCATAAAAATGTAAAAATATTAACAACAAACTTACGAACAACAAATAAACAAAACAAAAGAACTGTACTCGAATGTACCCTAAAAACTAGAACAAATCGTCCGCCTGACAACTATTGTGTACAATCCCGCACACAAGTGGAAACAACAAAAGAACAACATCAAGGCATTTCATTTCTTCAGCGTGTATTATCCGTTCGCATTTATTTTGCCACCGACATTCGATGCAAGACAGAGAGGGAGTTACACATATATGAAAAGCTAAAAAGAGATACGGACACTTTTTGAATGGCAAATATCACCCAACGCACGATAGTGAGTTGAAGAAAGCGTATCGTTACAGTACTGTTCCATTAGCGGCCTGTCACAGCCGCACTTTCAAAAGAAAAGAAAAGCAACGAAAGAAAAGCGTAGAAAGTTTGCGGGTAGATACATATCAGTTGGGCGCGATTTCCTTTCCGGTCCGCGGTATTTGATTCGACCTAGTTACTACGGCTTGAGGCGAAACGGAGGGAAATTGGGAGGTCAAACAATGATTTCGGGTAACGGAAATTATGACATTATTATCTCAACCATTGCGATGAAATTAGGCTAGACTGTGAGGTCTTTTGAAGAGCAAAGGGAATATCGCTTCAAAAAGCTTGAGGTACTTTACAGACTTTAGCGGTACCTTGCTGTTCCCAGTTGATTTCTCACAGCGTCGAGCGGTCCGAATTATGACAGATCACGAACTTACAAATGTTCTAGAACATAAGCCTTAAAAGAGACGTTGGCTCTCTATCTTCTACCGTCTATATAACGGAGTATGTCCTGATGAACTGTTTAATTTGGTGATTACTTCAGCAACTCCCTTAGATTCATCCACACTTCCTCGATACTTAGCTTCACTGTGACACGCATATTGTGAAATGAACTCCCTTCCGCGGTTTTCTCTAGTATTTGAGTTCTCCATTCAATGGGACTACCTATCCAGACACTATATTAAAGTATAGGAATTATAAATTTGACGAAATTGTCGTCTGTTGAGCCATTGAACTCACTGGAATACAGAAGATCCAGGTTCTATTCCTGGCAGAGTAAATTTTGTAAAATAAATTTCAGTTATTTACCACGCATGGTCCGAGTGTCTGGGATCGGCCACAGAGTGATAGATAGATAGTTAACACTTTATTGCACACCATTACAGAAAACACAAAAAAAAAACCTATAGCCTAAAAATATTCTAAATGTGCACAATAGGCGGTCTAATCGCTAAGAAGCGATCTCTTCCAGACAACCCGTGAGTGGTAAGTTGTATGTGGGTATATTTCTCAAGCGTTACGTTCTTCGCTTGAGGATATACAATGTATGTTTGCCTGTCCATTATTGTTATTGTCATTTGCTAGGTAACCCATTTGCTTACTTAATGTTGTAGATTTCCACGAGCGACGATAACCATTTACCATCAGTCACAACCAAACGTAAAAAATCCTAATTTTCTGTCCCCAATCTGACATTTCTACTTTTAACCGGAGCCTAATTGCCTTATTTACCCTCATTTTACGTATTTTTGGCAACTTTAAAATCAAAAGCCATTGACATATCATCCCTTAATGCCTAACCAGCATTCCTGCTCGATCAATCTAAAGCGTAATGGCGCTTCACAAGTCGAAGCCACAATTGACAAAATTGCCAGGATTTAAACCAAACAAATGTGCCGGATATTCAGATATCTGCTGAGCACCTTTGCGACTCTCAATCAGGAGGATAGATAGACTTAGGGGCTTTAAGTACGAGTGAAATATTTTCGAGCAATTTATTTAAAAATGAATGAGATTTGCGTTCACATTTTTTTAATTCTTGTATTCCTGCTCCATCTGTGTCTGGGAAAGTGTTAGTGTTAGTGACTGTTGCCAAATGAAAGAAGAAAGAAAAAAGATTTATTTAGAACCACAACACAAATGAGAATACATTACACTAGCATAAATAAATAAATGTACAATGTAAAATGCAGTACCTAAATTAAAAAAAAAACAAAGCAAGTGTAGCTCTAAATTGGTCCTAGCTCAGCATGTAGCTGGTTGGGTTAACCACCGCTGATCTTCCGCTAGGGCCATGGCCAAATGCGTCTTATTTATTGCGTTAAAAATAGTGCCGTAATTGGTTAGCTATATTAAGTTATATATGTATTGTACAATCGAACCAATTGAATTATGACCCACTTTGCTAATAATTCCTTTAAAACGTCAAAACAGTAAGGTTTATAATATGTATTGCACTTAGGACGTCTTAAACATTAAAAAAAATGCGTCACTAGGCTCAGAGAACTACGAAATTTTAAACTGTTATCATTGTACTACATATGTTTTAGATAAAACAGTAATGATTTGAAATAATTTGAATCTCGAACTCTCTTTTCGTTATAGAAAAAGTATTATAATTTTAATAATAAAATGTCATTCTAAAAATTTATCAGAAGTCAAGTAAAGTCAATGAGAAAAAAAATTAGAACTCATTATCTAAGAATTAAATACTTATTTAAATTGTATAATGGCTAGTCTCGCAGAACAAAGAACTCGGATTGTAGTTTTCAGTGAGGAAGGCTATGACATTCGAGAAATATCACGAGTGTTAAATATAAGTCGGAACACAGTGAGAACATGGATCAGACAGCACGCTGAAGAGGGCATTCTTGAAGATAGACGAAAACATAATCATGGCGTTCGTCGAATAACAAACCAACAACGCACAGATATGCAACATCATTATGAAGAACATCCTTTTTCTTGTACCCAATATTTCGCGGCACGTTACGACGTTTGTTTACAAACCATAAGAAAAATTATTTCTAATGGTTTATAAACAAACCGTAACACACCGTATTGGACTGCATTACCGACATTATGCTAAGAAAGTACACTTAAAGAATGCACACAAAACTGCAATATTAAATTTTGCACGTAATTATTTAGACTTTGACTGGACTAATACCATATTTTCAGAAGAAAAATCATTCAGATCTTCTCAACATGGTCGCTTAACTTTGTGGTGTTATAACAATACGCAATACGCAGAGGATCACGTAGTGCTTATTCAATTATCTGGTCGAACTTCAGCTAA
Source organism: Dendrolimus houi (assembly GCA_039645545.1). NCBI lineage: Eukaryota > Metazoa > Arthropoda > Insecta > Lepidoptera > Lasiocampidae > Dendrolimus > Dendrolimus houi. Next base: position 3,891,408 of record CM077126.1, read on the forward strand.
CATCCCACATGTTATACACCCCTGGATGGGTACCGGAGGTATAGGTGAACTTGTCCAAATTTCTCCTCGTCAAAGCGCATTAAACTATGTCGATTTGTTGGAAAGATCAATGTTACCGACAGTGCGAATAGTGTACCCACTTGAAGAAGTCCCTGTATTGTCCTACGTTCACGACAATTGTCGAGACATACCGACAGAATCGTCTCGAATTGATTTACCCAGCATGAAGCTGAAATTACTCTCATTCCATGGCCGTCTAGGTCACCAGACCTCAACCCAATAGAAAATTTATGGGGTTTGGTGGTTCAAATGTGGGATAACAGAAACGAGAGGACAAAGGAAGCAATTGAGCAGCACTGTAATGAAATTTGGAATTACATGAGGGCAACTGACATCTGCAATCGTCTAATCGGGTCGATGTGTAATTGACCATTGGACGTCATTGAAAACAATGGTGCTTATATCTGGTTTTAGGTTTAAGTAAAGTAAAGTGGGTGCCATTTCTAACTTTGAAATAAAACCAATTAATAAAATTAACAAAAAAAGTTATTATTTTTAAATTCTTCCACATTAATGTTGTTAATGTTTTATTTTCTTGTATATTTCTGTTACCTAACATATAACGATAACCCTAATATCAAAGGTTGCTTATACAAAGGTTTGGCCTGTGTCACCTTTGGCTAGTCGTATTATGGCCGGTTCCGATATCTTACTATTCACTCCCCTGTCTTACCGTAGGTTGAATTTGGACATTTCTTGTATAAAGATTACGTCAAATTTTAACAGTTAGTAAAGCAAATAAACGGTCTCTAAGATATAGGAACCGGCCCTTAATCCAATATACTTAATGACATATAGTAATAGCACGTAATAGCATTTGTCAGATGTTACACACGAGTATAGTCGAGTCTCTTCGATCTGTTTAATACAACGCAGTCAGTAACTGTCAATGTCTAATAAAATTATAACAAATTCGTTACCAAGGAAATGTATGTTCAGACGAATTTCAACCTAATTGTATTTCACAACTGTAGGAAAATTACCTTATGGTAGGTCATGATTCAATTGGTTCGATCGTACATAGAATAGGAAGTATATTTAAATTTTGATTTACATGTATGTCCTTCAAAAAGTGTTCTCCAGTGGATCTTATTTTGAATACAAACTTTTGAATTTGAATTTGAAATTAGAAATCCAGCCATAACAAGATTACAGCCACCTATTGAAAGAGCCACGACTGCTTTCATCAATATGCTTTCTAAAGTCATTTGTAAACGGCGAAATAAGTTCTTTATAGTAACATTTCAAGTATGCGTAATATAACTCGAACACTTGTGATCTGTCGTGCAATTTGCAAATGCAAGCCATAACTCCTTACTTCCGAAGCCAGTCTAAAACCGCCCGCCCAACCGGACGCACGCTGGGCGGCGAAAAGATTACCTTCGTATTTTATTTACTTTACCTACTGACAAATATTTAAAACTAAAACATATCTCCTCTATCACTTTTGATCATATCTCCTCTCTTAAGCTCAGAATAACATGTTAAACCTAATTTTAAACAAGTTGAAACATGTTAAAAAAGTTTTTTTATGAAGTGAACTAATAATTTAAAATCATTGCATAACTTATAACTTAGTTCGTGTATAGTGTGTGTAAGTTGATTCTAAAGTAACATTCAAGTTAGGTCATTAAGTTACAGTTCTATTTAGTGTAGTGCTCTGTAGACGTCAATTTTTGTAAGTAATAACAACTGAGTGACTTTTTAAATTTCAAGAAAGTTTGGTAAGTGTTTGCTCGATATTTTGAAGTAAGTCATGTACTTATTGAAGTTTAAATCTCAAAATTGTGTATCATGTAAGAGAAGTGCTGACAAAATTAGTAACTACAGTAAAAGCCAGGCGCTTGATATAACTGTGAGATATAAGGGTGGGTATACACTTACTCCAATCAGCAGGATTTTTTTTCGATAGCTTAATTTGAGCTAGGCACCCAGAAGATACTGCTTAGTCTTCGATTTTAATTGTGTGTCGCTGGAGTCCACGGCCCATTAAAAAAGCCTCGCCTTTTGGGGGGCTTGCGTAGGGCCATTGGAAAGCCAACACGTAGAGGCCCTTGACAAATTTAAAGTAAATGTAGCGACATATTATTAAACTTTTACACACGTCGCGGTGCGTGGATTAATTTCAGCTATAATTAAGGTTTTTACTTAGAACTTCGTATATACGTATGCGTGCGTAGCGGGCGAGTTACAAAGCGTCCTTTTTTTAGAAACGGAAGGGGATAAAGGGGGAGGTTAGGAATAAAGAATAGGGAAGAGCTAATAAATTAGTAAATGGCGCGTACAACAACATCGTTTAAGGCCCGTTCCTACATCTTACTACTTGTCTCTGCCCGCTGCTTCACTCGCGTTAAAAAAATCCGGGTTAAAAATAACTTATGTGCTATTCCAGACTATAATCTATCTCTGTACCAAATTTTATCAAAATCCGCTGAGCCGTTCTGGCGTGATTAAACAACAAACAGCCATCAAAACTTTCGCATTTATAATATGTAGTTTACATAAATATAGTAAGATTTATTCACTTACCACCACTTACCATCGGTTAAAAGTTGAAAATGAAAATGAATTTATTTTTTCAAAATAGTATCTTACAGGTTACTTATTAAAGTCATGAATCTACCACCGCTTCCAAAGAAATTTTAGTTACTACTAGCTGATGCGCGCAACTTCGTCCGCGTGATGCGGTTTTTTAACTATCCCACGGGGACTTTTTAATTTTTCGGGATCATAAGTATCCTATATGTTGACCAGGGATATAAGCTACCAAATACAAAATTTCATTTAAATCGGTCCAGTCGTTTCAGAGATTAGCCGGTACAAACAGACAGACAAACAGATAAACAGAGAAACAAAAAATTTGAAAAATATCTAAATTAGTTCTATTTCACTTCTTACATCGCCCCGACTCGGTTTTTAGCAGGTTTTTTCATCGTACTGAAATTTGACCTCTACAATTATATATATATATATATATATATATTACAGGAGAAGAGGCGGTGCAACAAACTTCCCAGTAACATAATGTCTTTATTTCATAATTATTCGTCTTTTTTAATGTAGTTTATACTAATACAAGCTTTAACAATGTAATTTAAATGAATAACTACTGAAAAAGCTTGTTGGCGATCGCGTTGTATCCAATCGGTCCGGACATTTAAAAAATCTTTCGTCGTGTAATAAGCCTTCTCGCATAAACGTTGCTTTACACATTACTTATATGGTACTTATGTCTAATTTTAACCGATAGTAAGGCAAATGAACGGTCGGTAAAATATAGGAACTGGCTATTAATATACGAGTACAGACACGGAAGTATTCATTTTCCATGGTACAACTTAATTTCTAATTTATTCATAGGTATATTAGTCTTTCATTAGTACTCTTCTTCCATGCCCATAACGTGCAGGCATAAATTGCAGACTTCTAAAAGGTAACCTCGTCCATATAACTACGGTGCACAAAAGCGGTTGGTAATAATTACGTGTGAGAGGTAAGTAATAGGCTAATAAAATGTGTAAACGATTTAATGAAATTTTAATTAAAGAGAATGACGGCCTGTTTATTGCCCGTCGTAGGCCTGTAGGCCTCTGTCTTCACTTTAACTGCCTGTTAGGAACAACGCATAAAACGGTTTGTTAAATGTTATTTATTGGGCTCGTGATGAATTTTGATAATATATTTATGTTAGTGTTTGTTTTTAAAGACAGCTTTTAAAAAATATGTTAATTCTATTAAACCTATATTTTAATATTTTTTTAGGAATAAATTGTAACAACAAGGCCTCGGTCTTCATTTTAACGGCCTGTTAGGAATAACGCATAAAACGGTTTGTTAAATGTTATTTATTAGGCTCGTGATGAATTTTGGAAAATATATTTATGTTAGTGTTTGTTTTGAAAATTAGATTTTAAAAATGCTTATTCTAGACTTATGCCTAATTTTATCTATGTATGTCCATGGGCACATATATAAATGGGTTTTCTTGTTTTGTAGTAGCTAACTTTAGATTTTTGTCCATTATAACAACGGTATGTTATTTCTAAGTTTTATGCAAATTAGCGTTTGAGGACCATATGTTTATATTTATTTATAGTCTAAATGTCTAAATCCACCCCTGAGTCACGCTACCTATCACGTTGTCGTCTTAAGCAGTAGTCTATAAACGTCGTAGGCTGTGTACGTCGGGACGCTGTAAGCGATCTCTCTCCAAAGCCTGACGCCGCTTCTTCTTAATGTTATTTTAATGATATTTTTTAGGAATAAATTGTAACAACAAGGCCTCTGTCTTCAGTTTAACGGCCTGTTAAGAATAACGCAAAATCCGATTTTTTTAAATGTTATTTTTAAGGCTCGTAATAAATTTTGGATAATACATTTTATGTTAGTGTTTGCTTTGAAGTTTTAGTATCTACATGATGTTATAAAGTGTGAATTGTAAATACAAGGCATCTGTCTTATTTTAATGGTCTGTTAGAAATAATGCATAAGACGGATTGTCAAATGTTATTTATTGGGTGAACTCTGTTGAAGCCTGTTTTTGAAGGTTGCCATTAAAACTTTCTTGACTCTAGTAGAGTCAGTACAAATCTAATTACCGACTATGATAAACGATATATAGATTTAGGCGTGTGTGTGAATGTCGACGGGTAGTCTATGGCCGACTGGTGTGTGTGTGCAGAATTCAGGAAATTTTTGGGGTTCATTTTTTTGAATTATGTGATTATGATTCGTTTTTTCTGTACATACCTACATCGCCAGATTAGCTAGGAAGTTCCTTTAATTTAAGTTGCCCGGAAAAGCTTTAAGCTATAAGGACTTCTTTTGTATTGCCTAGAAAGTAGTGTAAACATGGATTATTTTGTAATTGTTTGTTTTAGTGTAACGATACACCTACCGAACGCACGACGTACTGAAAGTACGGCGCCTGAAGGATAGGCGCTACGCTGAATACAGCGTACTTTCAGCTGATGTATCATAGATTACTTAAAAAACACCGTATGCGTATTTAGCTGAGCTTTCAGCGCCGTACGTTCGTCGGGTGGTTGTTACAGGTAGTGTGGAATAAAATGTTATCTATCTCTCTATCCTCTACCATGCTCTTGTGAGCCAATTACCAATGCGTTTAGAAATAATTTTCGATAATAAAATTAATTGCGTGACCAAAACACAGTCAAAGCAGTCCGTGGATATAATGACTTTCAATTTGGGTCAATACGAAAAACATTGTTCGTCCAATAATGATGAAATTCAATACTTTTAGGGAGGCTTCCATTTTCATATAATGATGCGGCATTTAGTAAACGATTTCAGATAATTATTTGTTATTTAGTTTATTTATTCAATTTTACATCCATTTCTTAATTGGATTGTTTTCAAGGACCTAGTTTACTGGGACGCAAAGGTCCTGGTTTCGATTCCATTAGGTTAATGTACAAAAAGTTTAAAAATATACCTAAGGCTCATAGCTCATTAAAGCCACCCAGCTGCAGACAAATACCTACTTCCACGGGTTGGAGCTGCATTGTCAACCAGTGAACGTCGCATGATCCACTACTTGCGGAGTAGGCAGAGTTTGTTACTAGAACTATTGGAAAAATCTTTTTAAGAAAAAAATGTGCTATCCTTTCGAGAGTTTACAGTATATTTGAAGTCATTTTAAATTGTATTATATACAATAGGATATTTCGTCTATGTCATTAGCTATAAAAATATTTTATTATAACAAGAACTATACGTGACTTGCAATTTCGAACAGCAATTGTCATCGAGTGGTTCACTGGCTGTCCGCGCATGGACAGCTTGCCAGCGACATAATAACATACTGTTGGTCGAGTGTTTCGCGACTCTAATGACCTTAACAATATACCATACCTTCTTGTTCTTTTTAAATGTGAATTTTACGCGATTTGTATATCTACCCAGTCCTGAATATTCAAGCCTTAGCCAAATTTTAGACATTTGACTGACACCATAAACGACATAGTATATATACACTTTTTAAAAATAAAACTGCTCAGCCATCGCTCTCTTAGTTCCCGCCAAAAAGTCCATACCAGATTTTAATACAATATGTAAACTATATGGTGCATTCGCACCTGCGTTAATGTTAAAGATATCGACTGCGTCTGAAGGCGCCTTATTTAAAGTCTTAAAAATAAAGCAGTTAACGAATAGTCCCATTAGTGTATCATCATCACAAATAACGCAATACACCTACGGTCACATCTGTGTCAAACGGCCTATATCTGTTACATTATCCCAGATGAAGTTCTACCATTGGAAGCTAATCGAAATTTTAAATTCGAATATCGAAGGCGCCTTGTAAGGTAAAAGCGTCAGTTATTGACAGCATATTGATAGACAAAGCTCCGGCGCCAATATAAGCGGTATTTTATGCACACGTGTCAAGCTGTCACATGACAACCACACTGCATTGTATCAGAACTTGACAACTAGTGACAAGTACATGTCAGTGTGGAGTCTACAAGATTTCTGAGAAGTAAAAAACAGTTAAGGGTCATGCTCTATTTAACAACAAAGTTCAATAACAGTACATATAACATCAAAGAACATAAAGTTATGTAATTAATCTGGTACTGATTTGATCTCCTGGATTTGTGATCAAATATTTGAGTAGTCAGTCGTATTTGCTAGATATTTTTTACACGATAGTGTTAGTACTTCTATGCTTACGGTCGAACCAAGAAAATGTTTTTTTTTTAACACTTAAAAACGTCAATACCATTGATATGAGCTTCGACATTTAGACTCTCACATAACCGGTGTATTATTAAATATTTGGATTTCTTTAAGAAGAAAACATGATTAAACAAGCAGAAGCACGAAGAAATTACCTTTTTTTAACGCTGGGGGGATGCATTTCGGCATCCCCTCGAACCCCGGGGTAGGTCACCGAGCGATATGTGGTACTCCCGAGTGCCGACGCTAAACGCAAGCTTCTGATAACAGAAAAAGTTACACAAGGCACCGAAGCACCGACCACCAGACTACCCACTAAACCTTCTAGCGTCTATCCGCATCGTAATGAGATGCTCCGGATCCGTAATCATGGGTATGATCTGCCGTGACGCCTCGATGCAAACACAGACAGACATCATCATCATCGTCAGCCATTTGCAGTCCACTGCTGGACGTAGGACTCCCCAAGACGGCGCCACTCATCCCTGTCCTCTGGCTTCCTCATCCAGCGCCTGCCGGCGACAGGCAAAGAAAACAACAAACACAGAAACTACCTAAGATATTAATTACAAGTGTTCTACAAAAGTACTTATCATTTAAAGTTAGTCTTCACAATTGGTTATTAAAGAAATGTTTTTACTCGGTGCATGATTATTTTCAACCGACTTCAAAAAGGAGGAGGTTCTCAATTTGATTGATATTTTTTTTATGTATGTACACCGATTACGCTGAGATTTATGATCCGATTTACGTGATTCTTTTTTAGTTTGATGCGGAATAGTTGCCATTTGGTTCTCTAAAAATTTAATACAGTTTGGCCCAGTAGTTTTTATTGTATGAACAGTTTTTATGAAACTAATTTCCGTTCCGTTCCGTATGTACACCGATTAAGCTGAGATTTATGATCCGATTTACATGATTCTTCTTTAGTTTTAATTGGAACAAGACACAGATGAGGCTGTATGACATTTATATAAATTTTATTATTTGACATTACTCTCTTTTGACATACAACAATACATTAATTTAATTTAATTTTCCGTGGTTAACGTAACTAACATTTTAATTATATCTTTTATAATATGCTGTAATATTTGCACACCTATAGGTAATGACATGTATTAAGACCTTGACCTTGACCTTGACCCATACATACATAATATCACCCCTGTTTCCCATGGGGGTAGGCAGAGACTATGGATCTCCACTTGCGACGATCCTGACAAACAAGTTTCGCTTCACCTACTTTCATTAACCTCTTCATACATGCGCGTTTATTTGAAATGCTTTTTACCTGACCTACCTTGACTCATATATAACTTAAGACCTGTGTTATTATGTACCATGTCATATGCAAATAAATTTCATTTCAAAGAATTTCTTGATTAAACTACATATATACAGCCCAACCTCGATGGTGCTAAAAATAGTATAAACACGGAGAGGGTCTACTTCGGATATTTTACCTATAATAGAGAGTTTACTGTATTTCATATGCGATATAATGTTGTAAATAAGCGATTAATAACAGTATTTTATCATTTTTTTCAAATAAGATCTCCATAAAATATGCTTTATTTTAAGTTTAATTAATATGGTACAGCTATCAGTTATTGACTGTGTATTGACGGACGAAACCGTCCAGTCTGGATGGAGATCGCATATATTTCGTACGCGAGTGTCAATTTTGACAAGTGACAGCCGCATTGCAATTAAATTTCGAACCTGACAGCCATTGACAGATACACGACATTTGTCGCAGTTGGTTGTACAATTATTTATAAGGAGATATGCAATATTAATGTATCTCTCAGATTTTTGGTCTCTTGTCTAAAATTAAAGTGATTTTGGGACGGATTCAAATCGATTGAAAATATTTTGATAGTGATTGACTGACGTTAAAATTAATATATAACTTTGTGCTTCTTTAATGACATTGTTTTATATAAATTTAAATGGGTAATTTATTGATTAATTAACACTAGATTGGCCAGGCACCATTACGAACTGTATTGTACGTCCGCAAGGACAAACTGTCGTTCCAACAAGTAACTCGACACCTTCTCTGTAATTTTATGATTGCGACTGTTTATACAATAAATATTAATATTATTCTATTCTATTCTAATGTTCGTTTACGATTTAAGACAAATACTACCGAACTGATGACATTTGTTGCGGAGATTACCCGTGAAATTATAGGTTTTTGTGGCTAATAAATGTATTTAATGGTGAAATGGAAATACATGCAATTTTCAGCTTTGTGACAGACAGAGAATATAATTTTAATGTGACAAGCAAAACTTCAAATCCTAAGAAAAATATATCTAAAAAATTATATAGAAAAAGAGTATGCAACATTATTGATCCGTTTTCAATTATTGGTAGGGTAAAGTCAAATATGGATATATCTTTCCAATTAATCCAAACGGCAGAGAAGCAAATATTGTTCATTCAGAAACTAAGCAAGTGGGGTTTGTATTATTGGTTAAAGTATAACAGACAACTCTGAGGCCGTTTCTAGAAAAAGGACCAGAATAAATACCCTAAAGTTCTTATTCTCACGAAATTTACCCTGCCGGGGATCAAATCTCGGTCTTCAGCGTTCCGGTTAAGAGTAACGAAAGAACAAATTTTTTGTCTCTATTGTTGAAACTATATGGAACTAGTATAAGTCTGTAGACTTTATTATATAGAAACTAACGGACTGGTTTTGATGAAACTCCACCTATAGATAGGTTATTACCCGCTTTTAGTATAGGATATTCATCAATTTAAATTTTTAAGTGGCTCGATTAGGATATTCCATCAGAGTCCATATCAACGAAGTTGATTTCCATTTGAATATCTAGTATTTTATACGAATACTAGGATATGCCCGCGACTACGTCCACGCTTGACTTGAAATTCCCGCGTTCACGGAACGCAAAGTACCAGAGCATTTAAAAATAATTTAAGCCATCATCTTGGTGAAAAATGTGCCGGAAGAAGCTAATTTTTATGCACCCGAATAAGTACAAACCACTTCCGGGAAAATCCCCGCGGGATTCCCCGGATATAAATATCACACATTTTATTACATCAAAATTTGCTATCGATCAGGGAAAAATCACATTGAAATTTTTTTTTTATCTAGATATTTTAAATCATTCACAGATAATTCCCCGCAGGGTTCCCAAGATAAAAGTAGCTCCGATTTTAAGTCTAATTATGCGCTGTTGATCAGCGAAAACCGCATCGAAATCGGCCCAGTAGTTTTTACGTGAATCTAGAACAAACAGACAAGAAATCTCAAAAAAATTGCACGTGTTTTCAATTGTTTATATAGTGTATTCCAATTGTTTTTTTATAGCTATAGCTATACAGACATGGCATGTTTAGAATTTTATAATATTAAAGATTTATACAAAGATAAAAGATAACAGAGAGGTCTCCTAACATAACTGTCAAAATACCTCCTAATTTACGGCTCTATAAATTCAGTGTAAAAAACTCGTTACCAGTTTTAGGACCTACATTACGTGTTTAAATTTCGAACGCGTATTCCATTAACCCTCCAGTGACGCGGGGGCATAAATGTCCCTGATATAATAAAAACAGTACATTGTATATCTACGTATTTGTCCGCCGTTAAAATATTTAAAATAGTATTCAAATAATAGTGTTAAGAGTTGCAGGACTCGAATTAAAATGCCGTTGGAATTATTATACAATTTATTAGAACTATACAAACACGTATAGCACAGGTACAAATATAACTGAAGACAACCAGTCCAAACGTAATGCACTATTCAATAACACGCGTAAAGTCCGTCACTAAATAGATTACCGAATGTAGACAAGTCTTGCTTCGCTTGTGGTTATCGCTCGACTGTCCCATCTCTCAATTGGGGCATTGCTTTATACTGTACAAATACAATGTCTGCTCGGCCGCGTGAACGGAATTTCCTAGAATCACACCTGGCTAATAACTACCATAAAAGATTACAATACACAATGGGCTCTTTTTCTAATTACAAATTTTAAACACAAAGTAAACAAAAGGAGTACAAATGCCGAAAGGTAATAAAATGTGCAAAACGGGTATGCAGATGTGAATTTGTCTTTGTCGGTCGTAACAATAGTAATATTGCCTAGCCTATTATTTCTACCATGACAATATTGTACCCAATCGTGCATTTCTAGAATTGTCTATTGGCTAGCAATAGTGTTATCTATATATCTAATATATAAATATGCAAAAGCAACTGTTTGTTTTGTTACCTTTTATATGTCAGCTGAACGGATGTTAATGAAATTTGGTAACTAGATATACTGTATTCTGGGAAACGATTTGGCCTACATTTATTTAATTTATGTGAAAAACATACAGTAATTATCATTCTTACAATACATAATTAATACAGGTATCAGCTAAGTTTCCACAGAAAAGAAAAGTTAATATCTTATATTGTTTTTCACTCATATAACTATTAGAAAATTACAATATACTTCATACAATATTGAAGAATCGGACAAAAACTTAAATGAAATAATACACAATCACAAAAGAAACTATACATTATGTCTATTTATCTATGTCATAATTGAGTCATAAATTTCATGTCATATTACAGTTCATTTTTTTTTTAAGATAGTGAAACAGAACATAATCTTTGTGTGAATTCCACTATTCCTCAAGTTAAGTATATGAGACAAATAATGAAATACCTATATTACATCTGCATTACCCTTGTGTTTTGCTTTATTCAAAAATATAAGAATGGATGTCGATGAATCACTGATAACTGTTGGTATGTTATAAATGTATTTTATTTTATACTGATATATGGATTTTAAGGTTCATCATTTACGTTAAATCATAATACTTGGCAAATATACAATGCAAGCAGCCAAAAAACCGCATTCACCGCCAAACTTTACTTCAGGGCTTTAATACCTGTCTAGTACAGTCGAGTTTATTAATATATAAGTGCTATAGTCAAAGGTATATGCAGTCTCTTCCACCCGAAATAAATTCCAATTTCGGCTTTTGACGAAAGTATTTTTAGTGAAACCAACGCCTTGTGCTTTATAAAGCTCAGGTGAGGCCGCATATGTAGTACTGCTCACACCTTTGGGCTGGAGCACCTGCCTACCAATTTAATCCCCTGGACAGTATTCAACGTCGACCCGTTCACGTTGTTGATGATCCCATACTCACAGACGGTCTAGATACGCTTGGCCTTAGGAGAGAATTTACCTCTCTCTGCGTATTCTACCGACTGTATAACGGGGAGTGTTCCGAAGAACTGTTTAGAATGGTGCCTCCGTCCTCTTTCTACCATCGCACCGCTCGCCATCTATTGGAAGTTCACTCCCACTTCTTTGAGTCGCTTCGCTCATGTACGCAACGGTTCTGTAGATTTTTTTCTCTCGCGTACCGTGGGGATTTGGAATGAGCTCCCAGCCGAGTTTTTCCCACAGCGCAATATGCAATTTTTCAAAAAGGGTGTCATAAAATTTCTTCGAGGCCGGCAGCGCGTTGGTGACATCTCTGATATTGCAAACCTACATGGGCAACGGTAACCGCTTTCCACCAGGTGGGCCGTCAGCCTGTCTGGTGTACTGCAGCTATAAAAAAAAACCTAGAAGTACTTTTTAGTCAAACGTCGAACGTAAAATAATCTGTTTCGAGCTTTGCCTATTCGATCCTAGAAGCGACTAAGGCAGTTTAATGACTGTATAAATTAGTCTCTCCTAGCTTAGACAAAAGTTCGTTAGTCAAAGACAGAAAAACGTCATTTATTTGGACTTTGACTAAGACTTTATGTCAGACCTGAGGGTTGACTAGTCAAATCCAGGAGCGCCAGAGCTTCGATGTTTGACTATAACATAAGCATTGCGTTCCAAATATTGTAAGTATTAGAATGTTGCAAAATACAATGTGTACATTATTAAAATATCGTTATGTGATCGGTTCGATAATACATACCTGGACACTTTATAATCATTTGTGACCAGCTATATAAGCAAATATAACTCAATACACTAGGATCCAAAAATATCTGCGCAAACAAATATTCATATTTGTATCCTACACATGTGGAAATGTCATTCAAATAGTATTTCTCTAAGCATATTCTTAATCATTCATCAATCATCAAAATATTAATGAATCCGTCATTGGTCATATAATTATGATTGTAAGTACCACAAATTATTGATGTGTTTGAGTCTAAGGATATTTTGTAAAATTTTGATGCTTACAATATTTTAAAATCTTTGCAATGATTTATATTAATGAACTCTACTGTACAAATATTAAAGTCCTGAAGTGTAAAAACTCGTATTCATAAAATTTCAATTTATCTGGTTGACTAAACCCTGGTTGGTCATTTATTAAAATTACATTTATAATAGTTATCAAATTTTGGCAAAAGTGGATCCAATTGTAGTTGCATGAAATAATTTCACTTTATTTTTATAGAAATCAACTATCGTGCAATTTGAAGCTAAATTCTGTCTTCATGTTATGATTATTACAGTGCTAATTCCATTGAAGTACAACAAATTCATACTTAGAGCATCGTACTTCAAGACCTCCATAGACGTGAGTTAGAACCTTATTGGAATAGCAATAAGGTTGATATTTTTAATAGATCATTTTGCACCTACCGACTACATAATAATCCAATCTATAATAGCAAGGGTTGAAAGCATAACGTTCCCCTTTGTTTTTAAAAATAGAACGACTTTGATTGGATTTTTGATTAATTTGACTGTGATTGTGTTTTAAATTATAAAACGTGTTTTTTGTTCACCAAAACGTTCTCCAAGGGTTAATTTATAATATATAATCATGCCAGCGTTATAACCATCCAAATTTTTCGAAGCAACGATTGTGCTTATTTCTCCTTTGCGTGTGAACTTTGGTACAGTTAAGACAATCGGTACACCTATTATGCGTTATAGTAACAAAATAGCATTTCCTGGCTCTATTCCTATATTAAAAAACCTTTTCTGGAGAAAAAGTAGCTACAAAACCTATTATAAATGATATTTTGAAGGCCTAGTATGACATTGCCAAACCAAAACCTTAATACAATAAAAGTTTATATGTTTTTATTTTTACACACATATACGTTACTCACTTGAACACATACACACTAACACACGTCTTAAACAGTTTACGAAAACAGTAATAGGTTTTATCCCTAATGCTGATTTCTTCCAGAAACCTTATAGAGTAAATACTAGCACTAAATATGAATACTACCCGTGCGCAGAAAGTTTGCCGATAGCCTCATGACGGCACGCGTCGGTGATCAATAGGGTTGACCAAAAAATGTTACATGAATTCTTATATATTAACTTAATTTTAATAAGTAGGCATTAACAAATAATTTGTGTGTGTATAACACATATATACATATAAATTAACATATTTAAAAAAATCAAATAACCTTTATTTTATTTATACAGCTTATTTTTATTTTATTCGCGTATATCATCTGACAGGTAATAAACTCATGATTAATACAATCGCGAGCGTTAACTACACAATTCCACGTAGTTGTAGGGCAGCATTCAACTATAAAAACGGTTGTCACTTACTCTCCCTACTTTTCTCCGTGCAGGAATGGAAAAGAATTCTAATTCCTCCGGCCGGGCGTCCTTTCGTAAGAGGCTATAAAACAACCCAGAGCCAGGTGGTAGGGCATTTACCCGACTGGTTGCCTACCACCCCTGGTCTAAAGTATGCCGCAATAACAACTCTGAGTTGGGCGAGATTCCTGTTTCTTCTTCAAGGCCGGCAGCACATTGACAGGACCTCTGGTATTGCTAATGTCCATAGGCGTCGGTAACCACTTTCCATCACAGTTGGGCCGTCAGCCTTTCTGCTGTGCTTCAGCAATAAAAAAAAACTATGTCACATTTACCTCGATGGACTGGATAGCAGTAAATATTACATTCCGCCCCCTGTACATTAAGCGGGTACAAAAAGGTTCATGATTAAACCAAGCTTTAAGGAATCCGTGAAATCAACGTATCAAAGCATCTCTGAATGTCCCAATTGCCCTAAATATTTTGAAAACAGCGACCGTAACACCACTTAGCTCGACATCCGCTGAAAGTTGTCGATTTACTAAAGGGTCGAAAATGTCGGCTTATAATTTCCGAAATCTACGACTGAAAACAAAGGGTGGAGCCGGTCCAAAGAGAATAATAACGGAAGAGGCCCATTTCCTATTAGGGAAAGGGACTGGGGCCGCAAAATTTTCGGATGGACCAATTTGCATGTTAACACGGCAATCGTAGGGTTGCTTGTATTTTTTTTTTACATGGCGAATTTAAATAGTTGTATTGTAATACTTGCAACCACTCAGAAGGGTTTATGGTAATAAAAGAACAGCAACTGGTCACTATACTTATAATCAGAGAACCTTACTTAAATACATTTCATACACTAAAATTGCGTTGCAGAAGAACCTTAGGTTTGAGTTTAGGTGTGCGTATTTTGTTTATTATTCAATTACGGAAATTGCCGTATCGTATAGAAATAAGAGGGTACATGACAAAACTAATTATTAAACTTAAAAAGAAACATGTCAACAACAACTATGCTAAATAAATGTAACATTATAGTAATTATTACACTACGTTAATTTGGGGCAGCTATACTCAACCTTTTATTTATACAGGCCACAAATAACACAGAAACAATTGTAAAGCAAATACAATATTTAGCATAATAAAATACTTTGGATTGATTCTCGAGCATTTATTTTACTTTTAGCCATATAAAATAAAATGTAAATGTCAATATATATACTCATTTTAACTATAGACGTATATTATATTCTCGTAATGTCAGGTCAACGTCTAAAATGCAAAATTTATTGCTTAGTTCATGCACGTCTAGCTGTCATAGTTAGACTGCCCTAGAACGTCGCTGTAAAATCTTTTTATGCTACCGTTTTACCATTTCTACCCTCCACTATTTTCAACTTGCAGTTGAAAGTACTGGGACTCATAGATTACGTAATACAGCGACGCGCTTGCAGTCAGTGTTGCCACACAAAAAAACGTTGAAATATTCGAATACCACTATTACCAAGTAAAGAAAACTCGGTTATAAAATATTAAGGTATTCGAATACTTCACCTATAATCTACATTATTTTCTACAACAATTTAAATTGCCTATCTAAAAGTAGTTACTGATGTTTTGTAGTTCCTAAGATATAATAAAGGCTGGCACTGGAACGTCATTGCAATTAACGGGATATCGAAATCAGGCAAACCTACGATTGAAACGATAGTGTCCGGCGATTTTGAAGAGATAGTAATTGGAGAATTGAGCCCCAGGGGTGAAGACAACGCGTTTCCAGGCCTTAGAATAGAATGACATACACATATCTTCTTTTATAACTTTGGGGGAATATAGCTGAAATACGAATTATAAATGATAATGTTAAATATATATTTAAAATATTGTTATGTTATATTGTCTTTAAATCCGTTATAGTTTTATCATTATTTAACTGTATTGTACATTATGTATTAATATTTGTGTTGTATGGTCCTTCTTGACTTCACCTGCTGGTCCCAGGTGGAAGAACAGCGCTGATTTTAATTGGCCAGAATATGCTGATACTGGGTCCAATTTGAGGCATTGTTTAACGGTTTGATAATACTCTATATTGTTTTTGCCCTGAATAAAATATGTCTTTTCTTTCTTCTTTCTGCATACCAGGAAAAATGTACTGTGCCTGAGGAATAGAAAAAGCCTGAATCGATGATAAAATTTACATTAATGCCAGCGAAGCCGCAGGCAAAAGCTAATATTAAGACAGTCGCACGATAGTTTTTGATGATTTATGAGTATTGAAACACGCTTTTCAAGTGTCTGAAAAACTGTTATATCACATCTCTTTAAAAAACCGACTGTGGTCGCTACGTCTGGTTTATGAATTTTTCGTTCTAGCAACCCTGCTAGAAACGACAATGCGATAATTGAATACCACGGTTTTTGGATGTAATCTATTCCGCTTTGTCGATCCTTCGAGTGCTGGGTTAATTTTTAATCCGGTCAGGTGTTCAGCGATTTGATTTAAATCATCTCTTTGTTGGTTTTAATATCGGTAAATAATTTAACGTGGAACCGGTTTATCAAATGTCAACTGGCTTGCGTTGATGAGTTTTAGCCTTAAGGGGTTACTGCGGCGGTTCAAACCTTTTATTAACAATCGAAAAAGGAAAATACAATTTATATACCCTTATAATTATAATGCCTACCTACAGCTTCACAGATCTTTTTATTTGCAGAATATGTAAATTATACATGTATTATTTATATTTAAATCATGTATGTCTCTGCTGACCACGGGCCATGAAAATGGCCCGGACTTTTGGAGGGCTTGCGTGGGGCCATGAGAAGGCCAACACGTAGAGGCCCCTTGACAAATTTAATCTAAATGTGGCGTGACACTGACCGGCGATTCATTCCTGTCTCCACAACACAAAAAATTAGGACTATTGTAGGGAATGAGAACAAAAGGTACCGGGCTATTGGGATGAACTGCTAGTAGAGTTACAGATCGGGGACTATTGCGTCTGCCCGTCGCAATTTTCAAGGAACATGGAAAAAATGGCAAGATCGTGACTTAACACTGCATGGACCCCTAAAAATGCTAAGATTGGCGAGGGGCAATATGAGTGTGAGTGGCTAAGAGATATAGAGAGGTGGGCTGCACGTTCACCGAAGCTACTTCCGACGTTATGCCATTCATCACTTCCACCCCTAGAGCTTGAGTCTTAGCTCTAGCGATCTCCACTCCGTGCCAGCTGGCTTAGGCAAATACGGACGCGGGGAACTAGCCTTGCCCCCAAGTCAGGTCGGAGGTGTTGCTATTTACCTAAGACTTCAACACAAAACCCTCCTGCGCATTTATTTAATATTATTATATCTGGAAGACAGCAAACAGGCTAATGACCCACCTGATGGAAAGTGTTTACTGTTGCTTATGGACATTTGCTCCATCAAAGGCGCTACCAACATGCTGTCGGCCTCGAAATGGAGACTACATTCTGGCCACTAAGTCGGAACACAACTCAAGATTGTTATGGTATACACACTCTAAACCAGGGGTGGTAACCATCCAGATCGGCAAATGTCTGACTATGAATTGTTTTGTTACCTCTTACTACAGGCCACTCGGCCGCAGGAATGAGTCTTCTCTCTCCATTCCTGCACAGGTAAAACCGAAAACACCTATTTGATCAATCGGGCTTTCTTCAGGTACATATATATACAACAATTCCAAATAATCATTAGTCCTCATTTACTTACACATTATCAGGCCTATTTCTCATGGGGGTTAGCAGCTACAATGGATCTTGCTACGATCGTGATACAGACCTTTACTTTAACTTCATCTAAAGTTATTTATTTCTTCAGACCTGCAAGTCTCTTTGAAGAGATTCTTACCTGGTTCAATTTATCTGCAATTTGTTCGTGATAAGTACGGCATGGTCTACCGATACCAACTCTACCATAATCCCCCATACAGCTTCGCTGGTTCGAGTAATTTTTAGTGGACTGTGAGTTATAATAAGGGAATACACACTGTTGTTATAGACTTGTTTTGTCACTCTTCGTTCATCCAGCCAATTGCTACTGTACTATGATATAAAGCTTGGAGCACATCAACTATAAACTAAAAATACCCATATAATCACATGGGACAAATGCCATTCAATTATCAGAAGCCGCACCTTGGAATTTATGTTAATTCCTTCAATAATTCCGACCTTAACTCGTACAAACTTCCACACAGGTTTCTTGCCTAATTCAATTACACCCTGTATCGAAGTTGCGCGCTTTGTGTTCGCGTCTGTACCTTATATACATTAGTTCTACATTAGGAACAATTATCGATGTGTTTAATTACCGGCTCAAAAGGGCTTAGATAGTTTGATTATTTTGGGTAATAGGATTATGTTAGGCAGTACGTAACTACATTAGTAGAAGATAATCTTTCGAGAATCAATCAGAGGATGTCTGCCAATGGTCATGTTTTTGGAGTTTACCTTATGAATCAATTTTCATATCTGTATGTTCGGAAACGAACAAAATTTTATTTTAATTACTGGGATATGCCCGTGACTTTGTCCACGCTTGACTTGAAATCCCGCGGGGTTCCCGAGACACAAAGTACCACAGTATTTAAATGAGAACTGCACGCTGTGCTCTTTCTACTTTTATAATGTTCATTTTTGGAACTCCTCCCTCTCCAAACAGCATAGAAGTAGAGACTGACACGGCGCATTATAAACCATTTTTAAAGTTTTTGGTGTCGCACAGCTATAAAGAGATTTCATTATGTAAATGGTTTTCTGATTCCTTTAAATAGGGACGTGATGTGATTTCTGAAATTTATCCGTCCTGCACCGAGAAAGAATACATTTTTTTGCGGCCGGGCGGCCTGTCCTAACAGGCGACAAAACAACCCACAGCCAGGTGGTAGGGCATTTGCCCGACTGGATAGCGACCATCCCTGGTCTAAAGTATGTCGCCATAACAACCTTGAGTTGTGTTCCGGCATTACTGGCCAGGTTCCAGTCACCAGAGAGAAAGAGCAGCAGCGCCTTTGTAACACCTTTGGTATTGCAAGTGTCCATAGGCGATGGTAACCGCTTTCCATCAGGTGGGCCGTCTGTCTGTGTGCTGAACTCGTGTAATAAAAAAGTAAAAAGAAATCATCTATATGAATACCAAGATTTAACAGCTTAATAGCAACTGACAATATTATTGGACACAGAAGGTTTAGTTATGAAATAATGAGTCTTCTAAATAGCCAGTGTTTATGTTGGTTTCCTACACTGTGTTTACACTTAGAATAATTTTTGTCTCGATAAGTGACGTCTCGGTTGAGTTTTTTTCTGCCGTTGTAATTTACTAACAACACATCATCACTACAACGCGAACGAAGTTGTCACAGCTAGTCTATACAGGTAAAATAAAATTGAAGTGTATGTTTATAATGTCAAAATAACAGCTTTTTACTAAATGCATATGAAAGTATATTGCCAGGAAAAAAAAAGTCTGTCAGTCTGTATTTTCGGGCTTATCTCTGAAACAGCAGGACCGATTGCGACGTGACTTTCACTGGCAGATAGCTGATGTTATAAGGAGTAACTTAGGCAATTTTTTAGGATTCCGCAAAAAAATCCACGCGGACGGAGTCGCAGGCGCAGCTAGTAACTAATAAGGCTTTTAAAATAGTGTTAAGATTCGCGACCTTCTCGCCGGGATTTACTGCGTTAAGTTTGGACGCGACCGATTGTTCGCAGCCTGTGCCTAGATTTATGAGCAGCGAGCTCACTCCCCACGAAAGGAGTCAGTCCGGTATAATGTACTCGTCGGTTTCTTAAGTAGAATATATTCTTCTTTCTTAATTTAAACTGCGTTCTGTATTAAATAAACGCTTAGATGCTAAGCTAACCCAAAAAAGGCGTTGTAAAGTAAGCAGGAATAGATACAAAGATATTTCCTTGAATAGATGTTAAAAGGCTGGAAAAAACAGCTGTAGATGTGGAAAATTAAAAATTCAGGTCTACGCCGCAGAGGCAACTCATCCATTTTTTGATATATAAATTAATTAGAGATTACCCCGCGGCTGCGCCGCGTGTCAACCTCTAGTGCGTGTCTCTTGTTTAAAGAGCAGGTGGTATAGATTACATTGTATTAAAGTTTTATGTATTTGCCCCCGGAAAATTTACTTCATTTTATATCGCAAACTAACCATCCCCCGTCTATGTGTAAACTACATAAATGACTAAACATGACAAAAATGACAAAATAGAGAACATGGACCAAGTGGACCAAGTGGACGGACAGACGGGACGGACGGACGGCACGGACGGACGGACAGACGGGCGGATTGACGGACAACGGAAGGAAGGACGTACGAAAGGACAGACGGACGGACGGCCAGACGGACAGATGGACAGATGGACAGATGGACAGATGGACAGACGGACAGACGGACAGACAGGCAGAGTTACTTTCGCATTTATAATATTAATAAGGATTGCATGTTTATTTTTTAACAGCTATTATTGAAAATAAAAGCATTTATTACTTTTTTTAATTCTGTGAGTTTAGGCCGGCAGACATCCCACCTCGTGGAAAGCAGTTATCATCGCCTATGAACATTTGTAACAATGATGGTGCTACCAATTTGCTGCCGCTTTCTAAAGGGAGACTGGAACCTGGCCAATAATTCCGAAACACTACTCAAGGTTGTTATGGCGGCATGCTCTAGACCAGGGGTGGTAGCCATCCAGACGAGCAAATACCCTACCACCTGGTTGTGGATTGTTTTGTCACCTCTTACGACAGGCCGCCCGGCCGTAGGAAATTTTATTATTTCTCCGTGTTCCTGCACGGTATAAAGATAACTCTATAGATGTAAACAGAGTATTTCTAGCTCAAAAAAATGCATCTGAGTTACTCTTGGTATTCGATTCTATGAGACTTGTAAGCCACACTTTAAAGATCTCCAAATTTTACCACTGCCATTTATGTATATTTTTGAAATGTGCTCTTAATAAAACTACGATTTAACGGTTTTACGCGAGTAATTTATTTGTTTTTTGTTATACCGACGTTTGTGCTCTTAATCTCATAATTTTTACTACGACTCCGAACAATACTAGAAATAGTGAAATCTTAGCATTAAATATGGTACCAAGAAGTAGCCCTTTTTACCAAAAACTTATACCGTGTGCATTAAAATATAATATAAAATTTCAAACCACCTAAAAATGTTTACGATAAATCGATTTTTCTATTTAGAAGCCATTCAAAAGTATTACTCGGTGGACGAAATCCTCAATTGTAAACAAATTCATTGACTTAGTATTTTCTTGTCATTTTTTAGTATTTTAAGATGATTATGTAGTTCAATAAAAATTGTTATATATATGTTTGTATGCTCCTATGTGAGCAAAACATGTGTACATCGTAACATATAAATAACAATTGTATAACCATGTTTTGAATAAATAATTTGATTTGATTTGAATTAGAGAAATCGAAAAAATGAAAGGCACAAATTAAGATATAAATAAACATATTACCTTAGCATTGACATATTTGTACCAAATTGCCACCATAGGTATTATTACACTATATATTGCCACGCTGTATGGCAATCCTTATTTGCTGGGCGAAAAAGTTATATCAAGCATTATATTATTAACTTGCTGAGCCCGCGAGTTCGTCCGCGTAGAATTTCGCGGAACCCTAAAGAAATAGCCTAAGTTACTGCTTATAACCTCAGCTATCTGATAGTGAAAATCCCGTCCAAATCGGTCTAGCCATTTCAAAGATTGGCCAGAATATCCAAACAGACAGATAAAAATTCTAAAAATTGTCTTTCGGAATCTCCTGGTCCGAAAATACCCCTGATTTTTTTCACATTTTTATTTTGACATAACAAACAGGCATTTCAATTTTATTTATCTGTATAGATAAAAAAGTTGTTAAAAAATAATAATAAAATTAATTTTAACAACAAAAGTAGAAAGTCTGTTAAAATAAACTTTATACATAATTGCAAAATTCTAAGTAAGAATTAAGTTGTTTGTTGTTGTTGAATGTTTGTTTGCTTATCCCAGACATGCCCATTTCCCATAGTTCCTGCCCAGACAAACAAATCCCGCAGTATTATGGTAATGATTTCATTATGTATGTATTAGATGTTATTTAGGCCATACATTTACATTAACTTAAGGTGGATATAGTTTCCATTAGCTTATAAGACATAACATAAATTTTGTTACAACCTAAGCGCCGACAAAGACAAATTCCCCGTACAGATTTGTAGAAGCACATTTATTACCCGTCGGCATTTGAACTAATAACATTGAAACTATTGTAATTCTTTTATGATCGTCTTCTTTTGTTTACTTATTTATTAGCACTCGTTTCTAGAGCCTATTGTTGTACTGTAATCATTATCCAGGTGTTACGGATTTTAAAAGTACAAGCTGATTCTAGGAAATTCGGTCCACGTGGACGGGCGGGCGCACATTGCACTTGGGCAGGATAAAACGATGGCCTGGTCGAAGGAGGAAGGCAGTCGAGCGAGAACCACGATCGAAGCGAGACGTGTGTACTACAATCGGGAACCTAATAGTGACGGACTTGTGCGTTTAATTGAATTACGACCTTCTGCATTACGTTTGGACTTGTTGTGTTCGGTTATATTTGTACCTGTGTTATACGTGTTTGTATAGTTCTAATAAGCTCTATAATAATTCCAACGGCATTTTAATTCGAGTCTCGTAAATCGTAACAATATACTTTATATGATGAAGAGATTGATTTATCAGTTGTTTTCTTTGGATATACATTTTTAATATTTAAGAAATTATATAATGCTGACATTAGACGGATCAACCAAATTCATTTTTGTGTTCCGGCATTAGTAGCTAGGTTCCAGCATCCCTTAAGAGAGCTGAAGTACATATGTAGCACCTTTGGTGTTGCAAATGTTCATAGGCAATGGTAACCACTTTCCATAATTCCATAAAAAATAAAAAAGATTGGGGCCGTCTGCTAATCTTTTTTTTTTGATGCGATTAAAAGTGGTTACCATCGTTATGGACATTTGCAACATCAAAGATGCTAAAAACGTGCTGTCGGCCTTGACGAGGGGATTGGTACCTTGTCACTAATACCTGAATACAACTCGAGTTTGTTCTGGCCATGTACTCTAGACTGGGAGTGTTAAAACAAAACAACCCACAGCCAGGTGGTATTTGCCCGTCTGAATGGCTACCACCCTTGGTCTAGAATATATAGCCATAACAACCTTGAGCCACGTTCCGGCATTAGTGGACAAGCTCAAGTCACCCTCGCTTTAGAGAGCGGCAGCACATTGCTAGCACCTTTGGAGATACTAATGTCCATAGGTGATGGTAACCGCTTTCTATCAGGTAGACCGTATACCTGTCAACTGAGCTCATGCAATAAAAAAATCTTACGACAGGCCACCTGGCCGTAAAAATTAGTTTTTTTATGGATGTATAGGTTTTCGTTTGACCTCTGTCTCACCTGATGTTGAGTGATGACGTAGTCTAGGATGGAGCACGCTTACCTAGACGATACCTATTCACTCGTGACTTGAAGACTTCAAGATTGTATTTGTCAGCAGAAACAGACTCCGGAAAAATATTCCACTCTTCGCTAGCGCGCACCATAATAAATGAAGCGATACGCTTGGTTCTGACTGGTTGTGTTTCCACCATGTAACGGTGGCGCAAACCGGTGCGTCTGGTTATCCAATGGTATTCTTTCTACGTTCCTGTCTAATTTTTTATTAATATTTTTTTATTGTTGTACCTATTCCAGCAATAAAAAAATCCTACCAAAATAAGGTACAGGGGTCTTAATATGAAATTAAGAAATAAGCAAAATTCTTTAATAAATTTATAATAGAGCAATTCATGTTTTCGTAACTTGACATAGCAGTCAGTATAATGTTCAAAATTTCTTTGATATTAACTAAAATGATTAACAAGAAAGTTTACCTTTGATCTCACTCGACGTTATAATTGCCTAAAAGTTAAGAAGCATGAAAATAGAATATAGAAAAACATATTCAATATATATACGCCTGAAGTATAAGTCTAGCTACACAACTGCGGTATTTTCTGCCCATTTCAGGTTAACATCGATCATTCCGTCGCCGATTATTTCCGCGCGGAACGTGCCGAATGTGTGTCGCTGGGCTTATGTATAAAAGCCAGGCCGAAATATATACATAAATTACGTATATCACTAAAAATTATTTTAGATATAGATAACACCTTATTGTTAACAAAATTACTTACGTTACTTTTATGGCGAAACAAAAGGCGGCTTTATCGCTTAAAGCGATCTCTTCCAGGCAATCTGGCTAATGGCTGGTTCCTATATCATTCACTTGCGCTAACAACGTTTGAATTTTGACATTATTTGTATAGAGCTTATGTCTTTCAACCGATAGTAAGGCAAATGAATGGTCCGTAAGATATAGGAACTGGCTATTAAAGAATACTTTTAGCAACTTATGTCTACATATAATTAAATTTAAATACAAAATAAGAGCAGTACAATATGGACAGTTGCAAGCAAAGTTAAGATGAATAGAATCATATATATTTTACTGGCGGTCCTGGAAGTCGTTATCCTGCCCTGAAAAAATAAAAATCTAGGACCCGATTGTAGTTCGTCCTACCTGTTCAAATGTAAGTGTAAACTGTCCAAGGATCTACACACACAAAAAAATCACCAAAATCGGTAAAGTCGTTCTCAAGTTATGCGCCTATATACAATTTTACGATTAATTATTATTTATAAAGATAGATTACAAATTAAGTTTTTGACAGATTTTTATATGGCAGATAGTGATTTAGCGTTTCTGACATCTATTGGGAAAGAGTTTCAAAAGTAAACAGCCAGCACATCGAAGGATTTGGAGTAAATTGTTAAAGAATGTGCAGGTGCCTTTAACATAATTTTAATATCTGTTTAAACAATATTTTAACTTATGAAGTCATAACTTGCTATTCTCATAAAAAAAATCATTATTGTGTAAGATTATAAAAAGTGGCACAATTGACTCAACTGTCGATTACACTACTTCTTACCAAAACAATTATTTATGTAAAATAATATTGTTACGAATTACTGTAGAATTTATTAGATCTATACAAACACGTATAACACAGGTACAGATATAACTGGACACAACCAGTACAAACGTAATACACGATTCAATAACACGTGCAAAGTCCGTCACTATATAGCTTATCGAATGTACACATGTGTTGTCTCGCTTGTGACCATCGCTAGACTGCTATGTTTATGGCTTGTAAACGGCCATTAACGAGTACAATACACAATAGGCTGTTTTCTAATTACAAATTTTAAACATAAGGTAAACAAAAGAAGTCCAAATTCCGAAAAGGTAATACACTGCAGCAGTGTGCATTAGTCTTTGTCGGTTGTAACAATATAATACATAAAAAAATATTTACACGACGAATTGAGAATCTCCTTCTGGTTTGAAGTCGGTTGTAAACAATATGCAAGCAGCTTGCTAAACATATACAAACGTAGAATACTTGTGTTTTATCTCTCATACAAATGCTTTTTACTGAATTATTCCTTACGTAAAATCGATAAAGGTGTATCCAAGAATAACATCACTATCTGCGCTAAGTGTTTGTACACAAGCAATTTGTTTGCCAATACTTTGCAATGCCATTACTATACTGTAGTTATGTACACTTTTTGTCAGGTGAAAATGCCTTAGTTTTAAGCCTTAGCCTACTTCTCGTTGAGAAAAAGTGAGGTAATGTGGCGTTTACGGTTACTGCTGGATCTCCACTATTGGTGACAGTTTCTTCTTCCAAAGAAAGCTCGATGTGTACTGTATGACTTATTATTTCGATATTTATAATATTTATAATAATTTAAACATAGATGAGTACAGAGAATAATGGTAGTAATTGTAGCGAGAATGTAGCCGAAGAGTAAGTGTGGTAAGTTGTGATTTCAGCCTTGAAGGCCGCTTTTCGTGTGGCATTTTATGTTCGACGCCTAGCTGCTAACTGAGCTATGAGCGTCGGCAATGTGCGGTGCGCGTAGAAGGTATGCTCTGGCAGGCGGGCCAGGGGGGCGCTCTCTACCCACAACATCCACATAAACCAGTGTTTATTAAGTCTAATCCAGAATCATGGGATAACTATTTAACCAGTACTACCCTGATATTTAAAGGAGTGCAGGGTTGAACTCTTCTATATTCCAGAGTAAATAGTTCAGATTCGCGTTTGGACCCCGTAAGTTGCGCTGGAAAAAGGTTTCAGGATTTTAGAAAAAAAATAGGTTATATTTGAATGGGTGACGCAATGTTTTAAGTCCACAATTGCACCCAGTTGGTGGCGCTGCAATCGGGTTCTAAATTTTATTCTTTAGGGCAGTACAACGTCTGCCAGACCCGCAATCGTTACAATAAATCCTTCAATGATTTAAATACATACATCATCATTAAGGCTTATTGTTAAGATATCACGATAAAAATTATTTTAATTACTATGTTTAAACAATAATTAGTACATGACGTCATAATTTGTTAAGCTCGTCAAAATCAAGGAGGCTGCATCGATTTATAAAATCATAAAAAATATCTCAATCACCTACATTATTATGTTGATTCTGTTATAAGATATACGTACACATATATGTACCTACTAAAATAATTTATACAGTAATAATTGTTTTTGACGTATTGTTTCTATTCAACAATATGTAATAAAGCTTGTAAGTGAAGTGAAAAGTCGCAAAGTTCGACTTTGCAGCCGGATCAAGCTCGGGACGTGGGTCGACATGCATAATTCTAACCGAAGACAAACTGCCAGCACTTAAGCGGAAGCGTTCTAAATTCGAATGAAATATATTCGAAATTCGAATCCTGATTCAAAATATTCGTTTGAATTTGAAAAACGCGTTCTATATTCGAATTGAATTGTTGTTATTGCTTACAGATGCTTTTCTGTATTGCATTGTTCCAATATGAACGTTATACAAGCGCAGTATTCTTTGTTATTCTTTTCGTGCTTTAAATAAAATTGAACAAAGTTTCTTCTTAGCTCAGACGAACAAAATAGAGGAATACAAAATAAAGGAAGCGGATGTTGGAATAGGAAGACTTAATAAAATTACACTTTCCAACTCTACGTTCAAAAGAAGACTACCTTCATTATTCATTTAATCAATCATTCATCGTTACTTCCTTTCATTCTTAGTTCATACTCTTTCATTAATTCCACGAAGCACCTTAAATATTTCTACACGTGCCTACTATTATTTAAAATTACATAAATTCGCCGCTCCTTAACAGAGGAATTTTCTACCAATCTATAGTAAGTAGATAGTCGAATAAGGGTTGCTGGATTAACCTTCTCAATCGCGACCTGTCGTAACGTGAAATGCTATATAATTAATTGAATTTCCATGAAAATTCAACCCTTATGTGTGAACTGGGGAATTTGTGGGTAAAATATTTAATCACGTTGCGTCGATAGGGTTGCTAGCTGTTGTAAGGTTTTAGGATAAATATAATTATGTTTATATCAAGATTATTATTGTGGCGAATGATGGTGGAACAATCTAGTGGGTTTAAATTTTTTTAGAAAAATGTAAAGGAATCTAGAAGAAAAAGACAAGGACCGATACATTTTAGAAAGGGATAGATGATGAACAAAAATTCTAGAATAGAAGGTTCAGGAAGGAAAAGACAGAGATAGATGTTTAGAAAGGGATAGCTTGTAAATAAAAGAATAACGAAAAGAAAAATGGCATCCGCAAACCAGGCAAATCGGCGGCAAAGCCCTCCAGCTATTGCCCCATCAGTCTACTTAGCTCGCTGGGTAAACTATACGAGCGAGTCCTACTTATTAGAATCAGAGATTTTGCCTTCAGCAATAATCTCATCACCCAAGAGCAGTTTGGTTTTAGAGCTAAACACTCTTGTCCCCAACAAGTGCTCCGCATCACGGAGCACATCCTCTCCACCTTCCAACGCGGTGGTCGAAAACCCTGGGCGACAAGCGCAGTGTTCTTCGACGTCGCCAAATCTTTCGATAAGATCTGTCAAAAAGGCCTAATATATAAGATATATCAGGTCGGAGTACCAGACCGACTCGTACTCATTGTACGGGACTTCCTCAAAGACCGTAGATTCAGATTCCGAATGGAGAGCACTCGCTCTTCCTCGCACACCATCTCAGCGGGAGTCCCTAAGGGCTCTCCCCCTTACTTTTCTCGCTGTACACCAGCAATATGCCATGGCATCCTCATTTCCAGCTAGGCCTATATGCGGATGACACCGCCCTATTCTCCAGTGACCCTAGCAGATACAGAATCTGCAGTCAGCTCAACGCCGCCATCAAAGAACTAGGCGACTGGTTCCGTAGATGAGCCTCGAGAAGAGTGCAGCCATCATGTTTACACGAAGTACACGTACACGTACTCTATCACCCAATACCCGTCCCATCAACCAATTTATGCCCATCAAGCTATTCGAGCGACTTATTCCTAGGGTTAACAAAGTCAAATATCTTGGTGTAACCCTTGATAGAGGCTTGTACTTCCACAAGTACACCAGAACGGTCAGGAACAGAGCATTGAAGATTAAAGTTTGATTATTTCAGACAAATTTATTTTTTGCTTATGAATTTTGTAACTCATGAACAAATAAAGTTTACAAAAAGGGCCATGTATATTTTTGTAGGAAATTGAACGCTCTACAAAAATGGTTTCTGTTGCTTAGTCGATTAAATTGAGTGTTTCAGAGATATTCATTATCAAACTTTGATGCATACTCATTTTTACAGTTTTTAATAATTCAGAAATTCCATTTTATTTTATGAATCTTAAAAATTCATACAAATTCAAATTTCTGTTGTTGTTGTTGTAAAATATACTTTTAAGTATTTCTCTGTTGGGAAATTTTTTAATGTATATATTTTTTTTAAACTTATAAAATAGAACCAAATTTTCTGAATTAATTATCAAAAACTATATATATATATATATATATAATTGGATTATATATTGGATGCTGAGGATGAACCTAGTATACTTTTATCCCGAAAAATGGGATAGTTTCCGAGATAAAAATATATTTGTCTATTTGTTTGTTATGCTTTTACGGAAAAACTATTTGAGCGATTTGGCTGAAATTTTGTACATATGTAATTTTAATACTGAAGGTGGACCAGGGATACTTTTCATTCCGTATAATAGGATAGATTTATGTAAAGGTTATCCCAGACAGTGGGATAGGTTTTGTTATTTTGTGATTTGTCATTTTCGTCATTTTGCCCATTTTGGCTATTTTAGTTATTTTCGTCACTTTCGTTATTTTCGTCATTTTCGACATTTTCGTCATTTTTGTCATTTATGTAGGTTTCATAGACGGGGGATAAATAAAGCTAGGACAGTTTGAAATAGAGGATTAAAGTTTGTATGAGACCAATCATTTCTCAAGTTTATTGATATAAAAATTCATCGTCTGTAAAAAATGAGATAGTAACTCGAGTGTTTAGTTTTCAAGGAAAACTACTAGGAATACTAGATCAGTTTTGCTGTAATTTTGTTTAAATGTAATTTTAATACCAAAAATGGACATAAATACTTTTTATGCCAGGAGATGGCATAGTTTGCGATGTAAAATAAAGTGAATCTTCTGGGGGAAAGATTTCCATATTTAAAAGACCTTTTTGATTTCCTCTATCAATCTCATTCCTGTAATTTGCACTCAAATGAAAATCTTCTGCTAACGATACCTAAACACACTTCGTCCTTCGTAAGAAAATCTTTTGCCGTACAGGCTTTTCCCCTTGAAAATCAGACAAACTACATCCATTTCTACATTCAAACACTTGATCACTGACCAGTATTTGTTCATTAAATGAAATTTGTTGCAGTAAATGGAATTGTATGATTGTTTGCATGTAGGTATATGTAATTTATATTAGTTTATTATTATTTTGTTTCTTGTTTAATTACGATTGAATTAGTTTTAATTTAGTTAAACCACCAAATATTATTTAATTTTTCTTGTAATGTCTCCTTGGACACCGGGTTGCCTGGAAGAGATCGCTATAAGCGATAAGGCCGCCCATTGTTCTAATGGAAATGCCTTTATATTAAATGTCTAGGTTTAACTTATGGTGAGGAATAGTTTTCATTCATTAATTCATTCATTTTCGTACTAAAGGTTGACCCGCGGCGCATCCGCTGGGAAACTCTAGTAAATTGTATATACAGATTATTATATGAACGAAATTTTGTAGGATACTAAATTTCATATATACAGGCACAGTACTTACTGAGAAAAATGGCTATGACACATAAAAACTGACGGGCGGACGACCATGAAGATCTGACAGTTATAACAGGTTATAAAACAGCTCCGAAAAGCTCTAAAACCGTACGTGTTTTGGTGAGTTGTTCGATGTACAGTACAGAAGATTACGCAGATGACGCGCTAACATATTTTTTTATGATAAACTAGCGGCCCATCCCTGCTTCGCACGGGTACTTTAGGGCAATTTTTATTTTACAACCTGGGTTACATTATTGAAGTTTTGGTAGGGATCCTAACTTTTTCTTATAATAAATATAGCCTATGTTACTCAAGGATAATGTAGCATTCTGATGGTAACAGAATTTTTCAAATCGGTCAAGTAGTTTTTTCGTTTATTCTTTACAAACATACAGATCTTTCCTCTTTATAATATTAGTATAGAGGGGTCCGCGTTTGAGCACGATCACGCCTAATGTCGGACAATGATGCATTCAAGATCGAGCACGTTTACCTAAATAATACCCATTTACACGAGACTTGAAGATACACGGATTGTAGAGAGAAGAGAGAAGGCCGTAAGGTCAATTTACAACCTCGGCCCTCGGGAGTCTCTTAGGGAACGCTTTAAGGAAATCGGTATTATGACGGTCGCCTGCCAGTATATTTTTAATAATATAATTTACTTTCGTAATAATTTGAGTGCCTACAAGCAGTATAAGGATGTTTACAATTTCAACATCAGGCATAGTAATAGACTGATATTGCCATCTTTTAGATTAAAAATGTATTGTCCTCTTTCTTGGGGGTTGGTATACGCTTCTTCAATAAGATTCCGAGTGAATTGTTAGATCTGCCTTTCACTAAATTAAAAACCAAATTAAAAAGTATCTTGCTAAAATAGGGATACTACACTATTGAAGAATACTTAAATGACAAAACTTCATTGACATAGCAACTCGCTCCAACCTCTTATACTGTATTTTGTACATACGACTATAACGTTTTTATCTTGCCATACTTGTAAGCAATATATGGAGATATGTTGCAGCAAAAAAAAAAATACGTCATGTCTTTATATTTATAACTATAATAATATTTTTCTATCCTTTAATTGTCTCTGTCTTATTGAATATGTACTGTTTGCTACAACTTGAGATAAAAATAGAGTAAGAAATATAAAGAAAAACAATTTTTATCTAGACGTGTTGCTGGGGAGTTTCTTGCCGCTTCTCCTCCTTAACAACAATAAAATTAAATTTTAACCTATATGTATGACCTTCAAAAAGTGTTCTCCAGTGGAATTTATTTCGAATAAAAACTTTTGAATTTGAACTTGTACTTTTCGAGAAATACGGACTATGGTAGCACATTCCACAACTCAACCATAGATAGAAGGAACGTGGAGACAAAGCGTTTCGTTCGCACTGATAGCGTTTCCACTATGTATGCACTAGTACAACTTAATAATATTTATATATAAGGTTACTGTTTCCAAAATAAAATAAGTTCTCTTGAGTTCTCATCAGCACTCGACACTGAATACTACTCTGCCATCTGAAGTATTATTTAACCTCTATCGTCTGCTGCTACAAGATGACTGTGCTCAAATAATTGAGGACGATAGGCTTCGCGCCGGAAAGAAGTTCTCAGTTTCTATGCGGGAAACATTGCGGTTTTCACTACACGTGTTTTGCTTGGATATATAATCCAAAAAGTTTTTCCTTTAGTTTTTATACGGCTTAAACTTAGGAAAATGTTATAAATTTTTCTCGACTTCGCAAACAAGTATCAAATATCTGGCCTCAGCCTAAATTCGAGATAAAGTTATTATATTTTCTTGCAGTATTTTTGCGGATTCACTGTACCTTATTACGTGTCGCTTATCGTAATGAGATCCGATTGCAATAAGGATCGCAAAGGTACTGTCTCTGTGTTCTTTTTTGCTGTTCACGCGCTTTTTTTCTATTAGCGTATTTGTCGATTTTTATTATAATTCTATTTATTTAGGGTAGCTTAATAACCAAAGTACCCGCATCTCATTAATTCTTTTTTTCCAGAAATCTATTTGTGGGCTCTCCACTCCTAGAATCGGATTAGTGTGCGTGGCATTCGCTGACTATTTTGCTGGAATACCCACTAAAACTCCCCGGTGTGCCTTTCTTCCATTTATGCTAGAACATGAAAAAACTGCAATTCCATGAACCCTGGCGCACCAGGGTCTGCGAAGCTATCCATTCGAATCCCCTGAGAGATACTTACTCTTTTTCTAGTTTTTAAAAAATGGAATGAAAGGAGTTAAGAAAATTTGGAGGTAGTATCTAATTTTTTAAATAAAACATGTTGAGTAGTTTTTTGAAATATTATTTTCACTTAAATGCTTTTAAGGTTCGCGTATACGCTGATCTGGCACCTACTGCCAAGTGTGCGAATCGATCCAGCTCTGAACGCACGCAAGTGATATAATAGTGCCGCTATTGTGAATCTAAGGAAGATCAGACCACAGCCGGCCGGCCAGGAAGCCTTCAGCAGCTGTCCCTCCAGGTAACCTTAGTCCCATTTACCAAAGACGTTTGCCGCCTATTACAGTTCACTAGCCGCCGCACCAGATAGAATCAGAAATGAGTAGTCGAATTGTGAACGTTTAAATAAGTATTGCGGTGCGTCGAAGATAGTTATCCCGTTGGATAGGGTGACGCACCACTGGCGAGAGCCCGTGGCTCTATCGCCATGCGGGAGCTAGGCTCGACCGCTGGAGGGGAGTACAAAATAAGACGACGAGTTTGTACTCTTGGTGTAAAGCAAGTAAATTTGCTTAATTAATTTAACATTAAAATTAAGACTATATATAATAAAAGTACGTTTTAACGGTTTTAAGCGTGGCAATTTATTTGATCTTTATTATTCCGACGTTTCGGTCGCTCCTTCCTATTTTACCTCCCATAATTTTAATATTATATAAAAATTTTAGAGCTAGACATGTTTGCTGAAGAGTTTCTTGCGCCGCTTCTTCTCTTCAAGCCACAACATGTTGCGAAGCGGTGGTAAATTAGATTAGGCTCCCATAGAGTAAATAATAACCATAAACAAAATTAAAATTAAATAATTAAAATGAACAAGTAGGCGGTAGGCTAAATAAAACTTTAACAATACTCATTGACACTTGACATCTTTGAATTCCGTGATCACGGCTACTGAAAAGTGGCCGAAACGTCGGAATAATGAAGATCAAATAAACTACCACGCTTAAAATCGTTGATCATAGTTTTATTACGTATACTAGTCGCAAAAACTTAAGAAAATATTAAGACTACTAGCTAATGCCCGCGACTACGTTCGCGTGGTGCAGTTTTTTAACTATCCCACAGGAACTCTTTAATTTTTCGGGATCAAAGTATCCTATATGTTGACCAGGGATATAAGCAACCACCATACAAAATTTCATTTAAATCGGTCCCGTCGTTTTGGAGATTAGCCGGTACAAACAGACAAACAGAGAAATATAAAATTTTAAAAAAATCTATATTAGTTCTATTTCACTTCTTACATCCCCCTGACTCGGTTTTTAGCATTTTTTCATTGTACAGAAATTAATTTTAACCTTGCTAATTATGTAGCTTAAAATTATTCCATGTACGTGACGCAACACACATAGACAAACACGCACTGGGCCGATTTTTATTATAATTCTACTCTGGTAAAAAATATATCATATTTCATGACTGTCACAATATCTTTTGTAACATGTAATAAAATAATTCACAAAGGCCGCCCAAGAGCACAGTTGTAATATTAAAATGAAATAATATTAATTTATATGTTAATAAGGGAAAGAATCAGAGAGTAGAGTGATGTAATGCGCCCCTGGGAATCCCGGATCCGTTTCGAAAGTGAAAAAAGTTTAAATTATACTAAGCTCGTTATGTATTATATCCTCAGTCCGCGCGTGATATGATTATTGCTAACTAATATAATGCCATTTGTCCTGTATAAAACACATTTTGTACTGTCACAGCTCACAATTTGACAATTTCATATTGAGGAATGAGTAGTGGCACGACAAAAATTTTGAAGGTAGCACTTCAAAATTTTTGTCTTTGTTCGCTGTTTTTGTCCATTATGAAATTTGCAATGCACACTAGATATGATCTAAGTAAAAACAGCACTGTATTTAATCTAGATGACCGATGCAACTCAAACTCCACGCCAAAATGAAAAAAGTTCTGCCAATCTAACAACAAAAACAAAAAATTGAATTAGGAACTATATATAACAAATCATCCATTGCCGATACTTTTTTAACAGAATGTACATTGATATTGACATTGTGACAAGCACAAAATTACCTTTATAAACTAGCGAGACCGGAAAACGCTGTCCTGCTCTGAAAAAATGAAAATCTAGAACCCAATTCTAGCGCCACCTACCGGATACAATTGTGAATCTAAACCATCCGGGACCCATACAAACATACAGAAAAATCATTAAAATCGGTCCAACCGTTTACGAGTTCAGTGACACACGAACATATATATAGTATATACCATATATATAGAAAATTGGAATTGACCGTCTGTGTAATACGTAAGCTCGAAACAATAATTTTGTTCTGAGTTACTAGACTCGCACAACTTGGAAAGAGGTCAGCAGTTATAGGCCAGTGTTTCCATAGCAACCGAAGATATCATCGACTTGGAATATGCATACAAAAAGCACTCAAGCCCGGCCAAGCAATAAACCGTAACGACAATTTCAGTTAATTTTAAATACATTGCAAATTTAACTGCCCTATGAAAAGTAACAAGTGCAATAAAACTGGGAAATGGATAACGGGTATTGCGGTCAGACTGCGAGAGATATGCCGTATCTCTTGCGTGAGACTTCTTACGCTTAACAATTCTACCCCTAATCAGAAGAACTTAAAACCATGAATGTAATTCTGAAGGGGTTTTAATACTGAAAAGAGGGCTAAAAGCAATAGTTGAAATTCAAACGATAAGAAATATTTGCGAATGATGTATCAAATTAAAAGAGTCTATTACTACCTACCTTTTAAACATTATAAAATACTAATAATTTCTATATACGTGTCATCATCAACAAATATAATTGTGGGGGTTGAATTTAGTTATGTGGTGCATGCCATGCTGCACAGCGAAGATCATTTGGTGGTGGCACCAGCCTTCTGCAAGGCAGTAAAGTCTCGCAAGGAGGCCGCCGAACGAGAAAGGCAGAAAGATGCGCAAGCGACTCACGGGTACCAACGTCAGTCCGGTGCCCGGAGGCGCAGATATGTGCAAGACATCCTCCCGTGATTCCGTCACAGGGGTCCACATGCATCTGGGGGTGTGGTGGACGAACTAAACCTCTGTTAGTGAAGTAAGTTACTCTGCTTCCCGGAGTAGTACATGGGTGTAACTACGTTCTAAAACTCATATTGAAATTGAAATGTATTCCCCTGCATCAAAAAAAAGTTGTGTAGTTCATCGATTTTGGGTACCCCGTTGGATGGCGATGCACTACTGGCTCGAGCCCATGGCTGAATCTCTCTTCGAGAGCTAGTTTCAATCGCTTGTAGAGGGTAGTACAAAGCAATACTAAAAAGTGTTGTACTCTAATATTTATTCAAAGTCTTATCGACTACGGGTTGTGCACAGCTATGTAAAACAATTATTAAATATTATATTTACAGATTGGATATTTTTCACGGTATAGACGAATCCAGTCATATCGGCAGCTCTAATGGCCGATAATTATCTGTGTATTATATCTGTCACTTAGGAGCGCGTTAACTGACAGTCCTAGGTTTATTTAGTATTTACAATTCAGTAGTCTGTACAGTAGGTGCCTTTGTATATTGTTTTATAAAAAAATATCTAAAATAAAATATATATTAATTTAAAAAACAATCTTGACCTGCTTTGGCAGCGGGACGTCCAAGTTACCGGATGTTAAGGCTCAACATCCTCACAATCCGTGCCGTTTCCGAGATGTTAATATTGAGCCTTGGTAACTTTTTTTTATTGCCTGAAGCAGGCAAACAGGCAGACGGCTCACCTGATGGAAAGTGATTACCGTCGCCTATGGACTTTTGCAACACCAGGGGTGTCGCCAACGCGTTGCTGACCTCTAAGAATTTTTATAACACCCTTTTTAAAGAACCCTATGTCGAAGCGCAAAGGGAAAACCGCGCCGGGAAGTTCCCTCCAGATCGTTGATGTACGCGAAATGTTCTAGAGAACCGTTGCGTAGTTGAGCGTGAAAACTTAATAGGTAGCGCACTCGCGTATTAAACTCAAAGTGTGAGGGTTTAAATCCTGGCTGGAGCATGCACAACTTAGGCAGTTTTCTGACCCAAGTTACTACGTGCTAACAGTGAGGGAAAACATCGAGATAGTCGATCTGTCATACCAAACACAATCCACCAAAGCCAATCCACCTTGGATAAGCGTGACGGCGTGTAATAGAAAACCCGAGCCCAGCACTGGGACATTTATATGCTTATATCTATATATTAATACGTGAAGTAAAATCACAGCAAAAACTTTGTACGAAAATTGCGCGGATGGAGAAGTATGAAATTTCGCACATTTATAGTTTATATAGAGGAGTACAGAATGCTATTTTTTTTAATTAGGCATAAAAAATACATTAAATCAATAAGAAAAAATATTACACACACTACCATGTATTTGACACACACACGCATATATACTCTTTTGTTTATTATTAAAGTAAAAGTAACAGTGTAGCGTTGGCGAAATCTGTGATTATAATAATATTATACTTCATATTTGACAATACCTTAATAATGTTCAAACTTATAATTTAAATTAATTATTATGGTCGAATTTCGACCATGGACGACCACTAGTATTAAGGAAATATGTATATTTGTATAGAAACATAGTGACAATTTTGAATATAATGACAGTAAACAAACACAAAGCATAAGAAATAAAGGAACTTTTACCAAACATAAAACTGTCGTTGTACAAAAATAATGCTTACTATAATTTAGGCTAATTTTGACTCCAAAATACTGCATATGACATATTCGTATCGACATTCAATTGTAATTCTTTAAAGCTTACTAAATTAATTCAATTATATTATTAGAATATACCTGTAGTGTAAATTATGTTACAAAAGATTAAATTACATATTTAAAACATTCTTTAAAAAAAACTGTCAAAACAATATGCTTGTATAAAATTAATGAAAATATAGTGATTAATTAACCTATGACCATAATTAATTGTAGTTATGCAGGTAACAAATGTTATACACTCTCATTGGGCCAACTGTTGCTTCTTCTTTTTATTTATACCACCTTTATGTACACAGTTTAACAATACAGTATTATCGTGTCTGGAAGCATATTGTCAAAGCGTTGCAGAACACGCCGTGAAGCGGAACGAAACAAGGTAATGGTTATTAATATTATTACCTCCGTGTTCTTAGGACCCTACTGTGATCATCATCTGAGTCTGGAACGGAAAGAGCGGTCCTGTAAAGCCGACCGCAAGAGATGTCTATATAGAATAAATAGCAGTAAATGAATTATATTGTATTATTTTATTTTACACTTTTATTAGGTTAAGTTAGACAAATATACACAGTTATAATATATAAGTATTTATAATGTAACATGTCAAATATAATACTAACATACACACAGAGACACACTCAAATAAAACAAAGTCGGAAAGCATGCGAACGTGAATATAGTAATAATAAGGTTATATACTTATATAGGCCCCGAAGAACATCGGGGGTAGACAGGCGACACCAGTTTAAAAAAAACAATGCAGTATTCTATTCTATAGGCGTTCTTGCGTTAATTTTATTTTCATTATACTTATACCTTCAGGAATAGTATAAAAGCAATAGCCCTAGTCCTTTTTGGTTTCTTCTTAATATGGCCTCAATTGCAAAGACATGCTAAACGAATGTCAAAGTCCTCTATAGGATGTCATGTCACTCAATCCTCAGTTACACAATTCAACTGAGGTGTCAATGCATCGGCTCAAGATGGCCATTAATGTCGTACAATCGGGATTAAGGGCTTAGATACTGTTGCTGTGGACAATTTACTGTCTAGTCAGAGAATTCAAGTTAATAGAGCGTAACATGTAACACTCTAATGGCTGATTTACACGTATTAAGTACGTAAGTAAATTATATGTACATTTTAAATGTAACTTATTACCTAACTAACTGCTGCGGCTCAACGGTCCAAAATTAATCCTGACCTTCGAAATGAGAATACTGCACTCCTTTCTGTTCAGGGCTGTCTCCTGCCAGTCATGGGCTTAAAGCTCACGCAGATCCGCCTCCATTACGTCATTCCAGCGATATTTGGGCCGATCAACGGATCGCCGTCCTGTCGGTCTGTCCAGAAAGGCTCTTTTCACCGCGCAATTCTCCCCAATGCTATGTAGGTGGAATTCTATATAAGAATACCCGTGTGAAATGACTTGCATGTTAGAAATACCAGTTACAGAGAAGTGTCCAAATTTAAATACCTAGGCTGTACTTTAACAGACACTAACACCTACGAGAAATATACAGATATTCGTATATATAAAACTGTTTATACGCCCAATTTTATTTTTATTGAAGGAGTTCAGCAGACAGGCAGACAGCCCACTTTATGGAAAGCGGTTACCATCGCTATGGACATTTGCAACACCAACTGCTACTCTCTTAGAGAGACTAGTCCTGGTCACTAATGCCGAAACACAACTCAGGGTTGTTATGGCGGCATATTCTAGACCACAGATCATAGAAACACAGTGTTTCTATGATCTGTGTTCTAGACCAAGGGTGGTAGCCATCCAGATCGGCAAATACTCTACCACCTGGCTGTGGGTTGTTTTGTCGCCTCTTACGACAGGCCCCCCGGCCGCAGGAAATTGCATTCTTTCTCCGTTCCTGCACGGATAAAAATTTATATACGGATATTGATGTACGAATGTGAGCCTTGGTCCATAACACTTAAGGAACAGAACAAGCTGTTGGTGGCTGAAAGAAAGGTCCTAAGAAAGATCCTGGGTCCGACACGGCGAAACGATGGCAACTGGGGGATCCGAAAAATGCCGAAATCGAAGAGCTGGTGAATGAACCCAATAATAGGCGAGAGTGAAACACATCGCTTGCACGGGCTTGAGCCTGATGTATATCCCGGTTTGTTGACTGAGTTTTACCCAGGAATTATTCACCCCGGAAAATTCCGACGATTATTTTTTTATTATAATTTTTGATCTCGTAGAATCTTTATCTTGATTACAGTTCTTAGGGCAGGCTCGCTTGGTGTGATACCACGCTCCCACAGAATATGACCATAAAGCAGTTAGCCTTGACCTAGCCGTGTTTCACACAATGAGTTAAAGTTGTGATGGTCCACTACCCCTCCCCTTAAGCCATTCCTCTATTCCGTAGTTTTATCCCACCCGGTCTATCCTAATCTTCTTGTTTGAACTTTCTATCCCATCCCTCCTATCCGTTCTCTCTATCCCATCCAAATTCAAATTCTAGCTAGGCTAGCAACACATTCAAATTCAAATTCAAAGATTTTTAATCAAAATAAGTTCCACTCGAGAACACTTTTTGAAGGTCATATATATAAGTTAAAATGAATTGTTAAGGAGAAGAAGCGGCAAGAAACACCCCAGCAACACGTCAAGCTAAAAATTGATTAACTCAAACTTTTTCTTTAATTAATTTTATACAGAAATATGTTACACAATTACCTTTCGAAGAATTAATGGAGTTGTAACAAACAGTGCATACTCTCATGACTCAGTAAGACAAAGACACAATAAAAGGAGAGAAAAATATTATTACAGTTATAGTAATGACATGACGTACTAAAATTTTATACTGCAATATATCTCCATTGATTGATTCCTGATATACTTGGCAAGATAAAAACGTTATACAAAACATATTATAAGAGGTTGGAACAAAAAAGTTAAAGGATAACATGTCATTTTAACCCCTGTTCTTTTATATTTTACTAGCGGTTCCGGCAGGTGTTGTACTGCCCTGAAAAAATAAAAATCTAGAACCCGATTACAGCGCCACCTACCGGGTCTAATTGTGAATCTAAACCATCCCCGGACCCACTCAAATACATTTTTTTTTAGACGTTGGGTTACGTTATTGATGTTTTAGTAGGGATTCCTATTTTTTTATAGTAATAAATATAGCCTATATTATTCTGGGATTATGTATCATTCTAATGGTGAAAGAATTTTTAAAATCCATCCAGTAGTTTTTACTTTTATTCGATACAAACATATAAATCTTTCCTCTTTATAATATTAGTATAAATGTAAAAAGTTTAGATTTTTTTACATGTATAATTATAAACTAGTACAGTGAACGAAACTTAGCTTATATTATATTCTACCTATAAGCCCTTAAGACTATAAGTAGAATACTGAGCATAGGTCATCGAATTCAATGGGTAAAGTTCCTAGAAGACTGGCTACGTTACCTCGTTGGATCGCTATACTGATCCGTTGTCCGAAGTAGGAACCCGCCCTCTGATCTCCCGAAGAGTGAATAATTCATTTGAAATATAAATAGTTTAGAATTATTGTAACATGTGCCTACATATGCATACCTAATGTTACGTGCGAGCGGGGTACGCACTTAAGATTGGAAGAAAACACCAGTTTTTTAACTAAACACTTTTATTAACTTGCACAGCCGTACGTGATTCTTCTCTGTAGGGTTACATTCCTACAACCTTCACATAGAACTAACGACGCTCTGCCCCGACGATGAGATATCTCACTCACAATACCGTCGCCGATATTGCGTAGACCACCTCCTGCTACTGCAGTGTTCACCTCCGAATTTACCGCGTGTAGCTCATTTCTGTATCTCCTCTTAAAGTACGCTACACTCCTCCTTCACTGAACTGCCTACTAAACTTTTCACTAAATTCACCACTAAACTCGTCACTATCTTCTATTAAACTCTTCCTCCAACTCTTTCGTATCGCACTTGTTACTTCGCTGTCTTGAACTGAACTCAACTCTAAATTGCCCGGTAGGCGCGCCTTACGCTGCTTATATACCCGGAAGAATCTTCTGGAACCCATAATTTCGATCTTCTTTTCCTTATTCTTTTATTTACTGTCTATCCCTTTCTAAAATGTATCTGTCCTTGTCATTTCGTTCCAGAATTTTCTACCTCTTTCTAAAACTTCTTAAACCAAGTAGATTGTTCCACCATCACTCGCCAAACTATTATACTGTATAAAAGCAATTTTAAATACAACAAATAAATTGGGGTAAGTAAATAATGTTGCTCTGGTCTGGCATGATTTTTTTCCTCGCGAACATAACATGTTCTCTATTGACCCAGTTCTGCAGCATTGAGTGCTTACTGTGGAAATTTTTCCCGTCTTATATATGTAACTTGCACGTGACCCGAGTAACAAGGACGCTGTATTGAAGCCTTTTTTTTGTAAATTACATCTAAAATACTTGAAAGCAACCTAACATCTAAATGAGATGGGGTTGCCCGTTTTTATTGCTTGAAATAGAAAAACATTCAGCCACACATGATAAGCAGTTTTTGCTATCTGTATACGTTTTTAATAATAGTCTTACCACAAATATGCATCCATTGGCAATGGGTACATATTTGTGCCTTTCAGTGTAGAAATCTAGGGCCATGGGATCCAGAAGCTTATCGACTTTATCGAGACCTATCAACACGATTTATAGAAGTCGCACGTGACCAAAGGGCTGGTGTAAATTTAGGGCAGTTGTTTGAAGTTGATTGTACGTCATATTCATCGGCTCCTATAAGGTTGATCAGTAAACTTGCTTGCACGTCTTTGTCTCCTTTATGAATTCCAGATGCCTTGATGAACACCATGAACTGCTTATGCCATTTGCGCCACGCATCCGCCCGGTTGGCCGGTCCGCCTTCAAGCACCAACTCGGCTGGAGGCCTTGCGTGTTCCAAGTTATTTTTACGTTAAAATCGATGACACACGACTAAACACGTTATTTATGACTCGAATATTATTATTTCGAACTGATTATTAATAATAATGCGCACCGCTGTCACCATGAAATGAAACCATTGTTTGTCAGATTGCAATTGATTTTTATTGACTACCTACATATATATTTAATACTCAATAAATGACACTACACCCATTAGCGTTGCGATTCAACGAGGTAATGTGGC
Source organism: Dendrolimus houi (assembly GCA_039645545.1). Taxonomy (NCBI): domain Eukaryota; kingdom Metazoa; phylum Arthropoda; class Insecta; order Lepidoptera; family Lasiocampidae; genus Dendrolimus; species Dendrolimus houi. The sequence continues at coordinate 3,934,300 of CM077126.1, forward strand.
CAGCGATTTGGAACTAATATATTATATGTAATTTTTATTAATACAATTTCTTACGTTTAATTTTAATTTTTATATACTAGCGGTCCCGGTAGACATTGTCCTGCCCTAAAAAAATAAAAATTAGGACCCTATTCTAGTTCCAATTGTGAATCTAAAGTTCTTAAACCATCTGGGGACTCCCACTCAAATACACACAAACAAATCATCAAATTCGGTCCAAGAGATTAGAAGGATCCCAGAACCCGATCCCAGCGCCACCTACCGGTTCCAATTGTGAATCTAAGCCATCCGGGGACCCACTAAAACACAAACAAAAAATCATTAAAATCCATCCAGGAGATTAGAAGGATCTTAGAATCTGATCCCAGCGCCACCTACCGGTTCCAATTGTGAACCTAAGCCATCCGAGGACCCACTCAGAGACAAACAAAAAATATCATCAAAATAGGTCCAGGAGATTAGGAGGATCCCAAAACCCGATCTCAGCGCCACCTACCGGTTCCAATTGTGAATCTAAGCCATTCGGTGACCCACTCAAAGACACACAAAAAAATTATCAAAATAGGTACATTTCTACGATTCATTTTTATTTATATACATATTACATTTATATTGATTATTTATTCACATATTATTAATCAAACAAATGTGGTGTTTAAAGTATGGCGCCATCTATTTGATGCTTATGTAACTTAGTTGACATCAGAACTCAAACTTACCGAAACCTCGATTATTTTAAAAATATTATAAATTAATATGAAACCTATCCTATGTTCTAAGTTGAACAAATCCAGCAAAATGGAAAATTAAATTATCAAAATCGGTTGAGTACTTTTGGAGTTCATCGCGGTCAAACACTGTGACAGGGTATTGTTATATATATATATATATATATATATATATATATATATATATATATATATATATATATATATATATATATATATATATATATATATATGTATATGTATATATAGTAATATGTGATAATAAAGAATTATAACATTTTTGTAAGACCAGGTAAAATATACATATAATACTTTTTTGCGAGTAAGAAATGCTTACTTCCTGCTGAGGGACAGATAATGACCACCCCAATGTTCCTGCTATCACCTTAAAGTGCCTTAAACCATGGCCATGAGACAGTGAATGTAAGATGCGCCGGAGGGTCTATTTGACCTTCAGCTGCCGTAAGCGAGTGACTACTGGTAGGCCTTTTTATATTTTTTTACAACTTAATTATTATTATTGTGTGTGATATTTATTGAATGTATGTTTGTGTTGTGGTGTACGTTAAGAATAACTTATTATATTATTTTTTCTAATTTTAATACTAAACTTATACTAATGTAGAGTGTATCTGTTACATGCTGGTGTTGTGAGGAAGTGCATGTGCAGTGTGTGCCGTATGTCTAAAGATAAGGTTTTTTTAATATTATTATACTATTTATTATGTTGTTTTTTTATTTATTATATATATGTGTGTGTTTTTTATATTTATTTATTACTTAACATATATATATATATATATTAACCTAACTAGTGCCATGTGTGTTGTTTTTTCGTTTCTGTGTCTGGGTTATTAATTTTTATAACGCGGGTTTGGGAACTATCCACCGCGAGGGAAACGCGTTGGGAAAGTATGAGATTCGCCACGTTGGTGTGGCACTAGCTAGTACAGCGAGCAAGAAATGCTATGGCCACGCCACGATCCTTTCTTCCTTCCTGCACCATATGTCAGGGCTACGGGGATGCAGAAGCTCAACCAGCAGTGCGTGCTCTAGCAGGCAAGGGTTCCTACCCGCCCTATCTACTGTTGAGAAAAAAACGCGGAGCTGTTACATGTGCCACGCAGGTGAGGCCTTAACAGATGTAGTTTCTTTAAAGCAAATATTTAAAATTTAAAATAATCATAAAATGAAAGTAATTGTTAACAAATAATTTAATAATAAATTTAAAAATCATTTGTTAAATTATTAAATGACGTTCGACCCTGGAGTTAGGTACCATATAAGTATATTTTATGTAAATATACATTTAGCATTGAATAAATGAATTGAATTGAAAAGTCCTAATTAGCTACTTTTTAATTTCGTGAATTTCATGAAAATTATACCCCGATAATTAGGAATTTCAACTTACGATTGATTTAAGTTTAAATATTAAATGTTCGAAATAATGAGACGTTGAATGAAGGTTTTCATTGATATGTTCTATAAAAAGAAGAAAGGACAGGTAGCGCCAACTGTGATGGCAGAGTGTATTGTATTACGAGTTACGTATTTTGCTGGACGATTGTCATTTTCCATGCTTTTACCATACAATTGGATAAATTACCTGTACGAAGTAATGTGAGTTTTTTTATCCCTCAGAAAGGCAAATAATCCCAAGTGAATAATACCCACATGTTTGCGTGTATTAAATCGTTAGTTGATAATAAATTTAAATTTGGAAGCAACAAATCCGTTTGAGAAACTTGAACAGTTCTCAAATACAGTTTTAACAGTACACAAACTACTTGGGAGTTTATTTGCCAACTGTCAAAGAAACCCAGCCAACTATCGCGCTTTTGAACGCGCCTTTACCAAAACCTAATTTTCGGTTCTCCGTTTCTCTATTTCCGAGTTGGATATCAAGTTTGAATTTAAATAACTATGTTTATGCTTATGAATGCAATATGAAAGAGATGTCTAATTGTAATAACAAGAGTTGAGAAAGGAAAGTTAAGGTGTGTATCAGCAAGAGGTAGAGGTTAAATGATACTTCAGATGGTAGAGGGTAGTATTCACAGTCGAGTGCTGATGTGAACTGAAGTGAACTGATTTATTTTAGAAACGATTACCTTAAGTACAAATAGCTAGTACAATATATAGCACAATGTGTGAGCGGCACGGATGAAGTGCGAGCGAGAGATTAGCAATTATTAATAAGTGGGCCCCCGCATTGCGCTAGCCAGTAGTTCGTTGTCCACTGCGATGACTAGACGTATGCAGCTCCCATAGGTGGTTTGGACATGTAGAGGGAAGGGCTGAAACGAGTTTGATAAAACAAGTGTATGACAGCAGTGTGGATGGTAGAGTTGGTACTGGTAGACCGCGAAGTACTTACCACGATCAAATCACAGACGTTTTAAAGAATGGCCAGGCAAAAACGACCTATGATAAACCTGTATATATGAAGAGGTTGATGAATGTAGATGAGTCAAAAGATGTATGTCAAAATCGTAGGAAGTAGAAATTCATCGTATCAGCCTATTCATATGAGAAACAGGCATGATAATATGTATGTAGATATGTTTAGTTCTTTGTGTAAGAAAGAGAATAACAACAATCTCCTAGTTAAAAATGTGTTTCCTTAATTTTTGTATTGCTTTACAGAGACAATCGTTTCTTGTTTTTTAGACAGACACAAAAAGACAGACCTCAGACACAAACTTTTTGTGTCTGAGGTAGAGAACTTTTTAAAGAGAGTCTCTAAGTGGGAGAGACAAAACCTTGTCCAATTCAATCCCACAAAGACACAGATCTGCGTATTCTCTGCCAAAAAAACACCATTTGTACATGCGCTTCAGTTCCAAGGAACACCCCTTACCAAGGTTCTCTAGAACATTTCTCTTGCGCACCGTGGGGATTTGGAATGAGTTCCCAGCTGTGGTTTTCCCACAGCGCTACAATATGGGTTTTTTAAAAGGGGTATCACAAAATTTCTTCAAGGCCGGCAGCGTGTTAGTGACATCTCTGGTGTTGCAAACTTCCATAGGTGACGGTCACCGCTTCCCATCAAGTAGGCCGTCTGCCTGAATGCTGTACTCCAGCTATAAATAAGGAGAGGAGACAGGATGGGGAGGGTCCATCTGCACTTAAGGCCGCTGGATAAGGGAGCAGAGTTGTTCCGCGCTTCCCGTTCCGTCACCACGGGGTGCTTTGCGACTTGTAGTGACAAGGACCAGGCCATCTTGGCACAGCGCCTGCCAGGGCACAAGTGCAGCAGGCAGTAGGCAATTACCCGTGGCTCTGGCTATAGGCGAATGGAAGGAACAAGTGGAGTTTTAGTAGGTATTCCGGCCCAGGTCGGCGAGGCTCCACACGCGCGTGATCCCCACATGATGAGAGGAGGTTAAGTGGATTTCTGCTCGTTAAAAAAAGGGGGGAAGGGTTGGGATAGAGACATGGGATGTCGCCTTGGACGTTCACTGTGCAGTTACTTTGTACTTGATCCGATAGCGTCCTCACAAAATGCAAGAAGGGGGTGCAGGCTTAGGTTTAGTGATGTAGTTGGGAACGAGTATAGCCCAGAATCCCACACACTGTTGCGAGGCTTCTCGCCGCATTTGGTCTTTCCCCCGAATGGCTCAAATAGTTACGAAATGTATTCCTCCTGCGTTATGAAAACAAAAAAAGGCACGGGATGTGGGATCCCACTCAATCGTAAGAGATAATGATTTCAGGGTCACGTATCTACCGCGTAAATACCGTTAAATCCTACAAAGGTGACTATTTTGTTATATTGTATAGGTTTGCGTTTGACCGACATTGCATTTCAACTCCAAGTGGAAATGCAGTCTGAATGCCCAATATAGGTAAATCTTTCGTTTTTTCACGTTCTATAATATAAACATATTTTTAGACTAAATCAGTACTCCTCAGTAATCAAAACTGTCTGCGTGATTGTGTGTGTCTATGTCTGATTAGTTAAGAATTTCCTTTAATTTTTTTAAATCGGCTAACAAACACACCTATTATATATCCCTAAATTAAGCTAGTTACACTTGTGTAATAGGTAATATACACCGGATTACTCTGGGTCCGATCCCAGGCTCCCAGACCATGGTAAATAACGGAGTAAATTTGTTTCCGAAATTTAGCATACCAGTAATAGAACCCGGAGCCTCTGCGTTGCAGTAAGGTCAACCGTCAAAGGTTTACCCCGCTCAATCCCACAGGCCATCAAATCAAGCCTTTAAGTTAGAAGGCGCCTACTCTTCTGCCAAGAAAGTATTGCGAATATGTAAATATGTATTTTTGTTTAATGTTGTTACGAGTGCAGGACTCGAATTAAAATACCGTTGGAATTACTATAGAATTTATTATAACTATACAAACACGTATGAAACAGGTATAAATATAACTAAACACTACTAGTACAAACTGCACAATTCAATAACACGCTTAAAGTCCGTCACTATATCGCTTATCGAATGTACGTCTTGCTCGTATCGTAATCCTCGCTTGACTGCCGATCTCTCCCTTCGGGCATCCCTTTTATTCTATACAAATATAATATGCCTCGAGGCAAAACAATAACTTCTTAGAATTAGTTCGACGCACCTGCCTAATGACTGCCATAAAACGAGTACAATAACAATCTTAACTACTAATTCTAAACGCAAAGTGAACAAAAGAAGTCGGATGCGGGCAGGTAATAAAACTGCGCTTTGTTTACAATTATGCAGGTGGCCCAATCGTAACAATATTGTGATCAATAAAGTGTTATGTATACAATTCTAAATATTCGCGTTCTGGCAAAAACGAAAACGTTTTGAAATTAAGGGGGGGGGGGGGGGTGTTGTTGACAAAGTGTAGCATCGTGTGACAAGGAGTGGAAGGGGTCCTAAATTTCCTGAAGTCACATTTCAAAATGTTATAATATACGTATTTAATTTAATAATTTTTTTGATCTAAAATTACAACATATGTTATGTCACACTAGGGAGGGAGGAATCTCACGAATGTTACCAGCTGTGACAAGGACAGGGGAGGGGTCAAAAAATCATGAAATTCGTGTGACTTTTTTATTTTTACTGCATGAGTTCAGCAGACAGGCAGACGGCCCACTTGATGGAAAGCGATTACCATCGCCTATGGACATTTGGAACACCATAGATGCTACAAACGCGCTGCTGCTCTCTTAACGGAGTCTGGAACCTGATCACTAATGCCGGAACACAACTCAAGATTGTTATGGCGGCATACTCTAGGCCTGGGGTGGTAGCCATCCAGTCGGGCAAACACCCTACCACCTGGCTGTGGGTTGTTTTGTCGCCTTTTACGACAGGCCGCCTGGCTGCAGGAAATTGTATTCTTTCTCCGTTCCTGCACGGATAAAAAGGACGTAATTTATGGGTGCCCCATAATAAGAGGATATTTTATCCGTGTACGAACGGACAAAGATAAGTAATTCATGTGGCTAGACGGCCTATCGTAATAGAATAGGTGATACTACAACCCACAATCAGGAGGTAGGGTATTTGCCGTCTTGATTGGCTATCCGATGTCTAGAGTATGCCTCCATAACAACCTTGAGTTGTGTTCCACGTTAGCAGTTTTGGTCTTACAAATAGACGACGGCACCCACTTTCCATCAGGTGCGCTCGTCACCCTATCTGCTGTACTCCAATACTAAAAAGAATTAAAACATATCATCTAAGTTGTACTCAGTTTAAAATGTAATTAAGAGCAAAAACAAAATCACCACCCAACAAACGCAGTCACATTCAGTTCTCAAAATGAATTGCCTGTATTAAAATACCAGTACGCTTAATTTATAATACGTTCATAATTCATGGTTTTATTTTGGCCAGTTTTTATCCCCGGTGCAGACACACGGGTAATTTTTGCCCAGGTTTATTATTTTAACGGGAACAATAGCGCGTACGGGTTAATGGGCAGGTATGTTGCAACTGCTCAATGATTATCTCGAACTCCGGAGGCACCGCAGTGTGAGGGTTAAGGTACAAGATGAAGCGATTTTTGGTGTCTTGATTAAAAGTTTTAATGTCATAGCGATATAGCGATAGACAAAAGTTTACATGTATCAAAACGATCGTTTCTGGTACAATTATACAGTCAAGCTACAAACCAACCCGCTCACGAATTAAACTATGAAGTGTTTTTGCCAAACCCATTACAACTTCTTAGTGGTTCCCTTGTTGCCAGAATTCAGGGCCAAGACACCGCGACTCGAGCTGGCGTAGGCCCACCCCTGTTTATGGCCTTTTTTGGGCCAGGAGCAGATGCCTCCTCGACCAATCCAAGACGCGGAATGTACCTGGATTTGACTAAAGTTACCTCAGTGGTTTAATCGTGTTGCTGTTTAAACGTTTTGTACAATGTTTTATTCGTTTCCTAAATTTACAACTTAACTTCGAATTATAAAAATCACTGATACAGTAATCAATTATTGACATGACATTATATATTCAAATCAATAAATATTTTCTTAAGAAAGAATAAAATTATTATTTCATTTGTAACATTTACTTCTTATTTTTGTAAACTATGAATATGTATCAGTTAACTATCTATGAATATGTATGAGTAGCGGCCTGTTTTTAAATATATAGTTTAATTAAAAGCAAACAAATGGATTACAATATACGTATTATTTTTCAAAGGTAATGACCTATATAAGAAAAAACGACTCTTAAACTGTACTTTTAAAATTTTTAATGCTTGTAAGTAGATGAAAATGACGTTGAAAGTTTTGGTTACATATATACAAACAGGTGAATCTAATAAAAGTGTCTTAAAATGGTTTATTTCCAAGCAAGTTTCGACAATATCTCTATTTACTTCGCTGTCAAATATCCAAATACGTATTGTTCTTTAACTTGGACCACCGCCTAATTGTTGCGCACCTCTGGCCCGGCTACTTTCCGCTGCTATTTTGAGTTCGTGCGCCGACGGTTTTATACCTCAATGATTTATCAGTACTGCAGGCCTTTAATGCTTTCGTCGCTGCCCTCTGGTCTATTGTTCTCTGAGATTGTTGTTTTTTGAGCCCTTCGGCTACGAGTGTTGTATTGAAATCTGAGTTTGCAAGTCTTATTCATGATCTGTTGTATGTTCTGTAATGTCGCAGGTGACAAATAATTGGAGCTTCTTTTATTTACTTTTTTTTAATTATTGGAATACAGCGGACAGGGTAACGGAGTAATAGCTCACTTGGTGGAAAGTGATTACCGTAGCCTATGGAAAAGAAGAAAACACACGAGATTAAGATTCGTATTTCACTCGAGCGACAGTTCGCTGAAATACGAGTCTTAATCTCACGGTAACTACTATTCCCATTTTCTACGATATAAAACACCTAGCCAGTATAAAGAAAACTTTTTAATGGATACAACATTTCATGATAATATGTTCATTCGCATGTCTGTGAAGGAATAAGCGTCTTTGTGCTAGTCAGACTCGCGCATTGATATATAGCTAATGCACATAATGGATACTATGAATTATAAAAATTTAATAAGGTTTTTTTTTAATTTATTGATAATTGATCCGGTCACGATGCTGACCGCTCGATTTTTGGTTATTTTAGAAAATAATGTTTATTTTTTATAATTATTGTTTTAATATTTTAAAAAAGACATAGTTAACTTTCTGTAGGTATGGCATATATTTTACTTATAATAATTTCGCTAAGCAATTCATAACCACCTCTTAGTTAAGATAAGAAACTCTTAAAGTTCCTAATCGATGCAATTGTTTACATTTCTAAACTTGAAATGGCTGTTGTGTATCTATCTAACAGGCGCGGGCGTACAGATAAATGAATGGTAAACATGCTTAGGAAAGAACTAAATAATGTTGGCAAAACTAAGATTTTTGAATCTGTATTTCATGATTTTAACAGCAGAGGTTCAGTATTTCTAATTTTTGACAAATATTTGCCGATAATCAGCTGATTCAAGTAGAAACCGCCATCTTGGCTCTTATACATGCTTATACTAGGTCTCGGTGGCGGTGTTTTACTTTGACAGGTATATAAGTAATAGTTAGCCAGCTCATCTTAAGAGGTGTTTATAAGTAAGATACTAATTACTAGCTAAGCAATTACTTGAAATTAAAAGACGTTTCTAAGTACAACCATATATAAGCAGCAAGTGCTTTTAGTGCTAAACAAAGGCATCTGCAAGACGTAATGACCAGCGGGTGCTGCCATTGTGAGAGGCGGAGTGCGCCGCCAGAACTATTCAACTCAATAACTCATTGAAGCGGACGGATTTGGGACTTAAATCGGGTTTATTTATGACCTACATTTTAGTTCACTTAGACGAGAATGTTGAGATGGATTTGTGGTGTAAAGGGTGGGGCCACACCTGCGATAATGCTAAAGACTGGCCGAACGCGTGTTATTTAAAGCGTTAAAAATAATGCCGCTATTGAAAAACCACTTTAGGTATCTGTCAATATTTAACGTCACTAACAATTAAAAAAGGCCTATATTTGTAACATTATCCCAGATGAAGCTCCATCAATGGATGAATGGATACGGTAAGATACATACGGTAGTACACGAAGGGTTATTTGAAACTTAGACCAGTGACTGATAATTTGAGTTTTCGACCTTGGGAGTTTATAACTCTTCTATATAGTTGAATTTTTCAAATAAATTAAAAATATTTATTATATTAAATATTTAGTCACAGCTATTCTTTATTAAGCATTCTTAGAAATTTTTGGGTTATTATGTTTTGTTATCAAGTCCTCTACAAATAAAAATTAGGTTGAATAATATTCAAGGCGCCATTTTTATTTTTATAGGTTCTCTAAATACACTAGTTGTGATAATATTTTGGGATAATTTTATAATTCTAAGCTTAGAAAATTCGACATACCTTATTCTAGCGACGCTAACCATCTCGGACTGATTTTTCGGGCAATAGCGGAGATTCCATAGATGCGGTTGCTTTTCGGATGTATTTTTATTTTATTGTGAATAAAATAAAGTAGTATTAAAAAATAAAATAAATGTAATTTATTTATCTCTCTTTTATAAAGATGCATATATATATATATATATATATATATATATATTTGACTATATATTATATAAAATTTGGAGGAGTAAAATGAGGAGTAAAATGCTTTCATGTCACTGATTTGGAGGCAATTTTGTGATTTTTTTTCTCAACTTGAAATAACCATACAATAATAAGGAAAAAACTATGTTACGTATCATATCGTGAAGATTTATGTCAATTTTTGTTGATAAATAATTGACCAGTAATTAACAATGAAAAGTTGTTTCGTTTGCGCCCCATTTGTGACCTTTTGTGGAAATCGGAGCCTTAAATGTGATAAAGGAGCAAAATTTTCCAAAGATTATTAAATTCGGAATACCTCGAAAACTAGCCTATATATTACCTAAGCTCGTTTATTTCAATGAGCACGAGACTACCGCAAAATCCAAGTAATGATGCGGAGACGAATCTCGTGGAAAGACCTAGATTATTATATTTTACACAACAATAGACCATCCAAAGTTTTACCAACCTTTTCTAATAACATCGAAAACTATGCAGACTCCGGCCCTGTAATAGCAACCAACTATCCAGAAGTTCCCTAACAAAGCCGCTCGCTATTCCCGGAATCGAATACACGACCACCAGCCACTGTTCCCTTGTAACTCGCTGAACAATTTATGGTCGGCGCTATACAGTATTAGAATAGCATGACGGCTTTATCGTCGAAGGTATTAAAGTTTCCCTGAATAATGAAAATAGATATATTTCCATACATATTACTAATAGGATGATTGACAATTAAGCCAATTTTTATCATCTTACATAACGCCCGAAGGTTATAGATTTTGTACCCGAATAGCAAGTAATGACGTCATTACTTAAACGTGTCAAATGCGTATTGATTATTGTTTAAATAGATATTAAAAATTATTGCGTTGATATGATAATTTAGCGGCTGCTTATTTATATTAAAATAATTTTGGATATTTTCATAGGTGGTAAAGACAGGAAGAGCGTTCGTTTAAATACCTTGCTACAAATTAATTTACCAAATTTAATTATAGAAATAACTTTAATTAAAGTTTAAACAATAATCAATAAGAGCCTAATAAACTCTTTAGAATTATGATGTAACAATGCAGTAGGTACAGCCGTACATGATTCACCCGTGCACGAACGGAGAAAGAATACCATTGCCTGCGGCCGGGCGGCCTGTCGTAAGAGGCGATAAAACAACCTACAGCCAGGTGGTAGGGTATTTGCCCGTCTGGATGGCTACCGCCCCTGGTCTAGAGTAAGCCGCCATAACAACCTTAGGTTGTGTTCCGGCATTAGTGACCAGGTTCCAGCCTCCCTTAAGAGAGCAGCAGCGCATTTGTAGTACCTTTATATATTTTGTATTGCGGCTGAGCCACTCACGGCGCTGGTGCGCCTGCGCAGTGGATCTGCACACGCGCGAGGAGAGGTTGTTGCCGTCGTAGAGGAGGTCGTGTTATACGACACGACCGATGATGCCTTACGAACAACGATATTTGATCGTAAGGTTGGGTTGTGTCGATATATACTTATATTTAATATTTATGGACTTACATATATTATATAATTGTGTGTATGTGAATAATGTATAATAAATATAATAATATATATAGGTGAGTTTGTGCATGAAAGTGTATGTATGTGTGTGTGTTATGTAATACACCCATATACTTGTTTCTTTGTTATTATTATATATATGTATGTAAAACGAATTAATTTTTTGTGTAAGTAAAATAAAGCTACTGCCTACAGCTAGACATGCGGTATTACCGCAGGGCATACTCTAGTTAGTTTATAAACTCATTGTTATCATATATACAACAGAATGTCTTGTCGCCGCCAGCAATATCTTCCAAAGCGCCTTCACAAATACTAAAACTAATTTAAATAGATAGATATCGTTAATTACGATTATAACTATACATTTCCCATTCCTGACAAAACCTATAACATCCCAACTATAATAACTTCATTATTATACAAGTCTGAAATCCCACCAACTTCAAAGCCGGAAGTGCAAGTTCGTAGGCATTTTCGTTAACTCCATGCCTTATTATATAGATATTACACTATTTGTAGTTCCGTAGTTACGTAACCTACAGTTCTAAACTGTATTTGGGGGTTTTATAATTGTGTATCTTGCATTTAGTTTAGTTGTTTTTTTATCTTTAATTACGTCTACACTAGAAATGCTTTTATATGACTACATTCTAATCGCGGATCTTCCAGCCTAACGCCGAAAATATGTAACTTTTTTTAACTGCTTATTTACTTATTTATTTCTTACAAAGAGCTATCAAAATGACTCATCACCTTTTCAGTGTTTAGAGGGGTAGTGCCTAACTCCGGTAACGGACCAGTATGGCAATCCAACGAGGAAATGTAGCAAGCCTTCTGGGCACCATACCCATAGATGACGGTGTCCTAGGTTCAGTATTCTACTTATAATCTCAAGGGATTATATTGAATAAGTTTTATTATTGTATTAATTTATAATGTCTTAGTTTTGTAATTTTTTACGAAATGTCAATTTACATAATCTCTATTAGAAAAGGGTTGTTTTTTAAAATAATATTAAAACAAATACATCTTACTTTGTTATTCTATGACACGTCGTCACACCAACTAAGAAGTCAAAGCAATAAATCCGACCAAATGAAATACGAGTGGGGCGCAAGGTGATCTCTCATCTCAGCGCCTGCTCCGGAACTCATCCGTGTAATACTCCCCGACGACATGCGGGAGCATGTTACATGTAAGGAGGAATTTATGATACGATGATTAGGGTACGATAGTGTTACCAGGTGTAGTTTCACAAATAGCGAAATCGAGGGTAAAAGTCGCGATCTAAAGTTTTCAGTTCGCGAAATTAAGAAGCTGAAGTAGCAATATATATATATATATAATATTATAACAGCCCATAAATGTCCCCACTACTGGGCTCGAACCTCCAAACTTGTCCAAGGCAGCTTGACGGGTTTGACGTATGGGTTATCTCGATGTGCAGCTTTCATCACGATGTTTTCCTTCACCGTTGTTAGCACGTGGTAATTGTGACAATACACATTTGGCCAGAAAACTGCCTATGTGGTACATGCGTTCCGGCCAGTATTCATACCGGGGCCCTTTGAGTTTGGGACGCGTGCGCTAGCCATTACGCTACCACGACTTTTAAAGTCGCCTCGAAGTGGCAATGGGCCGGTCATATTTATAGCAGACGGCTGTTGGAGCAGACGAGTCCTAAAGTAGAAACTGGGTCTCGGAAAAGACAGTGTAGGACGCCTTACGGTTCAGTGGACAAATGAACACACAAGTCCATTATTTACTTTCTTTACGGTGTTACTGATTTATCAATGTTGATAACATTTGGCAAGGTTATGTTCCCGAGGATTTTTGTGACAGACAAAAATAATTGGTATTCCATCTAAAGATGGAGTTTCCCAAAGTGTTGCCAATGGTTTTGCAATAAGTTAGATGTCAAGTTTTTTGACTTATGGCATATAGGCACGGACCTCGAACTCCAAAGCTTAAACTAAGTATGTAACTGGGTTTTAATTATAGGATGATATAATTCAAATACCGAAACTTCAGAACAGCGAATAATTCTTGTTTAAACAGATTTTTTAAGGAACACAAACCGAAATCCCTTTAACCAAAACGTAAACCAACTTCCAAACAAATTCAATTCCAAATATCAGTAATGGCTTAGTTAGATTGTTGCACGAACAAACACACATAGACAGACAAAGGATTGTGTAAAGCAAACAGAGAAACAATCCGACTGTCTCCGTTAGAGACGATTTCCCTAAGACAACACTCTGATTGTAGACTAACAGTGGGTTTACACTGTCATACGACCCACGACACACGACGATAATGGACGAATGGTCAGTATAATAAACCTGTAAGAAAATGGTTAACCCTGAGATTTCTATAAACAGTATAAGTTAGGCATGTTGCCGCCGACGTCAACGTGTGTGTATTTTATCATAAAATATAATGTAAAGATACATTACCAGTGCCTTGAAAATGAACTATATGTTAAGAAAAATGTCTCGGATTTTCCCAGTGTATATTGTAAAAATACTAAGAACAAAAATAAACTAGAAACTCCCACATGTAGGCTCCATGAAGTTTACAATAGATTAGTGGGGCAAAGTATAATGCTCTTTAACAAAATTCCAGAAAACGTTCAACAGCTTTCAGTGAACAAATTAAAAAAATAGTAAATCAACATTTGTGAGAGAAGGCTTATTATAAGACGAAAGATTTTTTGGATGTCCGCACCGAATGGGTATAATGCGATCGTCAAGAAGCTGTCTCAGTAACCAATCATTTAAATTACTTTGTTAAACCTTGTATTAGTATAGAACATTTAAAAAAAAGACGAATAATAATAATAATTATAAGGTAAAAATATGTTTCTGGGGAGTTTATTGCGCCGCTTCTTCTCCTTTAACAGTAACCAAAAAGGCTTTGGAAGCGGTTGTAGTTTCATGACTTTCAATTAGTAATCTGTAAGATTCCAGTTTGAAATAAATACATTCATTTTCATTTTCATTTGCTCGCGATGTCACGTTTTAATTTGCACAGGATTGAGACTTATTGTTATGTTTTGGTCAATTTACACAATATCTTTATAAATTATAGCATATATTATTCTGATGTATATGATATATTATTGCAAACTTTAATCAAAATCCGTTCAGTAGTTTTTGTTTATTGTGAACGAGTTACAAATATCCATCCACCCTCACAAATCATCCCGTTTATAACTACTAACTAATCGCTACGGCTCAACGATCCAAAATGAGTCCTTGTCCCCAAAACGAGAATACTCCACTGCTTTCTGCTCAGCGCCGTTGAAAATATTAAATCCGTTCGCATTATGTGATCTGCCTAAAGCCGACATGTTATTAACTGCTGATTTTATTACGATAATTAAATAAAGAATAATCGGTGCGGAATTAACAATGGGCACTTGCATTACCAAAGTACGCTGGACACAGTTGCATGTTTTCGACGACTGTCCACTATTTGAATGACTATAGTTTTAAAGTAGTCGTGTTATATCGAGATATGGCCACGCTCAACTTTATAAACGTGATTAATTCAAGTAGCTTTTGAAATATATGATTAAATAGTATAATAAAAATTATAAATTCTACTGTTGTGTTAGTCTACACGTGATTTAGGTTTAAATTGTTTGCTATTGAGTGTGTTGAACAAATATTTAGCTCTTTATCTCTGCCATTGCTGGCGAGCTAAAGAATAAGTAAATAATATTGAGAAGTGTTATAATACTAACTAAAATCTGTTTGTAAAATACGTAAACCATATAATAAAACTACGTTTTAACGGTTTTAAGCGCGGTAATTTATTTGATTTTTATTATTCCGACGTTTCGGCCACTTTTCAATAGCCGTGATCACGGAAGACAAAGATGTCAAGTGTCAATGAGTATTGTTAATGTTTTATTTAGCCTACCGCCAACTTGTTCATTTTAATTATTTAATTCAATTTTTGTTTATGGTTATTATATACTCTATGGGAGCCTAATCTAATTTACCACCGCCTCGCAAAATGTTGTGGCTCGAAGAGAAGAAGCGGCGCAAGGAACTCTTCTGCAAACATGCCTAACTCAAATAATTTTATATAATATTAAAATGGGTGGGAGGTAACATAAAAATAAATAGTCAATCAAGTTGGTTTGTGTTCCGATGCACGCAGAAAGAGCTCACAGTGTCTTGAGGTCTGGCAGTTGGTTTTTGCTGGGTTTGGGTCTTAATAGACTTGATGATCGGATACCAAACAGGTGGTATCTGCCAACCATCTTCTCTATTGAAATTTGGGTGTTTTTTCATTTCAATAGACTCATGCATCATTCTAGGTATGAAACGATTCTCTTTCGCGAGGATTTGTGGTTTATCCAATCTGATATAGTGGTTGAGTTTGTCCAGCGTGTGTTCACCGATCGCAGACTTTGTAGACCTTATGTAATTTAACGTAAACCATATATTAATATCATTTGAAACCTTGATATTACCTGTTAATTAAAAGCCACTAAGCACCAGAGCTACATCATGTGTACCTATATAGTGCCCAGCGTTTCCATGCGGATTTTTTTAAATTATGGCTCCAATATCTTCATGTAAACCTCTGTTCAAAGAACACAAAATTCTTACTTTACCCTCTGCCTACATTAAGGAATTATCAGTTTTCGAAAAACAGAATCCAGATTTCTTCCCTACGTACGGAGAATCAAGTCAGATACTACTGAGGCCCTCCATAAAAAAACGATTTCTATAGCCGGCGTGCAACCTGTCCTTACAAAAAAAAACTAATTTTATGGGGGTTAAAGTATTTAATTATTGGCCTATTGACATAAAAGTGCTCATTTAAACTGATTTAAAATCAGTCTTCACAATTGGTTATTAAAGAAATGTTTTTACTCGGTACATGATTATTTTAATTGGAATAAGACATAGATGAGGCTGTATGACATTTGTATTGACTTTATTATCTTATGACATACAACAATATGAATCTAATTTAATTTTCCGTGGAAACGTCACTAATATTTTAATTAGATCTTTTATAAGACTTTATGTAATATTTG
Source organism: Dendrolimus houi (assembly GCA_039645545.1). Classification (NCBI taxonomy): domain Eukaryota; kingdom Metazoa; phylum Arthropoda; class Insecta; order Lepidoptera; family Lasiocampidae; genus Dendrolimus; species Dendrolimus houi. Next base: position 3,950,703 of record CM077126.1, read on the forward strand.
CACACCCTATGGGTAATGACATGTGAATTCATATATGTATAATTAAAGACCTGTATAAATTTTATGTACCATGATGACATATGCAAATAAATTTTCATTTCATTTGGGCATTGATTTTGCCAATTTCAAATTTAAGATAATAATAATAATAATAATTAGCAGACAAACACACATATTATATATCTCCAAATTTAGCAAATTACGCTTGTGTTATGGGTAATATACAACGACTTACTACTCTGGGGCCGATCCCAGACACCCAGACCATAGTAAATAACGGAGAAAATACCAGGAATCGAACCCGGAGCCTCTGCGTTGCAATGAGGTAGGCCGGCAACGGCTTAGCCCGAATTTATCCTCACGAATCTTGTCGAATAACGACCCATTTGTTATATTATAATTAAGTTGTTATAAAGAAAATAATTAATTTGAACCCCCAGACGGACCGGGATTGGTATAAATTATATCTAACTTTATTCATAGATAAGCCGGGGATTTAATTAGTTTAGATACAATCTGGGGTCGTGTTTCGTTATAGATTGCGTCGAAGTACAGTACTACTTGTCTAAGGCTCATGCTACACGGACGGCTCGCCCGCTGCAGGAAAGCTCTCGAGAAGAATATCATCGACCATCAAACTGTAAGGATTGTGGTTTACTGTTATAATTTACCTATTTTTTTTTTATGAATACACAACAACGCGTGCGTCGGCAACGCGTTAGCAGCACCCCTAGTGTTGTAAATGTCCATCAGCGGCTGTGACCACTTTTCATCGGGCCGTTTGCCTGTTTGCTAGCTTACATCACTAAAAAAACCTAACACATTATAGCACGAATCGTGCGTCACCTTACAACAACTGTCTGAATGAGCGGCTTGACGCTACATGGAGCGGTTAATATCCTCCCGTCCGTAAAACGCAGAAGAAAACTATCTAATGCACTATCAGCAATAAAATTTTCATATTGAATTGTGTCCAATCAGAACCATTATACTGTTACGACTTGCAGGAGTCTAATTAAAAATGCCGTTGGAATTACTATAGAGTTTATTTGAACTATACAAACACGTATAACACAGGTACAAATATAACCGAATACAATAAGTCCAAACGTAATGCACGATTCAATAACACGCGCAAAGTCCGTCACTAAATAGATTACCGAATATACACAAGTCTTTTTTCACTTGTGGCTATCGCTCGACTTTCCTTCCTCAAACGGGCCATTGCTTTATATTGCATAAATGCAAATATGTCTGCCCGGCAAGCGTCGACGCAATTTCTTAGAAATCGTAACCCGCACACCTGGCTAATGACTGCCATAAAACATTACATTACATGCAATGGGCTGTTTTCTAATGACCAATTTTAAACACAAAGTAAACAAAAGAAGTCCAAATGCCTAAAGGTGCAAAACAGTTATGCAATTGTGAATTTGTCTTTGTCGGTCATAACAATACGATAATTCACCACAAGTGAAATACCAAACTTAACATCTCTTTCTTTATTCTTTATTGTACACAAAATAGTTATATATTTATAAAACAACAAAATAATGGTGATGTACAAAGGCGACCTTAACCCTAAAAACAGTTTTCGTCCAGCAAACCTATAAGGTCTAGCGAGAGTAGGAAAACAAGAGGCAGGATTGTGTACATTAAAGTTTATATGCATAAGTACATAGGTTCTTATACCTAAAAGTACATTTACAGACAAGCAGACGGCCCACCTGATGGAAAGTGGTTACCATCACCTATGGACATTTGCAACACTAAAGGGGCTACAAATGCACTACTGCTCTATTATAGGATACTGGAATCTGGCCACTTACGCCGGAACAGAACTCAAGGTTGTTATGCCGGCATACTTTAGACCAGGGGTGGTAGCCATCCAGACGGTAAAATACCCTACTACCTGGTTGGGGGTTGTTTCATAGCCTCTTACGACAGGCCGCCCAGCCGCAGGAAATTGTATTCTTTCTCCGTTCCTGCACGGATACAATATATATAATATAACATATACAGATATATATACATAAACTTACATACACATACATAATACATATATACCAGTTAACTAGGACAGGACATACAACTATAATTATCATATTGATATTGTATGGAATTACGTAAATATGGGAGAGATAAAGATGTCATAATTGGCTTTAGAGCCCGAGGTAATAATCCTCCACGAGTCCGTTAAGCACCTGAAGAGATTACGCTCGCCTGATTTTCACAGGTATAAATATGTATGGGGCTCTTTCTTATAAGCAAAGTATCCAAAAATTTGACAACATCATCTCAAAAGATTATTTGAAAATTATAAAATCCCTCGTTTAGCCGTTATTTCTTTTAACATATAACTATTCCAGGGTCAGTTGTTTGTTTATGTTAAAACCTTTTTGGTGAATCAAAGAAGCCTTTCGGCATCGCGGCCTCCATTTGTGGGTATCGTTGCCAATCTCTTTCGAAAAACCGACACAGTGGTTTCCACTTCGGACGGCTTTTACTTTGGGAAATATTTGACTTTAACTTTAGATACGTATGTCTGCTTTATGGGATGGAAATTGAGTGACCTCGAGTTATTTTGTTTACTTTAAGCCTTACATTTTGATTAGCTAAGTAGTAGAACAATATTATTTTATTTAAGTAACCAACGGTCCCGGCAGACGTTATCCAGCCCTGACAAAAAAAATCTAGGACCCGATTTCAGCGCCACCTACCAATTCCAATGTAAATCTAAGCCATCCGGGGACCCACTCAAACACACACAAAAAATGTCATCAAAATCTATCCAGGGCTTCTGGGATCCTCCGATGCCAGCGGTTCCAATTGTAAATCTAAACTATCCAGGGAATCAAACACACCCATTTTTTAAAATCAAAATTGATAAAGTTGTTCTCAAGTTCTGGCGTGACTGAAGGAAATAGGGATTCATTTTTATATATATAGATCAGATACCGCTTAAATATTGTAGATGTCTGTTCAAAAGACAAGTTAAACAAGTACTTATCTAAATAATAACTTTATTAGAATACACATTGACATTTCACATCTTTGTCTTTCGTGATTACGGCTAATCAAAAATGGCCAAAATGTCAAAATAAAAATCAAATTAAAAAATATATAATATATAATAGAAATTTTTTCTTAAAAAAACAACTTTCCCTTGGTTTCCGTTTGCCATTCCTACACAGAAATTGATCCTTTCTAGCTACTGTATGATTTGGAATAATACAGGTGTTTTTATTTTTTCAAAATCAGCCGCCTCGATTCCTGACAAAGGTAATTGATTTTTCAAAAGTCTAATGACATAATTTTGGTTTTCGTTAAAATCGGCCTCGATACTGTTTTGAGTGTTCTTCGTTATCTAACATAGTTAAGGATTTGGCCCTGAAGGCCTATTTGAAAAATTCACTCTGTATATTCACTATATAATATTGTTACGAGTTGCAGGACTCGAATTAAAATGCCGTTGGAATTATTTATAGAATTTATTAGAACTATACAAACACGTATAACACAGGTACAAATATAACTGTACACAACCAGTCCAAACATAATGCACGATTCAATCACACGCGCAAAGTCCGTCACTAACGTCTTGCTTCGCTTGTGGCTATCACTAGACTGCCGATATCTCCATTGAGCCATTGCTTTATACAGCACCGATACAATCTGGCTGCCCAACTACGTAGACCGAATTTCTTAGAATCAGTACGACACACCTGGCTAATGACTGCCATAAAAGATTACAATGCACAATGGGCTGTTTTCTAAATATAAATTATAAACACAAAGTAAACAAAAGAAGTCCAAATGCGGAAAGGTAATAATGTGTGTTTTTATGGTATGCAGGTGTGAATCTACTTTTATCGGCGTGTAGGTCGTAACAATATACATAATTTTTCAGAATTTCGTTACTAATTTTAAAAGTTAAAACAGCTGCACACTTTTTACGAATCCGACAGCAAATATTTTGCCATTTTTTATTTTTATCCGTGCAGGAACGGAGAAAGAATACAATTTCCTGCGGCCGGGTGGCCTGTCGTAAGAGGCGACTAAACGACCCACAGCCAGGTGGTAGGGCATTTGCCCGACTGGATGGCTACCACCCCTGGTCTAAAGTATGTCGCCATAGCAACGTCGAGTTGTGTTCCGGCATTAGTGACTGACTAGGTTCCAGTCTCCCCTAAGAGAGCAGCAGCGCATTTGTAGCACCTTTGGTGTCGCAAATGTCCATAAGCGATGGTAACCGGTTTCCATCAAGTGGGCCGTCTGCCTGTCTGCTGAACGCCTGCAAAAAAATTAAATAAAAAAATCACAAACAAACAGCATCGTGACTTTAAAAATCTCTCGATACCCAACACCCAATTAACTGCACTGAAACTTTTTTGTTTTTAATCCATTACACATGCGTAGTGATGGTGACTATATATGTCTAAACTTATTTCATTTTACCAAAGCATTATGTGAATAACTATGGGACCCTAAGGATGATTTTGTTCACATTTTAAGAGGCAAATAGAAGAACGTTTGAAGGAAAAGAAACGTGGGTAATTGTATTAATGATCCTACTCTTTAATAAATTAAATAAATTCTCCCTAGTCCTTTCCCCCTTTACATTTCCTTTGCATTAATGTAAAAATAACAGAAGCATTTTAGGGTTCTCTAATTAAAAGGTGGGAAATGTTCGTACTATGTCGGTTTGGCTTATTATTTTGCCCTTTTTTAATGTTCATAATTGTATATGTTATAGTCAAACATCGAAACTGGCGCTCCTGGGTTTGACTAGTCAAACCTTAGGTCTGACATAAAGTGTTAGTCAAAGTCCAAATAAATTACCTTTTTCTTACTTTGACTAACGAACTTTTGTCTAAACTCGGAGAGACTAATTTATACAGTTATTAAACATGTAACAAGTGCAATACGAATCAACGTTTGACCTAGCTGCCTTAGTCGCTTCTAGGATCGACTAGGCAAAACCTGAAACAGATTATTTTACGTTTGACGTCTGAGTAAAAAGTAAAGTACTTCTAGGTTTGACTAAAAATACTTTAGTCAAAGGCCGAAATTGGAATTTCTTTCGGGTTTTTCGAAAGGCCTTGGTTAAGCCTAGGATAAACCAGTCATTCCGGGAAGAGACTGGATATCGACCTTTGACTATAAAATATATATTTTATTTTTCAAGTGGGCCTTGAGGGCCAAATCCTGAACTATGGCTAAATAGCCAAAAACACTCAAAGAAGCCTCGAGGACGATTTTGACGAAAACGTGGTATCATTAGATTTTTGGAACATCAATTACCCTTGTCAGGAATCGAATCGGCTGATTTTGATAATAAAAATAAAACCGACTTCAAACTAAAAAGCAAATAATTTATATTTAACCGACTCCTTTCTACAATATCTTGACATCGTTTAAAACAAAACAAGGTATACATCTCCTCCTTCGTAGTTATTGATAAATATGGTTTTAAATATTTTTTTGCAAACAGCAAGTTAAAAACAATTTCATTTGGCTCATATTTGTCTTTATTAATACGGTGCTTGTCGTGTAACGTCAAGAGTGCGTCTATACCTATATATATAAAAAGTGAAAGTGCAAGTGAAAAATATATGTAAAAAATATTATACGTGACGAAAAAACCCAGCATAACCCCCCCTCCTTTAAGACCTCGCTCCCACCCCTGAACGGGTCACGACGTAATATGGATGCGTCCCCTAACTTGTTTACTGTGCTGCGATAACTCTTCAACTATAGATTGTAGCACAAGTCAATCAATCAATAACTCTTTATTATACACCAATACAAAAAAGAACTTCCAGACTAAATCTATGTCTCATTATGCACAAAGGGCGGTCTTATCGTTAAAAAGCGATCTCTTCCAGACAACCCCAGGAATTACTTGAGATTATAATGACGATGGTGATATACGTAATACACATTACAATCTCTTACATTATAGTAATAAATATATAAATGCAGTATATACAGATGTTTTATATATTAAATAGATATATACTTAATATACATAACATACAAATACATATCTACAAAAATATATAAATGTTTATAGATAAACATACATACATACTTTTTTTTGATGATTTTTTTGATTCTACTTGTCTGATAGTAACTGGCAGCACGTTCCAAAGTTTTATAGCCTAGTCACAGGCACGGCTATCTTATTGGCCAGGAGATTAACTAGTTGATGATTTTGAAGAACACTTGTAGAAAATGCAGGCTCTATAATGATAGAATAATGACCGAAGTTAACTTACGAAGTTTGATCATATTCTGTTATTGTTGAGTATTATTTTAGTGACTATTGAGTACGGAACACTTAAGCTATACAAAAGACTTTTCTTACCCAGACTTATTATACATAATTCAATATAAAGGCGATTAGAGTAACCAATCATGAGAATTAAAGTGCAAACTGAATCAGCAAATTAAATTTACCCAAGAGCTACTTAAAGAATCGAATTGTGAAACTAGAGAAAATGGATGAGACAAGAGTGTTCCATATTAATGAACCAGAGCATACTTCGTTAGTGTTTAAGATATTTTATTTTATTTGTATTCGACTACATTAATTTAAATGCAGTCAAATAATAATGTTAATCATGCAGTTCTTTAAGTTTTTATTTATTTATTTTTTTTTGAAGGAGTTCAGCAGACAGGCAGACGGCCCACTTGGTGAAAAGCGGTTACCATCGCCTATGGACATTTGCAACACCAAAGGTGCTACAAACACGCTGCTGCTCTCTTAAGGGAGACTGGAACCTGGTCACTAATGCCGGAACACAACTCAAGGTTGGTTATGGCGACATACTTTAGACCAGGGATGGTAGCCATCCAGTCTTGCAAATGCCGTACCACCTGGCTATGGGTTGTTTTGTCGCCTCTTACGACAGTCCGCCTGGCTGCAAAAAATTGTATTCTTTCTCCGTTCCTGCAAATAAAGCAAATGGTTGTATTTAGGACTGTTAATCACATTACTCTAAAATTAACTGTTATAAAATTTAAAATAAAAATAAAGTTTATCTTTAAAGGAGCATCAAACTCAGCATAATGCTGGCCAGTTACGACCAGCGCTGATATTCTGCTGGCCCAATAGTAATAAACATCACAGCAGACATTATCTCTACATACATACTTTGCAATAGAAAGTATATAATGCTTTTATAGCGGTGATTAGCAGCATGTTAAGATCTTTACTATTTCTTCGTGCGCTGAAAATTTCAGGGAATGCTCAATTTACAATTATTATATCAATAAACGTAAATAATATCGAATCATTTAAAGAGTATTTTATTAAGTGTGACCATTGTCACATAAATTTATGATAAAAAAGTGTCATTTACTATTAAAAGTAAGTTTTAAAGGTTATTTATTAGTAACGTTTCCAAGGGATTTTAGTCTCGAAAATTAGATTTAAATGCCAATTAAAATAAAATCATGCTTAGATGCCACAAAATGTAGTGTAAATTATTTCTTATAAAATTTAATTATATCTTGTGCTAGTATTGTTTTATAACGACAAATGTAAACGTTTTTTATTTCATAAAATTCTCATTTAAATTTGCTTATTTTGCAATTTGTTCAAGTTTAAACTACAAATAAACGATGGACCTAAATAAAGTAATATTTAAATGCCTTTGTCTCTTCTAGTAGGCTTATATCTTCAAAATCATCTATTTGGTATTCTCCAGGTAGAGAGTACAAAATTAAATTTGAATCGGAGTCAACACAGCGGACCGGCGGAACTCCGAATTCCGGTTTACATTCTTAATAATGGCCATTCGCTTATTTAAGGTCAATACAGGAGCGAAGGAAAAAAAATAATAAAATATTTTAGTATTTTTTTAGAGATTTAGTAATTAGATAATTTAGATAATATTTTCTTAAGTTTTCGCGACTAGTATACATAATAAAACTACGTTTTAATGGTTTTAAGCGCGGTAAATAATTTGATTTCAGTAGTCGTGATCACGGAAAATAATGATGTCAAGTGTCAAGGAGTATTGTTAAAGTTTTATTTAGCCTACCGCCAACCGGTTCATTTTAATTATTTAGTTTTAATTTTGTTTATGGTTATTATTTACTCTATGGGATTCTAATCTAATTTCCTACTACCGCTTCGCAACATGTTGTGGCTTGAAGAGAAGAAGCAGCGCAAGAAACTCTTCAGCAAACATGCCTAGCTCTAATAATTTTATATAATACTAGTTGACCCGGCGAACTTCGTACCGCCATATTTACTGAATGCCTGAAAAGACTTTGTTTCATGGCACAAAAACAAAATTGGTCCAGGTGATTAGGAGGATTCTAGAACCCGGTCTCAGCGCCACCTACCAGTACTAGTTGTGGATCTAAACCATCCGGGAACCCACTCAAACACACAAAACAAATATCATCAAAATCGGTAAAGTCGTTTTCAAGTTATGCTCGTACATACATTTCTACGATTCATTTTTATATATAAGAAGATTAAAATGGGTGGGAGAAAAAATAAAAAGAAACTATCAATCAAGTTGGTTTGTGTTCCGGTCGGAATAATAAAAACCAAACAAATTTGCCGCGCTTAAAACCGTTAAAATATAGTTATGTTATGGATAATTTAGGTTTACTTTTTTGTGTTTCAAAATATAACAGTTTTATTGCAGTCATCATCATGCTAGCCTTACTTTCTTTTATAGCTGGAGCACAGCAAACAGTCTGACGGCACGCCTGGTGGAAAGCGGTTACCGTCGCCTATGGACATTTGCAACACCAAAGGTGCTACAAATGCGCTGATGCTCTCTTAAGGGAGACTAGACCCTGGTCTCTAATGCCGGAACACAACACAAGGTTGTTATGGCGGCATACTCTAGACTAGACCGTGGTAGTCATCCAGTCGGGCAAATGCCCTATCACCTGGCTGTGGGTTGTTTTGTCGCATCTTACAACAGGCCGCCCGGCCGCAAGAAATTGTATTCTTTCTCCGTTCCTGCTCGGATATACTATATAATATCCCAAAGAGCCTATTTATGCCCATCTAATCCTTCTGAATAAGGCATTTCTGGACAACACCTAACACCTATTTCCACGGCGCTTCAACGCCGAAAATTCCGAAACACTCCGGGCGGTGTAATGGCGTACATAATTCATTTTTATTGCGAACGAAGTGTGATATAGTGGTTAGTATAATGCGAAAACACAATTTCACTTCATTCGTATAAGTACATGATGTACTATGTTCTCTATAAAAGCTGAAGATAAGTGTCAGTCCGTATCAGTATGTACGTAACTTTCTTGAAGTGTTTCTTAATGTTTTTTAGCGTTTTGTATCCCATTTGGCAAAAGCAGTCCTTTATGAACTGTTATTTCCACCCTTCCATTTATCTATCTGTATATATGTCCATGGTAGAAGGATACTAAGCTTAACGACACACCTGCGGAAATGTTTTTGTTGTGTTTCACCGCGTATAGATTAGCGCCGATCCTTACGTCGCTGAACGTTCGGCGTGGGACGTCTCGCTAGTAATGTAACGGTACAGATCCGAGCATTACATCGGTGAGGGAGGAGAACCAAGCTTTACAGTGCGCAACCAGTAATGATCAATCTGTAATATTTTGGCACAACTTGTAACACAATAACCCCTTAAATTAAACCGCATAAATGTTTCGTTACAGGCAAATGCTCGTCAGTCAGGGAGGCAGTATTTTAATGTAATGCACAAAACCGAATCACAAATGTTATATTACAGGCGAATGCTAGCGGTGAGGGAAGCACAATATTTTTTAATATTACAATTTTTAAAACTGAACACATTCAGAAACATGTTAAAATACATTATTAATATAATATTGTGTACTCTGCAGAATGTGTTCTTTTACATGAACCATAAGGAATGACTGACATTCGCCTAGTAAAAAAACCATTGTGTGTGTGCAGTTTACACGCAGTAGAAGTGAAACTTCACGATTGATATAAATATAATTCCTTTAGACTACATCTGTCAACATATTATAATTCAAACTAAACTTCTGAAGTATCACTTTCAATTTTTACTGTTTTAGTCTAAAAAATAAAATTTTCAGTTTTCATTCGGTCTAAATTGGACCTATGTTTAATCATCGGTCTTATTGACTCTCTAATCTGTGCTGCACAATGTAAAACTCATACCTCATCTCTCACAGACGTAGTATTATAGATTTATGTATGTATCTCTTTTTAGTGTCGCTTTTTCGTTTCACCCAGTTTCAAATGACAACGATTCACGAGTCCAATATTGTTTTTATAAGACTTCAAAAAAAGAAGGAGGTTCTCAATTCAAATATTTTTGAAGTGAAACTTCTTCTGCACAGCAAAACATAGAGTTACAGAATAGTCGCAGCCAACCTGATTTGAATTACCTAATACGTAATGAATGACATGTGGGCAACCTAACAACGTATTTGTTACTGAATTGCAACGATGGTTGTAAACATCGCGATTCCAGCGTCATCTCTTTTAGTAATCCGTCCATTCCATGGAAACGACGTGATTTATTGAGATAAAAAAGTATCCTAAAAATTTATTCCGGTTATTATTCAGCTCCGTATCGAGTTTCGTTCGTACACATTCAGTAGTTTGCAAAAAAAATGCGTTCGCAACGCCATCTTTTTCGCTATTTTCATCTATCTCACGGAAACGACATCATTTATCGTGATATTAAGTATTCTAAGTCACGCCCGAGTTCATTTAAATCCGTTTAGTAGTTTTAACGTCATACTCTAACAGACAGACAGACAAAAATTCTAAAAGATGAATTTTAGGAATCTTTTGGTCCGAATTAGCCCCCCTTTCACATTTTTAAACGCAATATACAAACTCGAACCATTTATAGACTGATAGTCTTACGCAAATTGGTAATTGTTTACTTATTCCCCTTTGATGTAAAACCACAACGGTGGTAAATATATCTGCATAGAACACGGGGAAATACAGGCAGTTATATAATGGGAAGGATTACACAGTAGCTTTATGCAGTGAAGCGATGATTTTTCTTTATTTCTTAGTAGTTAGCACGAGACACACAAATGGTTCAAATTTCACGAATTCAACTAATTCGATGATATATATAAGATAAGTAAGATAAGATAAGTATATTAACAAGATTCAAAAGATGCGTACGCGTTGCAGTTCGTTAGCAAAAGGTGAACTTTATATAATGACCACTATTGCGATGCTGTTGACATCGTATGCCGTCTCCTTTCTTCCGCTTGCTAAGGTATGTACAGGAGAGTAAAAAAAGATAGAACATGGTTTTACATGATTTAAACGTGTAACCATTCATTCATAGAATATTCAATAAAATTAGATGCGCGCAACCGATTAACTCCTTTTCTACGTCATGCACGCTTATCGGTCAGGATTCCAACTGTATTCTTTGAGTTTGGGGCACGAATGCGCTAACCACTAAACTAACATGTTTCTAAGGTATCCTTTCTTTAACTTTAGAAATATAGTTTAAATTTTTCTAGAATAGTTCTAAAGTAGTATCAAGGTGAGTTTAAAAGGTTCAAGTAAAAATCTCTTGTGCAAAATCTATTGACCCATTTAAAATTCAATTGCAAAATGAATTGCATGCTTCACTTGAATATTTTTGAGGTATTGTTGTACATAAATGCATACATACAGTAAATGTATAGTGAACTGCGAATGACACCGTGACGCCAGGTGGTTTGTGGTTATAATACCCTAGTAAGCGTGCTCTTGATTGTGGCTATCGAAACGACAGGTTTGCATTGGTTTAACATTAAAGTTAATTATCATATAAATAGGTATATATATCTAGTACAATTTAAAAAAAAGAAGAACAAATACGTCTTCACACTAAAAACCTAAAAATCAATATTTAACCGACTTCATTATATTCTACAAATCTAGAAGTCGGTGTCAAGTAAAACATAAAAATTACTATATTTTGTAAATTTGTTGTTGTTCTTTTATGTTTTACCTGGCACCGACTTATAGATGTTGTAGAAAGAAGTCGGTTAAATATTAATTTTTTGGTTTTTAGTGTGAAACTGGTTTTGTTTTTGTTTAAAAAAATATATTTTTACTTTTTAGTTGCGTAAATAGTTCAATAGCTTTAGAAATAATATATAAAGCACCTGTAGAAATTGCAGAACTGGAAACGGAAAAGAATACAACAACCTGCGGCCGTGCGGCTTGTCATAAGAGGCGACCAAACAATCCACAGCCAGGTGGCAGGGTGTTTGCCCGTCTGGGTGGCTACCACTCCTAGTCTTGAGTATGTCGCTATAACAACCTTGAGTTGTGTTCAGACATTAGCGGCTAGGTTCCAGTCACTCCTTTAGAGAGCAACAGCATATTGGTAGCACTTGTGGTGGTACAAAATTGTCCATAGGCGATTGTAACCGCATCAGGTGGACCGTCTGCCTGTCTGTTGAACTCATACATTAAAATAAATATTAAGATACTAAACTTAGCCACGCTGCTTTGAATGATGTCTTACGGAGGGCGCTTGCCACCGCTAACGTGCCGGCTTTATTACAGCCGAACGGTATTGCACGTGACGATGGTAGGCGTCCCGACGGAATGACTCTAATTCCCTGGCAACGTGGCAAGCCTTCGGTGTGGGATGCGATTTGCGTAGACACGTTGGCCGCATCCCATTTACTAAATACGTCTAGATCAGCCGGTACAGCGGCGGAAACAGCCGAATCACTCAAGCGGCGCAAGTATGCAACCCTCAGTGCAGTATATATTTGGGCCGTTTGCTGTCGAGACGCTTGGACCGTGGGGTCCTGAGGCCATGGGACTCTACCAAAATTTATCGAAACGACTCGTTGACTCCTCAGGTGATCAGAGGGCTGGTGCTTACCTCGGCCAACGGATCAGTATGGCGATCCAGCGAGGAAACGTAGCCAGCCTTCTGGGCACCTTACCCATAAAAGACGGTGATCTGGGCTCAATATTCTACATATAGCATTGAGGGACTATGAGTAGAATATAATACGAATAAGTTAAGTTTTCTTGAATTGTATTTTCTAGATACTAAATATTATATTACAGATGGGAAACCTAGGCATAGTTTCCGTGGGCCAGACAAATATAACCAAGTAAAATAGAAATTTAAAAAAAGTCAATTAAACTCCCCGAGTGCGCTAGTGAGTCAATAAACAAGGGTGTTATTATAGTATAGAAATAGAACAGTCACAATTTCTTGTAGGAGACCTAAAACTATATGCAACTTGTCAATATCTTTAACTAACCAACGCTTCCGAGTTTATAGTTCATCTTCGAAATTGCATTGAATTTGAGATCATAGAAATTTACTCCGACTTGAGAATTCCATCTATCCTAAAGCCCTTATACACTGCACTGATTTAGAGTCCTGGATCCTTCGTCTGCTATACAATCGTGTCGGAACAGTCATTTACTAACGTCATAATGGCGCTATAATCATAATAAAACTTTATTTCGGACTGGGGTCTATATTTAGATAGTATGTTAGTTACAAATGTCTTAGAAATTAAAGTTAGTATTGTTAGTAGTTAATTATATTTAACATAAAATTATTCACTTATAGCAACTCATGTCAATATACTATAATTGTATGCCAATTATTGTTGTTGTTGGAAGGGGCAGTCAAATCTAAACCCAATAGCCTTCAGAAGGCTATTGTTGCAGCCGCATAGGCATCAGGGAAACGAACCTCAAAGCCATCTATGCGGGAGTCCGCAAACATCCCCGACGCACTATAGTGCCGCGGCAACCCCAGCAGTATTCTGAAGCATTATTATATTGCACTTGTAGGCCATTGATGGCTCGTTGCGTATAGTCAACCCACAGCCCGCTCGAGTAAAAAGACTGACAATATGTCTTGAAAGGAGTAATTTATACTTCGATTGTGCTTCGTGTGCACCTGCGAGCCAACCATGTTGCCTTAGGAGGGAATAATTAAATTCCACCAAACTGATCTGGCTTTTTGGGATTATATGTTTTGAAGTACCTATATTACTCTCCCAAAAGCTCAAGATGCCTCATGAACATTTTCTGAATTTATTTAAAAAACCATTTTGTAAGAGTCTGGTTAACATTTAATACCCGATTAATTAATCTGGCTTTTATTTTTACAAAATACCTTAAATATCTAACAAAGATAGAAAAATTTCAAAAAACTTCAAAAATATTTACTTAATAAAAAAAATCCCGTTTAAAAATATTCCAGAATTAGTAAGAGGCCACTATCCTTCAGCCAGACCTCGATTTCCTTATTTAGGGGTATTTATTTTTATTTTATTTTAAGGACTATTATAAAAATTCTCACACTGCCTCAAGAACCTTCCCTAAATTGTTCACCAACTCTCTGACCATATGTGCTACACTATAGTTTAGTGTGTACAGTACATACAGTGTAGTATGTGCTACAGTACAGTACAGTAATTTGGTAATACGCAACCGAAATCCATTTAGGTAGCTCCTTAAATGTATATACATAAAATTAGTGAAACGTAAGGCTTATTATAATTTTGAATAAACTATCTCGGTGATTCCATAAACATGATTTTGGTAAACAAAACGTCAAATTTAAAACAACAAATGCAAAATAAACGCTGTCTCAAAAGTGCTGGAAATTGATCTCAGTTTTCTATACAACAATCAATAATGGCGAAGGGTTTTCAATCGGATATACTTTGCAGTGTGTGCAACGGATATACTTTACAAAGAATGCAACGAAACTTTTCTATCTGATTCCACTGTCTCCATTCAATCATCGGACATCCAAATGCACCGATATATGGCGGATATTCCACACATACGAACGCGCTTTGCGTCCAACATCATCATGCGCACCGCAAAAAAGTAGAAATTTATTGCGGGAGTCGGCCTTACCCGATGTTTTTCAATCTAGCTGTTTTCAAGTCCCGTGTGATTAGATATCTTCTAGGTAAGTATGCTCCATGTTAGACCAAATTCTTAAATTCGAACTTGAAGTTGACAGACTCAAAACGACTTTGATCTAAAACCTCTACTACAATTTCATTGATATTTCAACCAATTTAGTATATAACGCTACCGAATACAATAGTGAAACCTTGTCAAGTTGTCTATACGACATGAGTTGACTCCGTGAAATAGTAAGGTTTTTGCTATTTCCAGAAATGCAATACGTGACCTGGTAAACAATAGGCGTGCCTTGCAAGATACGTAAAGAAATATCGCAGTGTACAAAATATACGGCGTTTAAAATGTATGTATATATTATGTTTCTGATGTTCTAGAAATGTTTCACTTAGTCTTACCGCCACACTCACAGAGCTTAAAGCGTATATTTTTTAATTATATTTATTTATCTATTTCAATTTTACATAAGTAACAATAAGGTACTACTTAAACCTAGATTTGCGTGTGATACAATACTACCTCGAATTAAAAACTAAGACGAGTTATATATAATATAAATATATACAAACACTACTCATACGTACATTACATACACATATACATATATCTATAGACACATATATACGAACACGTAAACACATACTTAAGTTAAACAGTAATTAAAATGAACCATACAAAGACAGGCGGAAGACGAAAAGACGGTCGTGCAATCACGATTTTATAAGCATTCCATTTTTGGCAAAAAATAAACTATGACTAGCATACTCTAACAAAATAAAATTTATTTGTAGACCACAGATTCCATCTGTTTAGCAGATATCGTTAGAACTCTCTGCAGTTGTTTCTTCTATGTGTTGATTAATATACGAAATATTTCATATATTTCTTACTATACTCGCTTAAACAAATATTCTGAAGGTCGCTACTGTGAGATATATTGGAGTTGTTCACAACGTCTATCGCGAGAATATAAATCAGATAAAAGTGCGCAACTGTTTCCTTTATACCTGGACATTTTTCAAACTATATATACGCTTGTTTACAGTCGTTGAAATTATTCCTTCTTCGAAGTTCAGATATAAATATTATACCAGGTATTGTTATATAAAATTCACGAAGAGAAATGTATCAAATTAAAGACTTTTTATTATCATATTAACCGCAGCTACGTACATATTTTTTATGTATACGCACACACAGTTAGTTATACATATGCGCACATTGTACATAAACTCATACCTTATACCTTTAAGTATAATATACATTACTTGCATTTTTTTATTTCGTAGCCATGCAATAATTTTAAGTTTTGTTAATTAAATCTTTACATTATATAAAATAAATTCGCTTTTCTGTCTGTCTATATGTATGTATATCCGCTAATTCTTCCTAAACTACACAATGGATTTTTAAGAGGTTTTCACCATCAGTTAACTGATTTTTCTTTGAAGGTTTATATATGTTATAGCCAAGGGTCGATATGCAGTCTCTTCCCGGAATGACTGGTTAACCCTAGGTTTAACCAAGGCCTACCCGAAATAAATTCCAATTTCGGCCTTTGGCTAATATATTTTTAGTCAAACTTAGAAGTACGTAACTTTTTAGTCCAACATCGAACATAAAATAATCTGTTTCGGACTTTGCGTAGTCGATCCTAGAAAGCGACTAAGGCAGAGTCGGTCAAACATCGATTAGTACTTCACTTGTGACATGTTTAATGACTGTATAAATTAGTCTCTCCTAGCTTAGACAAAATTTCGTTAGTCAAAGGCAGAAAACAGAAAACGTCATTTATTTGGGCTTTGACTAGTCAAACCTAGGAGCGCCAGAATTTAGATGTTTGACTATAACATATATACTACCTTTTACCCGCGGCTTCGCTCGTGATATATAAAAACCTAATTAAATGCTTATGGAAGTAATATAGAGCTAGCTACACACTGTGGTTTAACATACAGCCAGCGCTTGAAATAACTTGAAACGATAAACAATAAATATCGTTATAAAACTTACCTCTATTTCTAGCCATTTTACCGCTAATAAATATAACGTTAATACAATTTTTGTCGGTAATTTTACCGTTACAACTATGTTTTGTTACCATTGTCGTTCTTTTTCACTCGCAAAGATTGTCAAACAACACTGTGCTAAGAGCGCGCGTAATATTTAGTTTAGTTATGTTTGTCGATTGTTTCTGTAACATGCAGCCAATACTTAAAATTGGCAACGTCGCATGAAATAACGTAAAAATTACCGATACGTATCACGTTATAGATACTATGTTTAACGTTATATTATAACGTTAAAATCATAAATTTTACTGAGTAACGGTAAAAAACATACCGTTATGACAGTATCTTTTTCAAAAATACCGGTAATTACCTATATTTTTAAAGGTAATTGATAACGTTTTCAAGCCCTGCATATACGCATAATATCTACAAGATTTTTACGTACCTCTTTAATTCATAAAAGTTAATGCTCGGCTGGTGAGTTTTACCGCTTAAGAGTCTATTGCAGGTGCCTGATGCAGTTTCATAAATTGGATGCGAACTAAAAGGAGCCAACTCAGCGCAATAAGCTCCGACTGGCTCCACTCGCTTTCAATGGTTGTTAAAGTTTAAAAAGTAGTTTCAGACTTAAAAATTAGCAATAACGACTTTATTAGCTTCTAGAACTATCAACGGAATTTTTTCCACAACTTAAACGGTGATTTTTCTTTGTGCAATTTTATTATCGAATAATTTGATATTATAAACGCGACGTCTTGTATAAGTACTGACGTGATAGAACCATGCTGGAACGATTATTATAATAACAGCTTTTAGGGCAGAGTTAATCTGTGTGATACCACGCTTGTGCCCTTTAATAATGTGTTATCTTGAAAATTAAAATTTTAGAAGAGCGTTTTTTAACTTCAAAGTAAAGTAAGTAACTTTAAAGTCGGTCGTGGTAGCGTAATGGCTAACACACGCGTCCCAAACTCATAGGGCGCGGGTTAAATCCTGGTCGGAACGCGTGCACTACTTAGGCAGTTTTCTGACCTAATGTGCATATTGTTACAAATACTACATTTTAACAACGGTGAAGGAAAACATCGTGATGCAACCTGCACATCAAGATAATCGATATGTCAAACCTGCCAAGCCGCCTTGGACAAGCGTGGCGGGTATACTGTCCGTTCCCCTACAATGGAAGGTCCGAGCCTAGCAGTGGGACATTTATAAGCTGTTATAATATATATATATATATATAATTTAACTTTCAGGAAATAATTGTATCGAAACGCATAACTTTTTTACTGGCAAGCTACAATGTATTCTAAAATATAGTGATCACATTTTTTAGAAAAATTACATCGGAACGAGGATTTTAATCTTCTATATAAATAAAAATGAATCGTAGAAATGTATGTACGCGTATAACTTGAGAAATGCTTTACCGATTTTGATGAAATTTTTGGTGTGTGTTAGAGTGGGTCCCCGGGTGGTTTAGAACTTTCGATTCACAATTGGAACTGGTAGGTGGCGCTGGGATCGGGTTCTAGATTTTTAGTTTTACAGGACAGGACAACGTCTGCCGCAATCTCTAGTTATCAAATAAAATAAAGGTTTACTAATATAGTATATTTACATAATTTACAATTATAAAATTACCTATAATCGAATACAATAAAAGAAAACTTATTTGTATCGTATTCTACCCATAATCCCTCAAGACTGTAAGTAGAATACCGAGCCTAGATCACCGTCTTCTATGGGTAAGGTGCCCAGAAGGCTGGCTACGTTTCCTCGCTGGATCGCCATACTGATCCATTGCCCGAGGTAAGCACCAGCCCTCTAATCACCTGAAGAGTCAATGAGTCATAAAATAAATGATTTGTCTGACTTATCACGTTATTGAAGCAAAGAGACAATATATATATACAGTAGTCTCGCTAATCCGGCACTTCAGTAATCACTAACTCTTCGCTCACGGCTCCCTTACCACTCCCTCCTCTCGTTTCGCGCTTAACTCGGGACCGGCATCAGTATAACCTCAAAAATTATTACACTAGCACCTTTTGTTTACCTTTGAAGTTTGTATGGGAGACCAATCATTTCTCAAGTTTATAGATAGATATAAAAATTCATAATCACACTACAAAAAAAAACTTAGAAATTAAATACTTGTTTACCTTATTTATTTACCTTTTGTTTTCAAGTTGAAAATAATGTAGCTGAAATGTTGTTAATATTATTTTTTTTACATAATCCAATAATCTGGCAGCATTAAATAGAATAAAAAAAAACTTCGTTTATACTTTTTAGTTTTTGAAGTGGGTTTTTTTAAACGAAGTATTTTTTTATTTGTTACTTTTTAGTGTCTAGCTATGGCTAGGCCTACGAAAGGTGCCGCGCGCCTTAAAAAATATAGGTCCCAAGAAACGTGAACGGAATTTTCTTTCATAAAACTATGTTAAATTAATAGGAGTCATATGGCAACTATTCCGCATCAAACTAAAGAAGAATCATGTAAATCGGATCATAAATCTCAGAGTAATAGGTGTACGTACATAAAAAAAATACCAATAAGTTGAGAACCTCCTCCTTTTGGAACTCGGTTAAAAATAAAAATCAGTCTTTAGTTACATGCAAGGAAGGTAAACATCTATATATCCGTCTCCTACACAAGTCAATTGTGATTGCCAACTTTTATCTATGTATAACGCCATCTGTTATCAATATAAGTGCTACTATATATGTATATAGGACTCATAACTCCTTACTAGAGCTCCTAGCTTCCTCAGAGACTGCAAGCCTCAATAAATTAGCATATTCCTTCAAGAATACATGAAGATACCACTCCTTATATATAGTCCATAACTGTCTCTAACATTTATAAATTCTCCGATGTATTCCAGCTGAATCGTATATTGCAATATTCCAAGATACGTGTGTCTTTATATATCATCCTCGGCCATTCCCAAGACACCGAAGCCTTCAAAATGTACGTCGAAAATTCGATATCAAGCTTGATATGAACTTACTGACCAGAAAATATTGAACTCATATTGGAGAGCAACATTTTGGAAAATTCAAATTATGGTGGTAGATGAAAGCTAGACATCGTTATAATCTATCTTTATATATAAAATTCTTCTATCCGTGTCTATGTGAATAAACTCCTCCTAAACAACTGAACCGACTTCGATGACATTTTTTGTGTGTGTTCAGGTGGATTCGAGAATGGTTTAGATTCACAATTGGACCCGGTAGGTGGCGCTGCAATCGGGTTCTAAATTTTATTTCTTCATGACAGGACAACGTCTGCCGGGACAGCTAGTAATGTTATAAAATTCTAAACATGCCGTGTCTGTATCTTGAAGTTATTTAAAAGAAACCAACTGAAATAGACTATATAAGATGGAGAACACGATGCAATTTTTTTTAGATTTCTTGTCTGTTTATTCAGGATACACGTTAAAACTACTAGGCCGATTTCGATGCGGTTTTCGCTGACTGACAGCTAGCGCTACTTTTTATCCTGGGAAACCAGCGCGAATTTTTTTGGAAATGATTTAAAATGGCCAGATTTAAAAAAATTGAATTCCAATGTCATTTTTTCACTGATCGATAGAAAATTTTATGTAATAAAATGTGTGATATTTTTTATCCCGTGAATCCTGAGGGAATTTACCCAGGGGCGGTTTGTAGTTGTTCATGTGCATAAGAATTAGCTTATTCCGACACAGTTTTCACTAAAACTGTAGCTTACATTATTTTTTTTAATGCTGCGGTACTTTGTGTCCCGGGAATCCCGCGTGTATTGCAAGTCAAGCGTGAACGAAGTTGCGAGCATCTCCTAATATATTGTTACGAGTGCGGGACTCGTATTAAAATACTGTTGGAATTACTATAGAATTTATTAGAACTATACAAACACGTATAACACAGGTACAAATATAACTGAACACCACCAGTTCAAACGTAATGCACGATTCAATAACACGCGCAAAGTCCGTCACCATATCGATTGCCGAATGTACATACGTCTTGCCTCGCTTGTGGTTCTCGCTTGACTGCCTCACCCCTCTGTTGGGGCATTGCTTTATACTGTCCAAATACAATATGTCTGCTCGACCGCATGGACTGAATTTTCCAAGAATCACACCTATCTAATTACTACCATAAAGATTACAATACACAATGGGCTGTCTTTCCAATCACAAATTTGAAACACAAAGTAAACAAAAGAAGACAGTCATAAAAAAGCTTCAATGTTATTAGCTCAAACGCTGGCGGATAATAAATGTGCTTTTTTTACAAATATGCAGGTGGCCCAAATTGTAACAATATGATAAAAAAATCTAGTAAAAAAGAAACCTACTTCAAGAGTAACTAAAAAGCATGAGATATATATTTTCCAAGACATCTTAAAGTCGGTGCAAAATAAAACATAAAAATTATTGTATTTTTCAAAGCTGTTGTTTTTTATGTTTTATTTGGCACCAATTTCATTTATATTGCATAAATTATTGATTTTTCCTTTTATTTATTCTTGGAATAGGTTTCTTTTTTGCTATAAAGTTCATATTTCTCACTTTTAACTTACGTATCTCTCTTTTCTTTCTCCTTCTCCCAATTACTTGGTGTCGGCACAATATGTTTTTTTCTTCCATTCTCCTCTATTCTGACATACGTCCTCTGTCACACCACAAATCATCATATCATCCGTCACACAATCCATCCATCTCTTTTTTGGTCTACCTTTGCATTTGTATCCATCAATCTTACAGTTTAACAATATTTTTGTCACGTGACTTTCATCCCTATCCCAAAATCCGTCTAATCCGTAAAATTTTAATCCGTGCAGCAACGGAGAAAAAATACAATTTACTGGGTTGGGACAGCTTGTCGTAAGAGGAGACAAAACAATCCATAGCCAGGTGGTAGGGTATTGCACATCTGGATGGCTACCACCCCTGGTCTAGAGTATGCCGGCATTAGTGGCCAGTTTCCAGTCTCCATTTAGGGCATTAGTGGCCAGTTTCGGAGATCGGCAGCACATTGGTGTTACAACTGTCCATAGGCGATGGCAACCGTTTTCCATTAGATGGGCCGTCTGCCTGTCTACGCACCTCTTGTATCCCCGGATAAAGAAAACCCTGCTAATACCTACGTGAGATTATGTATCACTATCATATTTTAAGGTTAAAAATCATATTATCATGAGCTAATACATTAAAAAAATAGTTTACAGCCTGCTACCAATAGATGGCGCTGACTTTATTTGAATCACGCTATGGTTTAACATTTCATTTTCATAGAGTTTCCAGTGTATTCGTATAAATAAATAATGCCAAGTCGGTTATTACAATAATACTTGTAAATCGTTTATTCACGTTTTGTCCGTATCAAAATCGTTTTAATAGTAAAATACTTCCTGTTCTTCGTCCGCTTCAGACTTCAGATCAATGTAAAAGTTGTAGCCAGAACGTACCTACTACACAGACACTTTATAAGTTATAATTAAGTTTTTATGTTATACTTATTACTTAAATACTTATAAATATAAATGTATAAAACTTAAGTGGTATTGTGTTAGAAGTTAGTGTGGTCGCCGGTTTCTGTATCTTTATCTTAGTCATCTTACTATCCATTCATTTGCTTACAATCGGTTAAATATTAATTTGTGAAATGACTTGTTTCTTGTATGTCTTGTCTTGAGCTTATCTCAAATTTTAACCAATAATAAGACAAACGAACGGCCGGTAATATACAGGAACCGGCCATAATTTGACTATAATAGTTCGGTTGCTCTTAGAATGCTTTCCGAATTCGTGAACATATGGCTGGATAACACGACGAACAATTTAGGATAACATATTTTTTTGGTTTCTGTATTTATTCCCGATTTAAGATTTAGTTAAAATTCATATCACCACTGCAATTGAAAGAGATTGAAAACTTATACGCTTTTTGATTGTATACAATATTTATGTATTAAAACAAATTACCTAAATGGCCGAAATGTAGTTTAAAATTTTATTAAAATTATTCGAAATAGTTTTGTGCACACATGTACATTGTCATCCAACTTCATACAAGAGCTATCCTTTCTAGTTAAATTCAATCACTGAACTAGTTCAATTTAATGGTTCTATTCGGTCATGGAAACTTTAATCGTTCAGTAGTTCTAACCGATAGCAAGATCATGAAAGATGTATAATGATGAGTATGTGGGTATATATAGTTCTATTAGTTCTAAAATTATTTTCGACACAAGATATAATTAGCAGGAAACTATATTTTTTAAATGTAATAATAATAATTCTTAATAAGAGCCTTGACCACCTTGAAAGGCTCTCGCTTGGTATCTGGGTGAAGGGTCGGATGCAGAAGGCAGCCCTGCTGGAGTCTGCCCATGTTGTGAGGAGGTTCCTGTCTCTGGAGCCTTAACGGGGCCTAGGGTCCACGCTACCGACGGACATCGTTTTTTTTTTTATATATGTTTTTTGTATATAGTGTGTATTTAAAGAAAAATGTAAATAATTTGAGGCCAAATAAATATGTGAATAATTCATAATAATAATAACAAAGTTCCCGCAGGGGGGCTTTGTGGCGAAACCTTAGGTGAGTAGCGACACCTCGTACCTGACTCCGGGGGCCAAGGCAAGGCCCCCACCTCCGTGCTTGCCTTAACCAGCCGGCACGGAGTGGAGATCGTTAGAGCTAAGACTCAAGCTCCAGGGGTGGAAGTGATAAATGGCATCACGTCAGAAGTAGCTTCGGTGAACTTGCAGCCCACCTCTCTACACCCCTTAGCCACTCACACCCATGTTACCGCTGTCTTCTATGGCATTTTTTGGGGCCCATGCAGGGAGTGGCAAGTCACCGTCTGCCCATTTTTCCATGTTCCCCGAACATTTGACGGGCAGACGCCATAGTCCCCATATTCCCAGATCCCTAGCACCACTTGCAGTTTACCCCAATAGCCCGGTACTTTTTGTCCTCATTTCCCACAATGGTTCTACACTGGCCGGGGTTTGTCCTTGGGTGCATTATTATATGGTGTAGACAGGGATAATCGCTGGTCAGTGTCACGCCACATTTACATTAAATTTGTCAAGGGGCCTCTACGTGTTGGCCATCCCATGGCTCCACGCAAGCCCTCTAAATGTCCGGGCCATTTTGATGGCCCGTGGTCTTGAAAGACATACAAGATAATAATAATAACTCATTTATTTCAGAAAATTGAGTATTTCCATATTATCAAAGTTTAAATAATAAACAGGGTATAACAATTAATTAATAAGACAAATACTAGGGCACTACACCCGCATCACTATAATTATTATCAATATCCTACACCACGGCGTCAAAGCGACTTCAAATATGGACTCTGCATCGGGCCGCAAGGTGGCAGTCAACAAACAAACACATGTATTTAACTGGGTGTGCAGTAGCACCCATTTATGTAGCAGCGGTGACTCCTGTCGGTCTACAAAAAGCCTGAGCGCGCAGTTGGTGCTGTCGCAGACGCGGGCCAGTAGAGTTGCGCATCTCTTTCTAATGGTGGCCGCAAAGCCATCGATTCGCGCTTCTGTGAACATCCCTAATTAAACACCGCCACGGCAGACCCAACAACACCGTCAGCTCTATATTATACTGAACATGAAATATACCTTACCCGCACTTTTTTTTATTGCACGAGTTCAGCAGACAGGCAGACGGCCCACCTGATGGAAAGCGGTTACCATCGCCTATGGACATTTGCAACACCAAAGGCGTTACAAATGCGCTGCTGCTCTCTTAAGGGAGACTGGAACCTGGCCACTAATGCCGGAACACAACTAAAGGTTGTTATGACAGCTTACTCTAGACCATGGTTGGTCGCCATCCAGTCGAGCAAATATACTAGCACCTGGCTGTGGGTTGTTTAGTCGCCTCTTACGATAGGCCGCCCGGCCGCAGGAAATTGTATTCTTTCTCCGTTCCTGCACGGATAAGGATCTATACGAATGTTATGAAACTTTCGTATTCATAACATTATTGTACATAAATACAGATACAAGAGCTTTTCGTCTGTGTGGTTGATACTAATGTATGTACTGGCAACTATAATCAGCGTTCTGTCGGATATTATGTTGGCACAGCAATATGATGAGTGCAAACCTTGTTTGCTGAAAATACGGCGTACAAATTTTCAAAACATGTTTTTATTTTTATGATTTATGATTCATGTCTGCAATGTAAGCAAGTAACTATTACTTAAAAAAAAATATTTCTTTCTTTCTATTCCCCCTTGATCCTTATTAATTCGATCATTTCATACTGAGTTCTCGTAACGCACTGTGAGTGTCCATTGCGGTCGGAACACATTAGCTGGCTTCAGTTTAAGAGCCCAAGACTGGTCTAAAATGACACGATATAGGTCTATTAGATTACAATATTAGAAAATATTATTCAACACAAACACCAAAACAAAACTAAACCTACAAAACAACTACAATAGTCTCACACAAGCCAAACAAACACAAACACACACATACAAATCTTAACACATATCACGCGCAAACATCATTAGTTGACACGTAAACACAACACAGACAAACAAACAACGCCGACAAATGTAAAACCTAAACACAAATAAAAACTGAATGTAAATAGAATTAAACTCACATTTTAACAACTACACTTCTACAACATAGAATAAGTTATTTAAACATATCAAAATCAGCCATGTTATGGAGCTCCGTAACTCTAACCGAAAGTATATCGGATATCCGAAATAAAATTCTATCCGTATCTGATGTAAAAGTTTCAAATAATTTCGGATAGGGCCGGATTCTAAATTAGACACTTTATGGCATGGTTTTATTAACGAAGTAAGTTAAGGTATATTTTCAATCCATAATAATTCTTACAAAAATATTGCACAATAAAAAGAACATTTTAATTTAACAAAATGATAATAAACTTTAATATGATTTTGTTTTTACAGGCGATAGATAACGCTTTAAAATGAGTAACTATAATAATTACTCGTATGACTTATTGAGCTACCAAAAGATATGATAGATATAAATCCCAATCAATATATATTTGTATTTTACTTTTTACTTTTACAATTTTTTCAAAATCAATATCCGTAAACGTATCTGAATCCGAAATTTCATATCCATAACACCCCTGCTCAAAATTGTATGTTTGTCCTCGATGGACTCCTAAACCATTGGTCACTCAGATCACAGAAACTCTAGATCTCTATGATTGGTCAAATTAGAATTAAACTTTGGTAGGGTGTTCTGAGGACGCCCGAATAGGGTTCTGGCTCAAAAAATCTATATGCATAAACCATTGATTACATTGTGATAAAACTTTGGTAAAGTATTCTGAGGATATCCAAAAGGGTTTCTGGCTTAAAGTACCCAATAAGAAATTACTAACCCGGTTTAAATCTAATGTACACCACAATATACTAAGAAACAACAAATGTCACACATACTAACGAACAAACAAAGAGTGTAAGACTAGTAAATTTTTTATATAATTAAACTCAAACAATGGACGGAACCAGAGGCCGTAGTTGTTGTATTATATCGAGCTTTTAGCGCCATTGTATGGTAAGCGACATTTGAACCTAAGTATATTTTTTGTTGCAAAATGTATTTTAAACTGTTATTTTGTTTTAAGCCTTTCTGTTTTTTGATTCAGTAGGGTCCAATCTAACTAAACCGAAAGTCTCAAATAATATATTAAAAATACTTTAGCAAAGAAAATATACTTAGGTCCAGATTTCGCTTACGATAAAATGGCGGTACAGGCTCGATATATAAAAAAAATATAAATCAAATTAAATAAATTATTTGCTTAAAAACATGGTTAGTAACATTACAAGACATTATGTTTCACATATTTTTGCCCTTTCAGACATGCAGATACTTTATACTTTTGTAATAAGGTTATTAATTATAAATAAAAGAAACATTAATACATAATGTGCAAAAAATCATTCTAAAACAATTTAATATTTAAATTATTTCAATAATAATTATTAAATTTTGACATTAATTTTAATATGAAGATTAAGTCAATTTTTTGCCGATAGTCAGGCAAATGAACGGTCGGTAAGATATAGGAACCGGCCATACATATACATATTATGCCCAATAGCAATGGTTTCTTTTCGTTCGGTGTAGTGAAGACCCAATACTTCGTCGTCCGTGAACTACACATAACTTTTACCTTAACACCAATAGATGGCGCTGACTGAAAATGAATCACGCAATGGTTTGACTTTGTTACTTTAATCAAGTTTCTTGCGTGTTGAAATCAAATTGTCCATAGGCGACGGTAACCAACTCTTACATCCCGTAAGAGAAACTTTCCATCAAATTTTTTATGGATTACGATCGTAAACAACGATCCGAATCCTTATAACATCTAAACTTAACTATCTTAGTTCCCAACTGAAACTAGCATTTGTGCTATATTTGTTATTTATAAATTTATAACAAGTTAAACATTATAATATAGTTATTAAGTTAAATTGAATTATTACGTTTATAATGAAATAACAATAATAATTAATATTTATAAACTACACAAAAACAACAGACAACAGTAAATAATAAATGGTTAGTTAGGTTTAGTTTGACATCGAAGCGTGCTAAAATTATATTTTACTATTTGTTACCTTTATCTGCGTTATTGTTAAAGATTTAGGCGATATGGCGATAGGTTCAATGCATTATATGCGATGCGACATTGTTAACGACGTTAAATATTGACAGATAATGGATGTACTAGTATATATTATAGTAATGTGGCTATTCAACAACTGCGTTAATATTACGATTTAAATAAGACGCGTTCGGCCACAGTCAAAGTCTTTAACATTATCGCAAGTGCGGCCACAACATTACCTAAGTTGACTATGAAATCAATTATTATAAATATTAATAAACAGTGTAATTGATTGTAAAAGTCGTGTATGTGCTCTGCTAAAATGATCTTCTAAGGAAAAACAGTGTATGGGACCACCCATAAATTACGTCACATGCTAGGGGGGGTCGACGAAGTGTGATAAGAGGTGGGAGGGGTCTTAAGTTTCGTGACGTCTCATTTCAAAATAGATTTATGCTTTAAAACACGACATTTGAACTATTAACGAAACATAATATTTTCTTAGGTTTTCGCGACTAGCATACATAATAAAATTACGTTCTAGCGGTTTTAAGTGCGGTAATTTATTTGATTTTTAATATTCCGACGTTTCGACCACTTTTCAGTAGCCGTGATCACGGAAGACAAAGATGTCAAGTGTCAATGAGTATTGTTAAAATTTTATTTACCCTACCGCCAAATTTGTTCATTTTAATTATTTAGTTTTAATTTTGTTTATGGTTATTATTTACTCTATGGAAGCCTAATCTAATTTACCACCGCTTCGCAACATGTTGTGGCTTGAAGAGAAGAAGCGGCCCAAGAAACTCTTCAGCAAACATGCCTAGCTCTAATCATTTTATACAATATTAAAATGGGTGGGATTAAAAATAAAAAGAAATTATCAATCAAGTTGGTTTGCGTTCCGATGCAATATTTCCAAATCTATCTATATGAGCATAGTGCTTAAATGATTAAAAAAACAATTTAAATGCAAAATAAAACTAATTTTACCGAACTGTTTATTAAGGGTTTTCAATCACCAGATACAATTATTCTATAGAATAAAACACAACATGGAAAAATCAAAAATGACAGTTGTATGAATAAAACGGTCAAATTTTTTCACTTTTGAATTTAGTCCGGTTATAAAGTATACGACTGACAACTTTTATCTGACTAGTGGTCGCCCAGTGGTCGAAATTCGACCATAATTAATTTATATTATAAGTTTGAACATTATTAAGGTTCTGCTGTCAAATACTATATTTCTAATAACCACCAATTTCGCCAAGGCTAAACTGTTAATTTGACTTTAACAATAAACAAAAGAGTATATATGCGTGTGTGTGTCGAATATATGGTAGTGTGTGTAATGTTTTTTTTATTGATTTAATGTATTTTTTTATGCATAATGTTACGACCGGCAAAGATAAATTCACACCTGCATACCTGTTTTGCACAGTTTATTACTTTTCGGCATTTGGACTTCTTTTGTTTACTTTGTGTTTAACATTGTGATTAGAAAAACAGCTCATTGTGTATTGTAATCTTTTATGGTAGTCATTAGCCAGGTGTGATTCTAAGAAATTCGGTCCGCGTGATCATGTAGACATATTGCATTTGTGCAGCATAAAGCAATGCCCCAATGGAAAGATCGTCAGTCTAGCGATAGCCACAAGCGAAGCAAGACGTTGGTGACGGACTGTGCGTGTGTGATTGAATCGTGCAGTACGTTTGGAATGGTTGTGTTTATATTTGTTATATGTGTTTTTATAGTTCTAATAAATTCTATAAATAATCCCAACGGCATTTTAAATGGAGTCCTGCAACTCGTAATAATATTATTTTTTTAAATATAGCATTCTGCACTACTTCTTTATATAAACTATAAGTGTGCGTTTCATATTCCTCCATTCGCGCAATTTTCGTAAAAAGGGGTACAAAGTTTTTGTTTCACCTATTAATATAATGATGATTGAAAAAATATGATGTCATATTTTTGACATGTGAAAAGGACGGGCGGGGGAGGGGTCAAAAAATCATGAAATTCCTGTGACGTCATTTGTGGATGGCCCCTAAACAGTTGATAGTCTCACGAATAAAACAAAACAATAAAATAGAAAAGAAATTTTAGAATATGTTACAAAATGTATTTGTGTTTAAGCATCTTCTTCTTCATCTATCTTTATGTTCGATAATCAGTCTCCGGCTACCGTAGTTGGGGCTGTATCAGCATCGGCGCCTCCTCCGGCATTTCCTTCAGCACCAGTATTGTTACCAACATCACGAGTAGCTGTATTACCAATCCCACTACCAGTGGCAGTAGAATTACCAGTGTCCCCTCCTATAGTAGTTATACCAACAAACTCTGGCATTATGGTGGGGATGTCAAAATCAGTATCGATTTCGTTCTGCTGGTGGTAATCTTCTGGCCTAGCTCTTGCTGTGAAGATGCAGCTGGAAACACAGTCGTACTCGTTCTCAAACATGTTGATGTTTGGTAGACAGCCTCGCCACATGGCCACTTCGCACCTAGACCCTGGCTTCCAGTAGTATATGACGGGGGTGGGTGGTTTTCCGCAGTCAGCCCAGTTGAATTCCGCAAAGCATGCTTCTGGTGGTACTGATGGAAGTTGAAAATGGTAATCAAAAAAATGAAATAGCAAGTGGGTGGGAAGGAGTCCATGAACTATGAAGTGTTCCATAGAGGCGACGTATTAACTACGGACGTATAAAAATATTTTTCATTTGTCATATTCTAAAGTATGCTGGGAGTTGCCTAACAACAGGAATGAAAACAGCACTTTCTTCCCTGGGAAACGATTTTCCTTGCTGTCAAAAAATTTAAAAACTTGGCGAACCATAGATAATACAGGCGACTTATGTCCCAATTTTTTTACAGCCACTTAAATCGCGGCATAAATTGTAATAAATAACAGTATCAACAATTTTGTTACATTATTTTATACTTATAGTTACTTTTCAATAAATTATTATTTAATTTACATAAATTTGAGCTAAATATTTACTATCATCAGTGACAAAAAAAATACTGGCTGGTAGACTGCTACAGAAAAAAAACTTGACATTTCATACGTGACGTACGTGATGATGTTTTAAGCTTTCATCACATATAGATATGGAACTAACGTCTGGTTTTATTAGAGAAGTAGTCGTATGTTTAACTAAACAGTTTTTATTTAGTTTCCTCATATTAGAAATCAAAAGCAGAGTGTTAACCTCAGGTGAAAGGCCTATTTAGGTACTCAAATTATTAGCGCCCTCGATACGCTCGTACGCCAAACCATCTCGTGCCTAAATAGGTCACTTTCACCTCTCGTGTAACAATGTATTATTTCATTTCTCATACTCGGAAATTAAGCTTAAGTTACGTCCCTGCGAAATTATTTTCTCTTCTGTCAAATTTTTTTAAAACTGCGAGCCACGTCCTAACTCTTACAGCCACTGTTAAATCGTAAATTTGCCATGCCAGGAAACAAACCCGCTTCGGGTTTTGCATTACAGTGAGGTAGGCTCACTCAACCACACATACCGACGTTGGTAGCACCTTTGGTGTAGCAATTCATAGGCGACAGTAGCCCTTTTATCTCAGGAGGCCCGACAACCTGTGTGCAGAATTAACTCAATAAAAAAAAAATCTTACCAGCTTTAACTGAGACATAAATTAAAAAAACTGTAAATATAACGTTCATTTTTATCAAACTATTATTTGTTAATGAATTTGTGTCTCGAAATAAATGAATGTCAGCTTCGAACAATGAAT
Organism: Dendrolimus houi; assembly: GCA_039645545.1. Taxonomy (NCBI): domain Eukaryota; kingdom Metazoa; phylum Arthropoda; class Insecta; order Lepidoptera; family Lasiocampidae; genus Dendrolimus; species Dendrolimus houi. The sequence continues at coordinate 3,982,045 of CM077126.1, forward strand.
TTCATTAAGATAAGTGAAAACGATACATGCATGAGTGGAAATTGATAAGGTTTAACTATTAATCATAATTAAAGCGACGTTCAATTAATAAATACCCTACCCGAAGGTTAAAAGTCTTGAATACACTCCAATAACAAACTGATCGAGTGCATGTGGCATATATAACAATGGCGCGAGGTGTTTTTTTTTTTTAATTTAAATTTTTTGTCCAATATGCTTATACTCATATACATTAGAAACCTCTGAGCTGTGGCACAGAAACCTCATGGGTTTATTCGTGCCGCAGGGAGTCGTGTACACAATATTGTTATATCAAAAATAGGAGCAGTGGCGATTAATAGTTATCATCATTCTAGTGTTTAGTTCTGATTTGATAATAAAGTGGGGTTATCATCATTTTAGTATGCGGTTCTCATTTAGTCCCAGGTCTGTACATGTGAGCATGATGGTCCGCTTTGGGAATCAATATAGAATCTTTCAGATTATATTTGATTGATTTGAGGTTATTTTTGTACATGGATTGCAGGTTCTCTGGGAGATCATGATAAATAAGTTCGCGTTTAACCACGATCACGCCTAATGTCGGACCGGACGATGATGCGGTCCAAGATGGTGCACACTTACCTAGATAGTACCTATTCACACGAGACTTGTAGATACCCGGATTAAATTTAGCCGGACGTAGAAGGAACGTCTAGGCGAAATATTTCGTTCGCACTGGTGGCGTTTCCACTATGAAACAGTGGCGTAGACCAGAGCGCCTTATGGTCCGAAGATGGAATGGTGTAGAGGGAATCAAGTCAGACAGTTCAACCGCACACTCTCCGAAATGAATCCTATAAAAAACTGATAGACTAGCAACTGTCGTCTATGTTCTAGGCTTAGAAGCCTTGTATTCACAAGCTGGTCGCTACAAATCAACCTCTAGGCTCTTCTCTTAATTGACTCTAGCGCTTCAAGCTGGTATTTAGCTGAGCCGTCCCAGAGGTTCAAATTCGGCTAGTGTAAGCCGGCTGAAAAACCATAGCGTATGATGCAAGCGCTGATTACACCGCTGTTGTAGAAATTAACTGCCACTGTCAGCAAACAAAAAAAGCAAGTAGACAGTAGAGCAGCATTCCAAATTAATGAAAGCCATTTTGGCAAATAAATCTATCTGCAATTAACATAGAACCGAGAACCACAATACAATAAACAAATAAAAACAAAAATCATAATAATTCACAAGCATGCCTTAACGGAGAACCATAGCATACTGAGTTACTTTGGTAAATAAAATTTACACTTCTAAATAAAAACGTCTAACTCGTGAATAAGCCTGGCCGCATACGCTCGGTTTCCTGATTAGAAATTCAGATTTGGAAACTTGAATGCTCTGTTTACATACAAAAGGTTCAACACGGCGCATACGTTCTTATTGTTTCTGAATGAATAAAAACCTAACGTGCTAGCGCTGTGCCGAGTGGTCAGCTATCGAGCTTAACCCGTTTGTTTTTACGTTCTCTCGTATGCCATTAAGAAGCTCATCGAAGGATTTCATTGGCATCCTGTAATATTTGAAGTATTATTCTGGGTGTGCGCGTAACGTTACTCTTTTGAGATAGAATTGACTCTGAGTATTCAACGGGTGCACCGAGTAACGACGATTCCTCTTCTTCTTGTTTAGCGCCAGTAAAAATACTTGTACGACAGCGTCTGGAAATGTACTGGCCGTATAAAATTTTGAATACATATAACCGGACGTTTGCGCTAGTCTCACGGAATTCCGAATTTGAATTCCTGATCAGGAAACCGAGCGTATTTGGCCAGCGTTAAAGGTCTAGAAATGTGAAGCAGCATTACAATCCATAAATTACTTTATTGTATTATGCTTCCGATTTACAGAGTACTCTTGCACAGAATTTGTCGTCCTCACATTTGACTGTCACAGAATCACACTGACTTGGGTGCACCACTCCAGCCAAGTTCTATACTTTAAGAAAGGTAAAAAACAAGTAATGAAGGTAGTTGACCTGAAATGTCGCTCACGTCAGTATTATAATAGTAAACAGTTCTCATAATTATGTTTTTTATAAAAGTGATACGGAAACTGGTTGACCGGAAGTACTGCACACATCAGTATTTCATTAATCAAATTATTTACACTATATGTAAAATCACAAAATAATTATTATCAATTAATTTACATTTGTAACCACAGTAAAGCAATAGATGAAATCACTAAGTGTTTAATTGTCATTTATCAATATTTAGGGACTCACTTACTGATTAGTTGTTACAGACGGCCTTTCTTGATAATTTGCCGTCCCGGCAAAAGCATATAAGATATATTAAAATTTTTAAAAGTTACTTAACTGTCCCATTTTAACTATAGTTTTATACATCTTTAAGATTTTAAGGATAGAGGACGATGGGATAGATATTGAGAGTAAGTAAGTACTCTCAATATCTATACCATCGGAGACCTCAGAGGTATTCTCAGTCAAATTAACACAACATAAGATATTAGGGTCTCTTACATATCCCCAATACCTCTCCGATTGAGACCTCACACATGTTCTTAGTCGGACTAACTTAGATAATAGGGCCCCTCTTATATCCCTAATACCTGTCCAGTTGAGACCTCAAACATATTCCCAAACGGGCCAACTAAATCTAAATCTAATCTAAATCTGGCTAAATATTTCTTGTACTTTATTATACTTCGCCTCCATAAGTACTTGATAATTAAATCTGTAAAATTTTCAGGGTTAGTTATGCTTTTTGTTTTGAAAAAATTGTAAACAACCCTCCACTGCGACTCTATAAGTTGCGTATGTGTGCCATCCTTTCCCCCCAAAAAGGGGTTTTGGGATCCGAGTTATTGACTTTTTTATGTATGTAGCCAAACTCTGACAAAGAATCATGAGCCCTCCAACATTCAATATGTATAGTCACATCGATCTGCTTTTGTATGAGTGGGATAATCACCTCTGCTGATCTTACATTTTCGGGACACACTTCCAGACGAAGATACTTTGACGCGTTTTCTATTATGCCTAACACCCAGTACCCTTCAATATGACGTCCTTTAACAAATATAATTTAAATTATACAATAACTACAAAATTTCTAAAAAAGGTGAATATAAGTATAATAACACGATCTTGATTAAATTTACCTTTATCGTATCTCCTTTTCCCAAACATGCTTTTTTCTACTTATACGATTTTCTTTGGTCCACTAATTTTACCATGAACTTTAAGGTGTTTCTCTATGTAATATATGACTACCACCTCTCTACAGTATGAATACCAGTCAACTATGGTATTTGGACTGAAACTGCCTATTAGTGTCAAGTTTTTCCAAAATGTCACGAAAGCTCCACATATTTAAAATCTCATTGACATCCATATACATGCTATCAGAATAGAAATCAAAAACTATCGCATCAGAAAACAGCCCCGCTACATCAGAACACGGCCCCGCTACATCAGGACATGGCTCCGCTACATCAGGACACGTCCCCGCTACATCAAAAGATGCTTCCTCCACCAGTTCGTAATCGCTTATTATGAAGTCCAGTAAAAGAGACAAGGTCCAGAGTTAAGCAATCCAAACAAACTTCAAAAGAAAGCCGGTAGTCAACGTAAAAGGAATCAAAATAACAAAAAAAAACAGGGTAAGTCGTTGAAAAATAAAAAAATAACAGAAGAAAGCATATTCGCTTAACTACTAGAGAAAAGGAATCAAATGGTGGCAATTAAAAAGGAAAAAAAATGATGACAATAGAAATTAAAATTATTTTTATCAATATTTTTATGGAAATACATCGATTTCCAAAAATTATATCAAATAATATTGATATTAAATAGCTCAACATTTCGACTTTATTTAAAAATCGATAACTGTTTATTGACATATAACATCTCTACATTTTGTTGGCCAAGCCATAAAGTAGAAAAGTGACAGTAACACTCTGACTCTCCTCCTTTTCAACATCGAATCACACGTCACCGAATGGTGATGGTACTTATCAGACACCTTCGTACGTGGAATCCATCTCGGCCTAGCACTGAGGAGTAGTTAACACGGAATTACAAAACGCACTTGCAAAACACAGTTTTTGTAGTAACTATAGTCGAGGTGGGGAAGTCCGTCAGTGCGGGAACTCCATACACCTCTCGATATCTTCGTGTTTGAAAAGAAACGATGGCATCAAATAGGTCAGTAGAGCTAAGACACCATTTAATTCTATGTTTAAATTGTAGTCGACGTTAAATACCGTATATCTATAATATTACAACATTTTAAACATGTCATGTCTATACATTGAAGCTATTTAAAAAAAAAACAACCGGGATAGACTATATAAACGACGGAGAACACGATGCAATTTTTTTAGATTTCTTCTCTGTTTGTTCGGGATTCACGTAAAAGCCACCGGGCCGATTTCGATGCGGTTTTCCCTGATCGATAGCAAATTTTTAGACTTAAAATCTGCGCTACTTTTTATACCGGGATTCCCGAGGATTTTTTTGTGGAAATCATTTAAAATGGCCTATAAAAGAAAATCGAATTCCAATGCAATTTTTTCACTGATCGATAGCAAATTTTATGTAATAAAATATGTCATATTTTTTACCCCGAAAATCTCTCGGGAATTTTTCAGGGAGTGGTTTTAAGTTGTTGGGTTGCATAAAATTAACTGATTCAAACACAGTTTTCACTAAAACGATAGGTTACATGCTTTTTTACATGCTAGTGTCCCGAGAATACCACGGGATTACAAGTCAAGTGTGGACGAAGTCGCGGGAATATACTAGTAAAAGCTATTATAATAATAGAAAAAGAAATAAAGAACCTCTGCCTTGCCTAATAACAGAAGAGGATGATAATTTAAAAAAAACACTTTGACGTTCCTTTTTCAACTATTGTCATTAAATCCTCTTTTGCCAATTCTCTCTACTACAACACAAGCGCTTCAAAACAAGCCCCAAAGAAGCAGTTACCAGGGGAAATCGGAAAATAATTTCCGCCGATTTCATTCGGTAGACTTGGCGTAATATTATTAGCTGAATCCGAAACCGCTTGTTAAGTTCGCTATTAGTGTATCTAACTAATACATTCAAAGAACATTGTAAATCAACATTAATGTTGCGGCGGCGCTGGATTTGATGATAACAATGGACTATGTCAATTTTGTAGAAAAGGATGTGTTGGGTAATTTAGGTGGGAATATGAGAATGAGCACGCACGTACCTGATTAATGGGAATGAAATGCAGCTGCTCCTCACTTTCACTTCTTCACTTCAGTTCACATGTTATATGTTTATAGTATTTAATTATACACATTTATGGTGTGTTGCGGGCGCGGTATATTTTAAATGTTAAATTATGTTATTTTATTTACAAGGCAGAGCGATTTTATTTTATTGATGAAATCACAATGAATGACTGACGTGCGTGCGAAAGGAGAACGCGCCGTCAAATTTGAAGGGGGAATTTAAATACTATGTAAGAAAAAAGTTTGAATAGTTCGAAAGGAGGTTTATATGGTGGTACCAATTAAAATATAGAAATAACATTTCTTAACTATTATTATCTGTTTATTACCTGTTTATTACTTGTAAGAGGATTAATTGGCATTAGCAGTTTAGCACTTAATGTGTAATGAGCAGGTTATTTTAGTATGTTAGATTAATTTATCAAAATATGAGATTTTTTCTTTCTCTTTTAGTTCTCTGATTAAATATTGTAATTAGTTTTAAATGTGGTGCTCTGTTGATAGGTCACTTTTTTATTTATTGCATGAGTACAGCAGACAGACAGACGGCCCATCTGATTGATGGACAATTTGTAACACCAAAGGTGCTTACTACCAATGTGCTGCCGCTCTCTAAAGGGAGGCTGAAACCTGGCCACAAATGCCGGAACACAACTCATGGTTGTTATGGCGATATACTCTAGATCATGTTTGGTAGCCATCCAGGCCGGTAAATACCCTGCCATCTGGCAGTGGGTTATATTGTCGCGTCTTACGACAGGCCGCCTGGCTCCAGGAGATTGTATTCTATTTCCGTTCCTGCATGGATATAACCCTCATTATAACTAATATGTTATTAATATAATAAGAGTACCTGATAATTATCCTAACAGTTTAAAATAAAATGAAAAATAAATGCAATCAACTACTAATAAATAGCAACAAAAAATAAACTTCACATTTGCGGCGTATAAATTCTCAAAATATGCTCTGTGTATAATAATGTATAAGGAATGTAATACGTCGCTGGTTCTTCAAATAAAGTCTTTCTTTCTTTCTTTCATTTTTTTAATTTTTTTTTCTAATATTCTTACTATAATTAATTAATATATTCGATTGTAGCACAGAAATATCATGGGTTTATTCGTGCCGCAGAGAGTCGTGTAAAATACATTCAGGTATGATACATAGTGATATTTTTAAGATGAATTTACACAATATTATTGTTATATCAAAAATGGGAGCAGAGGCAAGGAAATGTTATCATCATTCACTACTACAGACATACATAATTAAATAAATTATAATGATATAAATTACACATACCTACATACGAGCAATAATATAATTCTACTTAAGGCTTGTAGCAACGGCAACGTCCCTGAGGATTTGTCAGTACTGATTTTTCGAGCAATATCGGGAATTCACAGACGCGGTCGTTTTTCAGATGCATTATTATTTTATTATGAATAAAAGCGCCTGTAGAAATTGTACTACTGGTACGCGTATACATGTTTGCCATCCCACTTTTCGTCGTAGATACTCTTCAGTAAGGGTTGCCCTCGATTTCTTTGGGATCTACTCATCAGATCCTGATTCGGTGACAATGGGACCACTTTGGAGTATGCTCCTTCTAATAAAAAAATATTGTAAATCGGTCCATAATTGACAGAGATATAGCGTAACAAACAAATTTCGAGGGTTTCTCTCGAATTACCTGGGAACCACTCATCAGATCGTAACTTGGTGACTATGAGAGTACTCGGGGAGTATACTCTTTCGAATAAAACAAAAAATTTGAAAATCAGTCCACAATTGATGAAAAAATCGCACAAAAAGCACACATGCCTCCTCCTTTTTGAAGCCGGCTAAATATTCTCTTTTTCTTTGTTAGATATTATCTTATATTCGAAAAACACTATACTAAATATTAATAATGTACGAAAACTATTAATATTAAGGCAGACATTAAAGTATCCAAAATGTTGTTATTAAAACTTTTAATTCGTAATGTTTATTTTAACTTGGATAATGTTCTAAATAAGTTTGCCTTTGAACTTTCCAAAAGTCTAAAAGAAACTGCCATCTTTTTTCATTGAGTTGCCAAAGCTTTTAACATTTTCATTCGATTGTTCTCAGAATTTGTTACAAAGTTTCGATACTGTTTTTTGATAGTTTTGAATTGATTTTACGTGTTTTATTCATTGGATTCAGAAAACGGATTACTATAATTCTTGAGGTTAAATTTGGTAGGTGTCACATTTAACACTAAATTCTAAACATCGTCCAAAAGAGCACACGTTAAAATATAACTTTACTATCATTATAATTTTAAAATAACGTGATAGAAATAATTTTAATTTCTGTTTAAACAATAATTCATCATTTGATTTCTTCGAAATTATGTCATAACTTGGACTGAAAGTGGACCCGTCATTAACGTAATTAAAAAATACGCTGAAACCCAACAGCAATGGCTCATGACCTTGTAAATGTCGAGGCTATCCAGCTCCTTGATAATACAGATTTATTAAGAAGACTCAAAAGGACAAAACCATTTTAGTTAGTGTTATAATACTCTCATAATAATAAAGTGTAGTGCTGCTATGTGCTAAAAATTAACAAAGAACGCATGAACAAAGTGTCTTATCCTTAATAAAGACAATAGGAAACTAAAAAACAAAGAGTCAATCTGGAAAAAGTGTTAAGAGAAAACTCTATCGCACTTAGAATAATAATTATAACTTAAGTTTTCAAGTATATTATGCACCATCAATTAAGTTACAATAGCAGTCCATTTAGTTACCATTATTCTCGGTGTGAGAATAGTGCTCAATCGTTTTTCTCCGCAGGGCGCTCCACGCGAATGGGCCGATAATTGATTTTTAATCTCATTGAGGGGCTCGGTACACGACGTACCACTTATAGCGAGCCTTTTACTCTGAACATGCATGCGACATCGATGTTACAATACATAATATTATAAAACTGTAGACTTTTATTTCTTACATTTTTTGTTTTTGAGTGTTTGTTCGGGATTCACACAAATTCGAATGTTTTTATTCAAAATAAGTTCTACTGGAGAACACTTTTTGAAGGTCATATATATAGGTTAAAATTTAATTTTACTTCCCAGTCTATGTACACCGCTTTGCAACGTGTTATTGCTGTAAAGGAGAAGAAGCGGCAAGAAACTCCCCAGCAACACGTCTAGCTAAAAATTGTTTTTCTTTATATTTCTCATTCTATTTATATCTCAAGTTCTCTTTTTTTTAAGTTTTATATAGAATGACTTTTGAAGAATTAATGGAGTTCTAGCAAACAGTGCATATTCAATGAGACAGAGACAGAATAAAAGTAAAGAAAAATATTATTACAGTTATAATAAAGATACGACGTACTAATTTTTATTTTCTTTTTTGCTGCAACATATCTCCATAAATTCCTTACAAGCTTGGCAAGACAAAAACTAGCAGGCCAATTTCGATGCGGTTTTCGCTGCTCGACAGTAAATTTCCTGACTTAAAATCTTCGGTACTTTAAATCCCGAGAATTTTCGAAAACATTTCATTCCAATGCGTAATTTTCACTGATCGATAAAATATTTAATAAACAATTGTACAATTGTTTGCGGTAATTTTCAGGATTCACGTATTTTCACGCTAAAAAATCTTTTTAAATAAATTACCCTACTGAAAATAACCTTTAATTTTATATTCAGCAAAATAACTATAATCTTTGTAACCTGCCCAATTTGGACAAAGTCGCGAGCAAACGCTAGTTCTTATTAAAATTGTAAAGGTTTTTAATAGCGGATTTCGTTAAATATACTTCATTCGCTGTTGCCGTAACAACGACGTATTCGTTAGTGAATTGCAACGGCAACGCCAAATGAAATAGGACGTCATTTACTAGGATAAAATGTATCCTAAGTGTTGACCCGGGATATAAGCTAGTACTGTGGAGTTTCGTTTAGATCCGTTCAGTAGTTATTACAGTAATGGTCTCAAAGACATACAGATAAAAATTTGCTGGGCTGCATTAGCTTCCTAATTTATTTTCATTTTTAAACATACATTAAAAACTCGCATCTTTTACAGATTTATTATTAAGTATATATTATAGATTTAGCATACACTTTTCTTTAATACTTTCAGTTATTTTAATATATATTTAATTTACACCTAAATTAATACTTATTTCAAATATATTATATTTTGAATAAGTATTATTGTAAGTGTAAATTGCTTTTTTTTTAAAGTTATGATTTTTTTAAACTTTTTTATTTCAAACTTTTTAATAATTAAACTTTAATTATTATTATTGATCTATAATTTATTTTTCATGGAATGGATTAAAACTATATAACTTAAACAGTAGTCATATGTGTAGTTGATTCGTAGTATGGAATTATTTTACAATTACTTTCCTAATCCTACTTCGCAAACGAACAGTATCGTTTACATGAAATTTTATAAAAATTGGTTCAGTTCTTTCACTGTAAAAGTATAACAGACATAGAGTTACTTTTGTAATTATGTCTAGAATAACATAAGTATAGACTGCAATATCGTACAGACAAGAAGTCGGTCGTCTACTTAGCCATCGAACATCGGAATAGATGGAAATATTTCATCAGAGCAACGTTTAGCTTAGCATTCGGTTAGTTAAGTTCCGTTCGAAGGGTTCACTTCAATCGGAATTTGGATTGGCTGCTGATGCAATTTTTGCAATCTGCATCGCAGCATAAACATGGATTTAAGCGGAAGATGATTTTTAGTAATAATTTTACCGATATCTCTTCAAAGATCGTTAACAATTACTTAAAATTTAAGGTTAAATGAGCAGTATTCGAATTGTTTTGTAGGAGTTAAGTCCATCCCCGTATAGATATGATTTCCTAGAAAAGCAGTGCCGTCATAAAGCGGCCGTTAGGCTGAAGTAAATAAGTTACGTTGTAACGGTGACATTATGTAAAAACATCTACCTTTTTACTTTTAATGTATCTACATTCTACAGATAAAAAATATACTATTTTGTTGTTTTAGCCTTAATACCGTTATAATAATATTCCCCGTCCCCAAATTAAGCAAGTTACGCTTGTGTTATGGGTAATATACAACGTACCACTCTGGGGCCGAGCCCAGACACCCAGACCATAGTAAATAACGGAGAAATTACGTTTCCGAAATTTACTATACCAGGAATCGAACCCGAAACCTCTGCGTTGCAGTGAGGTAGGCCGGCAACGGCTTAGCCCGCTCAACCACAGAGGCCGTCAAAATGCCGTTATACAAGTAAACCATAAAAATTACAACATTTTGCAACATGTTGTTGTTATAACAGTGTATATGGTAATTGTTATGGTTTGCTCGGCACCGACTTCAAGATGTAGAAAATGTTATATTATTTTGTCTCTTAATAAACTAAATAAAATCTTAGTCAAAAATCTTTATTAAGTTAAGTTTATTAAGTTTTATACTTTTTAGTTTTTGAAGTCGGTTTTTTAAACGAAGTTTTTTTTATTTGTTACTTTTTAGTGTCTAGCTATGGCTGGGCCTACGAAAGGTGCCGCGCGCCTTAAAAAATATAGGTCCCAAGAAACGGTAACGGATATTTGTTTCATAAAAAATGTTCATAAAATGAAAACTACTGGGCCAAACGATGTTAAATTTTTAGGAGACCAAATGGCAACTATTCCGCATCAAACTACAAAATAATCACGTAAATTGGATCATAAATCTTAGAGTAAGAGGTGTATATACATAAAAAAAAAATTAAAAAAACATGCCAATCAAATTGAGAACCTCCTCCTTTTGGAAGTCAGTTAAAAATGTCCACAAACCGTTCGGTACCGTAAAGCCGTCCGTCATGCAAATGGCGGCAGCGCTATTTGACGTTACGGTGTCAAGCACCGCTCTCTAACAAACTACCACATCTTGTTTTTACAGACAACGTATAAGTAACGTCATTGAACATTATACTAGGTTGCTAGAGGACCGTATCCTCTTGCAAGAGTGTCATATTTGGTAAAACCGAGGCGGAGCAGGAGTGTAAGCGTACCAGTCTGGTCCTCTCTCGCCGAAAGAGAACAGATTCGCCAGAATGCGTTCATCGATATTCAGTCACCATGATCTCCCCAGGGAAACGTTCACACCCGCCACTAGCATCGTCGAGAGGAGAGCGCGCCGTGTCCCACTCGCTCCCGTCTCACCTCCCGTGGGGTGAGTTACAGATGGCCGCAAAGACATGCTTCCCCCGATATGAAAGAGGTCTATACCCCCTCCAAGCCGTTAAAGTAGCATATAGTACAAAATAGCTAAAGTCAAAATGATAAATGAGCGATTTTATTTGAGAAAAATTGAACCTTACTCTTTAAAACGTTAGGCATTCATTTGCTGTATTATTTATAACGCCGTGAAATAACGTTGAGAATGCAACGTATTATTTCATTTCACAGTTCCAATAATCACTTGCAGTTTTAGTTGTCACCGTGAGACATCGCGCTACTGTTATTTTATCGTCACTTCTAAAATATCGGTTGGTGATTTTTCACCGGTGAAATAGCAGTGATAAAATGAAATAACTTCCCATCAATGATTGCTATTTTAAAGTAGCTGTAAGTTCCATCACTAGTACACGAGTTATCTGTCAATGTTAAACGTCATCAATAATGTCGCGTCTCAAATAACCCCTTAAACCCTTGGGTACATCTGCGTGACACATATAACACTATCATTATTCCAGATGTAATAGGAGCATTACAGTAATACGTTACTAGGTTGATATTTCAAAGCAACCCACTCGACAAAAATGGCATAATACTTGTTTATAATTATTATTAGATAATAATAATTTTCCCTGTGAAAGACTATCCGGCTTTTTGACTGAAAAATTCGATTTCAGTGATTGCAAAACCACGCTGGGGAACATCCGAGTTTGCTCGCATTAATATAATATCCCTTTGAACTATAATATATTCTCTTCACGTGTTGTTTTTGCGGCGTACATGGTACGGGCATGCTGTGTTCGTAACTTATAATATTTTTCTTAGACAAAATGTACTAAACTGATTTCCGCGAACTTAGTTTTTAGAGGTTAAGCTATCACTTATTTGAGGTATTGTATAAAGAACAAAATGTTTTTGTATATTTTAGTTTACGTCTAGAAAAAGGTAGAAGACAAACACAAAAAATGGATTTCATTTTACATCCAGAGTAGGATAGTTGACAATTAAATCTACTCGTGATTTAGCGTTCAATCTTAGTTAAGTTGCGTCCATTTCAGAGCCGGGGACCAATTTTAAATTTTTTCTCTTTTTCATCAATACAACTGAGATGCTTTATTATCTTAAAAACTCTTAACGCCTCGTATAATCTGTATGAGTGTAACAATAACCATTGGCACATCAGTGGTGTTTCACCCCATCTATCGGGGTAGCTATATTTGGAATGAAAGGGTCAGAATCGTGCAAACCGGTTTTTAAATCTCACAATCTCCTTAGTATGGCTAATTTCTATATACTACTTGAAATCGCAAAGTTTGTACAATTCAATGGGTCTTTGTTTGAAGAATATAACAATGTTAACGCAAGTAAAATTAAAGATACTTGTGCCTGGGTCTTTTCGGAAGAAACTGTATTTATATGGCTTCTCTTATTTATGACTCTTTGCCAACTGAAATTATAAATGTACCCACAAGAAAATCCACTGTAGTCTTAAGAAAGTGGCTGATCAAAGACTGTTTCTATACTGTAGATGAATTTCTCCAAAAAAGTGCTTGTCGTTATTATCTATATGGGAAAGCTTACTGATTTATTTGTTATTTTTTCATTTGACATAATTTGTTTATTTATTACCAAAGCTTATTTGATATGTTTCTGAATTAGAATATTTATGTAAATTTAACTTTAGAATTTAAGTCATTTTGTATACCACTATGTAGTAGAATGTACTGTGCATCTACGAGTGTATAACAACTGTATAAACTACATTGTTGCAAATAAATATATTGATTGATATCATCGATGCACCACTCAGCATAAATCAAGCCCACAAGAGGCAAGAGGTGACAAACGCCCTTCTTTTACGGCATTTGACTTTATTCGATATAGTTTTATTATATCTTTATGTAGCGACATTAATGATAGCTTCTTATCATATTACATTTATATTAATATACCTAATAGTAACCGAGAAAATAAATGTGACATACTTTGATAGACAGACAGACGGAAGGGCGAACATTACGAAAACGTAAGGATTAGACTGCCTCCGTGGTTGAGCGAGCTAAACCTTTGCCGGCTTACATCACTGCAACGCAGAAGCTCTGGGTTCGATTCATGATATAGTAAATTTTGGAAACGAATTTTCTCCATTATTTACTATGGTTTGGGTATCTGGGATCGGCCCCAGGTTAATCCGTTGTATATTACCCATAACACAAGCATAACTTGCTTAATTTGTATTGTATGGTATGTACAATATGTGTGTTTGTCTGCCAATTATTATTATTATTATTACATTATATATACATACATATATTATTATTTATCCGTGCAGGAACGGAGAAAGAATACAATTTCCAGCGGCCGGGCAGCCTGTCATAAGAGGCAACAAAACAACCTACAGCCATGTGGTAGGGCATTTGTCCGAATGGATGGCTACCACCCTTGGTCTAAAGTATGTCGCCATAACAACCTTGAGTTGTGTTCCGGCGTTAGTGGCCAGGTTCCAGTCTCCCTTAAGAGAGCAGCAGCGCATTTGTAGCACCTTTGGTGTTGCAAATGTCCATAGGCAATGGTAACCGCTTTCCGTCAAGTGGGCCGTCTGCCTGTCTGCCGAACTCATGCAATAAAAAAAAACATTTTTGTGAAATTTCAACAGAAACTTAAAAGAATGACAAGAACTAGTAATCAGTAGAAATAGAAACTTTATTTATTTTCTCACGCAACAATTTACAAATAATATGATACACCTGTTGTGTGAGATTGCTGCCTATTGTAGATCTGTACCTCTATTACATACAGGTCATCAGTGCTCCACTCCATGGCTAAAAACTAACTACATACTAATTATAAGATAATGTGTGTGTGTGCATGTGTGTATATGTGTGTATGAAATAATTCTAATAAAGATAAGACATGTATCAATAGACTTATTATATTATTAGTAAGTACATGAATTTAAGATTACGTATACACTTACCCCAGGGAACTTGTAAAACGTCCACGTAACATAACAAATGCGGTAGGTACGACTGAATGTATCTCCATTATATTACGATGCGGCAGCTGCAACATCTGGAGCGAGTGCATCGTATTACTCTCAAACTATGAAAGCATTAGAAACTGTATTTTGAAACGATTTTCTCGGTCTTTGAACTACGTACATCCGATAAAAACAGCGATTAAATGAATACGAGTAATATATGATCCAATGTGATTTTTAGTCATTCTTTCATATTTCTAATAAATACGAAAGTAGGTCTTTTTGTTACGCTTTTATGGCAAAACATCTGTACCAATTTTGACGAAACAAAATATGAATGTAGGTAATTATGAAATGTGACTGAAAAAATTATTAACAATACTTTATTTTTATTCTGAATTTATGAATTACATAAGACCGTCAAATCGCTGACTGGCACGCTGAGCACTGGCCGTGTATAATTCTTTTACCGTCAAGGCTGTAAAGCTTTGGAACGCCCTGCAAATTGCTAGCAGACAAGCAAAATCGCTTCCGATATTAGAAAACGATGATCGACGAAAAAATTACCTGTCCTTGAAATATGATGATATTTAAATGTATGTACATACATATTTATCTATAAAATTATATATTTTTGTAGATATGTATATTAAGTATATATCTATTTAATATATAGAACATCTGTATATACTGAATTTATATATTTATTACTAGAATGTAAGAAATTGTACTATGTATTATGTATATCACCATCGTTATTATAATCTCAATTCATTCCGGGGTTGTCTGGAGGACATCGCTTTTTAGTGATAAGACTGCCCTTTGTGCATAATGAGACATAGTTTTAGTCGTAAGTTCTTTTTTGTATTGGTCTACAATAAAGAGTTATTAACTGATTGAATAACAGCCCATAAACGTTATACTGCTTGGCTAGGACCTCCTATTTTTTATAGGGAACGGATGGTATACTCAGCCACGCTTGCCTAAGGCGGATTGGCCGGGTTTGACACACCGGTTTTCTCGATGTGCAGATTTCATTACGATGTTTTCCTTCACTGCCTAAGTGGTGCACGATTTTTAAGCCAAGATTCGAACCGGTGGCATTTGACTTTGGGACGCTTAGCCTTTTTTTATTGAGGCAGCGGAAATACATTTCGTACACTACCGGGTCCTTTACTGGGATTAGACCAAAGCAATGAGAGGTATCCACTGAAGATAGCGCAGATAACAGAGTCCATTGCCGGCATGTGTGGGGACTCAGCAACCCCTCTCTATGTGGAGAGGTAACCTATGTGCTAATACCCCACTAAAACCATCTTCCTCCCATGTGCCCCGCGCTTATGGTAGGAAGAGCGCGAGACTTAGAAGGTAGGGGGATGCTTACGCTTGTGTTAACCGCTAACTACCACGGCTTGTACTACTGACAGACCGGTTCTCCGAGTGAACTAATAATATGAAACGTTTCATTTAGTACAGTGTTCTAGAGAATCGGTTCCTAAAAGTACATCATTCATGAACTACACAATACTAGTTTGTTCGGTATACGCTATACAGATTCTGGATATTATAATGTGTTTAATTAAATGTACCAATCTATAATATTATAAAATTCTATAAATACCGTATCTGTACATTGAAGCCATTTAAAAAATAACAACTGGAATACACTATATACACTGTAAATCTGCGAATCCCGCGGGAATCTTCTGGGAATGATTTAAAATGGCCAGAGTGAAGAAAAGATCGAATTTCAATGCGATTTTTTCACTGGTCTGTAGCAAATGTTATGTAATAAAATATGTGATTTTTATATTGGGATTTTTCCCGGGAGCTGGTCAGGTACATAAAAATTAGCTTATTCCGAGAGAGTTTTCACTAAAACAATGGCTTACATTATTTTTTAAATGCTGTGGTAGTCTGTGTCCCGGGAATCCCGTGGGAATTTCAAGTCAAACGTGGATGGTTAAAAAAAAGCCTGAGATAATATATAAATATTAATGATGAACAAATCTTTTTCAGCTAGACGTGTTGCTGGGGAGATTCTTGCCGCTTCTTCTTCTTCGAACAGCAATAACACATTGCGAAGCGGTGTACATAGAATAGGAAGTAGATTTAAATTTTGACTTACATGTATGACCTTCAAAAAGTGTTCTCCAGTGGAACTTACTTTGAATAAAAACTTTTGAATTTGAATTTGACGAAGTTGTGGGCATATCCTAGTTATGAATATATGAAGACCGCTATGCTTTCCACAAAGTGTCACCTAATTAAGTCTAATTTTCTCTTATTAAAGACACGTTTAGTGAGTCTATTTAAATGTAGGGGTCCAAAAATATTTTATGTAAGCCAGTAGCTTACAATTTTATCTTTTGTTTCAGGTGTTATAATCACATTTCAACCTGGATTTCAACTAGAGCTTAAGTCCAACAAAAGGTAAGTGCTAAGGCTCTTTATAAACCCAAGTAGATATGAGCACAGAGGAGAGGAAAAAACTTAGCGGCTAGGTATTATCTAGGGATACTGAGTGTAATTAACGCACGAATAAACGAGATCATTTTTTGGGGAATTTTAAGGTATTATGTTTTGCTGTGCACTTTTCTTTTCATGAAATGTGATGTACACTGCAGCAGTAGGCATATATGCGTACACACGCAAACCCACACATACATACACACACTACATACATCACACTTCATTCTGACGTACGTTTTTGACATTGACAAGATTTTATAAAAACCGACTCTCATACTTATTTTTTTTTCTATATTGACTACAGTTTTTTTGTTTATTTGACTGAATTTCGATGACATAATTTCAATTTCAATTAAAATAACTTAATTTATTCTCTTTGTATAAGTTTGGTCTACAAAATAAAATCCATTATTGACTAATTGTGCTGTTTTTAAAATGTACCGCCTTTTGTAATGTATAGTGTCAAGCGTGTGATCTTTGTTCAGTAATAATAAGTAAATAATATCATCACGTTAGCTGCAAATGAGAATAATTATATATTTTAGTATCTGTACTAATGCGAAAGTAACTCTACCTGTCTGTTACGCTTTTAAACGAAATATAAATTTCTGATTTTGCTGAAATTGGTATATATATAGTCTCAGTACCAGGAATGAATAGAGGATACATGTAATCCCGGAAAATGGGATAGGATTTTTTGTGGGAGGGATAGGAATTTTGGGCGAATAACCTCTAGATGAATTAATAATGCAACGCATGTGAATGCTTGCTCTCAAAGTAAAAAAGAAATAGTAGTTTAAAGCAAGCATTATTGTGCTTTTAGTGAAAATCTCAACTGTTTAGTGAAATTTTCTTGTTTGAGTTGCGACAATAATAATTGGTGACATCTAAAGATCAACAACTTGTTTGAGACTTTGACTCCAACTTTCGCATACTGCGTACTCCTTTGATGGTTACTTTAGTCCTTAACTACTTGACACGAGCTATCCTTATGTCAAATCCCGATTGTGTACGGTATTCCGGTATACCCGTTTCAGAATCTCGGTTTTTCTATTATATTTTTTTCCACTGCTTACGGCTTACAGTATTTCTTAAAGCAAGATTGTTGCCCAGTGAAAATCTATACAAAGCCTTTATTTTTTTACTTACCTGAGTTCTATCTGTATTTTAATGAAAATAGAAAAGGTACCGTTATGTCCGTCAAAACTTTCAGCTGACCCTTTTCAAAACACATATGCTAGATGCTTTGAAGAAATCTAAATATAGGTCTAAAAGTCGTTGTAGCGTAATGGCTAGCGCACGCGTCCCAAACTCAAAGGGCGCGGGTTCGATCCTGGCCGGAACGCGTGCACCACTTAGGTCAGTTTTCTGACCTAATGTGCATATTGTTACAATTACCACGTGCTAATAACAGTGGAGGAAAACATCGTGATGCAACTTGCACATCGAGATAGCCGATATGTCAAACCTGCTAAGCCGCCTTGAACAAACGTGGCGGGTATACTGTCCGTTCGCCTATACTGGGAGGCCCGAGCCCAGCAGTGGCACAATTAAGGGCTGTTATTATTATAAATATAGGCCTGTAAAAAACAGAAGAAATAAGAATTCAGGCTTATTCTTATAATTTAAGACAATATTTTTTCAAGTATGTTTCGATATTTTAGTTTATCATTAGTTATATTTTGTAGAGTTCAATGGTATATTTTGTAATCAAATTCAAAAAAGGAGGATATGCTCAGTTCGTCGTGTAAATATTTTTTATGTGTGTTCAGCCACAACTTTTTTATTACTGAACCGATTTTGATCATTCTTTTTGCGTTGGATTCAATACAGTTTCAAGATAGTTTTATAGACAATTCATTCTTATTGGATATCATATACGTAACTTAAAAGTTAAGAATCAAAAATCTAGCAAAAAAGAAACCGCTTCAAAAGTAACAACAAACAAACAAAAATGTTTTTTTTCTATACAAGCTTCACTGAATCAACTAAAATAAACTAATTATGTACATAAAAAAGAATATGTACAGGACGATTGAGAACCACACAAAAGAGGGGTCTTTTTTGGAAGTAAGTTAAAAAGCACTTGACTTTCATCAACTCTACAGAAGCTGTATATGCGTGGTCCAACAAGCACTTGGCCGATTTATCATATCCTTCCTGTGTGAAGGGATGAGGCGGATGAAGGTCTGGCTAGCGACCCTTGTCAAGGCACAGATGTACGCCCTTCAACAATCCGACCCTGTGCTTATGAAACAATGTATAATAGAAATTTTAATCTTCTTGCCATCTTCAAAGTCAGGTTAAGTTAAGAGTGACAGCGTATGTTATTTCTCTGAGCTATTTGAATTGTTGGTACGTATTGTTGGCAACATAATATATATTGCAGCTAATATGTATTTATAGATATCATAAAACTTCTTTTTCTCTCACCTTCTCTCAATTAGATGTCTTTTTCTTCTTCCATACTCCTGTATTCTGACGTACGTCCTCTGTCACACCACAAATCATTCACAAAATCGAACCATCTCTTTTTTGCTCTACCTTTACATTTATATCCATCACAACATTCATGTCATGAAAATATAGTTGTAGTAAGTAATTAGTCACATAATAATGCCATAATATATGAATATTTAATATAATTTTGGCAGTTGTGAAAATAGGTAGTTGTATTGATATAGGTAGTTGTGTTAAACCTTGTTCCCGCGAACATTCGCTGTTTAAAGCTGGCGCTACTCGAGTTACCGACAATTAACGGAAATCCTTCGCTTCGTTGTTTACGGAAGTTCCTTGGCCTTCCCATGGCCTCACGCAAGCCCTCCAAAGTCCGGGCCATTTTTATGGCCCGTGGTCTTGAGAGACATACATATAAAACATTTAATTAAAAATATGTTTATTAATCGCTATTTTATATGAAATTAGACCATAAGATTGCGGTAACACGTTTAGAGATGAGCCTAAAATTAATGCTTGCCGTGAAACTGATAGTGTATGTGTAACAAACAATGTCTTTTCAAAATGTTCATATAAATAGCTGTAATAGGTTTCTTGTCAGGTAAGCTTCTCGCTTCTATTTCGAACAGATCTACAGATAAAGAGATAGACAATTTTATACGAGTTCAGTTTTGCCCAAATGATTCGAATAATATATTCATTATACAAAAAAAAATTGAAGGGTAATTAAAATTAATTTGTGAATTGATTGTATAAAAGCGTGTGGATGTCAATCTATTCGTTAAAGGTCTAGCATGAATAAAAGGAATTTTAGTTTCCTCTTCGTCTATCAATCTCATTCCTGTAATTTGCGCTCAAATGATAATCTTCTGCTAACGATACCTAAACACACTTCGTCCTTCGTAGGGAATTCTTTTGCCGTACAGGCTGTTTACCTGTGGAACTCCCCCCTCCCCTTGAAAATCAGAAAGCTACATCCATTTCTACATTCAAACTCTTGATCACTGACCATTATTTGTCCATTAAATAAAATTTGTTGCAGTAAATGGAATTGTATGATTGTTTGCATGTAGGTACATGTAATTTATATTATTATAATCTATTTAATTAGGTAGAATCTATATTAGTTTATTATTATTTTGTTTGTTCTTTAATTATATTTAATTACGATTAAATTACTTTTAATTTAGTTAAACCATCAAATATTATTTAATTTTTCTTGTAATGTCTCCTCGGACACCGGGTTGCATGGAAGAGATCTCTATAAGCGATAAGGCCGCCCATTGTTCTAATGGAAATGTATTTATATTAAATATCTAGGTTTAAGTTATGGTGAACATAAAGAGTTTTCATTAATTCATTCAAAAGCTTCTACGGTACAATTTTATAGTATGAAACAAAACGTCGTTTCGTTGCTATTGTTACACGCCGACAGAAGTGGATGCACACCTGCCTGCCATAAAACAGCCTATTGTGTATTGTACTCGTTTATGGCCGTTCGCAGGCATAATTACGCAGGTGTGCAGCCATATTGTATCGGTGCAGTATATAGCAATGGCCCAATGGGGAGATCGACAGTTTAGCGATGGTTACAAGCGAGACAAGACGTGTGTACATTCGATAAGCTGTATAGTGACGGACTTTGTGCGTGTTATTGAATCGTGTATTACGTTTGTACTGGCTGTGTCCAGTTATATTTGTACCTGTGTTATACGTGTTTGTATAGTTCTAATAAATTCTATAGTAATTCCAACGGCATTTTAATTCGAGTCCCGCACTCGTAACATTATTGATTACATTTTATCTACAGTAAATTATAGACGAAACTACTAAGTGTGTAATTGATGCTTATCAATAGTTAAAGAAGTTCTTACACATTTTTTAATATATTTGTGAGTTTTCTTATCTTTCTGTTCTTTTATTCTCTTTTAGTCGTGTACATGGTACATTATTAAATCTAGTACAATAAAGTAATCGGCCTACCTACTACTACGCTACCGTTGGGCCGAAATTAACTTGTCCTGACCGAACCTTCGGTTCCATATTTCTTAGACAAATGGACATCTGGTTTTGTGACAAGGGGCTGGCTTGACTAATGACTGCAGGCGAACATTGAGCTTTAGTAAGTTGCTGCTCGGCTACGGTTTAGGGAATTTTATTTGGATTGGACCAAGTGCGTAGTAGAGTTCCGTGCAGACGATGAACGTTCATTGTTAAGTTTTCATAGCTACGAAATCGTAAAAGTTTTATTTATAAAAAAACATTATTTCAAAAAGTAGGTAGTTAATATATTTTACAAACCAACTTTCCTTAAAAGGATTGTATGAGCTTATAATACTAGTACCAATTTTAATGTATGGCTGTAAATCCTGGACACTTACACTTGCCCTACACCATCGGTTGAATTTTGGCATTACTTGTGTAGAGCTTATGTCAAATTTTAACCGATAGTAAGGCAAATGACGGGCGGTAAGATATAGGCACCGGCCGTGTTGAAAAGAGGAAGATTCTTAGAAAAATTTGGGCTTACCAAAAACGGAAGATGGTAGCTGACGGGTCCTGGAGGAAACAAAAAACTTCGTGGCTGAGCCCAACCTAATTATCACCGTCTCCACTAGCTCACGTAGAGCGGATTGGGGAGGATTGAAGTGTGAGAAAAGCATACCTTGTACGGCCATCCGGTCGGCAACCGGTTGGCCGCCGTAAGTATCGCTGGAAAGATAAATTGGAAGCTGACCTGGCCGACCTTAAAGCCCACAATTGACAAGACACTGTGCAGGACAGAGGATAGTGCAATGATTTATTTTCGGAGGTCAAGACTCATTTTTGGATGCTAAGACAACGGAGTTAATATTAATTAAACAGTAGTTTTTCATTGGTATAGTAGAAATTAAACACCAGGGCAATAAACTCCAAACACAGTAAAAAAAACCATCAAACATATAGGTCAAAATAACATGGTCGAAATTCACTAGAGAGTCGCACACTCTGACAGCGGCATCGGGTCACGGCTACATTGACTAATGGTTGTAGTGAAACATTGAACTGGTCCAAATAGATTGCCTTGTGTTACTATTGTCAAGAAAATATCAAATTCACTGGCTGATGGATAGTTCTTTTGTTATAAAAAGAAATGTACGTAACAAAATAAAGTGTGAATTTTCCAGGTTAGGTTGATTACGAATCATAAGATCATAAATTTCTTAAAGGATCACTAACTATGTATTGCTTTTAGACGTAATATATATATATATATATATGTCGCAGATTGCGATAGAATTGTAAAGGAATTCGTAAAGTAATATCTGATATGGGAGGTCGGTGTGGCCGTGATAGGTAATATGAAGGTATTTAATAAATTGAAACTATGTATTTATCGTGCTAAGAACATACTGTGACTTTAAATTGAGGGTAGTTATGTTTCTCTTAAAGTACCTGCACTTGACTTTATTAAGTGGTGTTTTAGTTTAATAAAAACTGGGTTGTATTTATATGATGGGATTTATATTGTTGAGCACTTTATAAATGTTTTTAGAATTTTTAATAACCTTTGTAATAAGTTTCAGTTTACCAGATTACTAAAGGGTAATAAACGCTGTGTTGGTTCGACAATATAAAAGGAGGTGAAATTGCCACTGTGTGACCACGTCTGCGTGACCACGGTCTGCGTGACCACGGTCTGCGTGACCACGGTCTGCGTGACCACGGTCTGCGTGACCACGGTCTGCGTGACCACGGTCTGCGTGACCACGGTCTGCGTGACCACGGTCTGCGTGACCACGGTCTGTGTGGCCACGGTCTGTGTGGCCACTTCTGTGTGGCCACGTCTGTGTGGCCACGTCTGTGTGGCCACGTCTGTGTGGCCACGTCTGTGTGACCACGTCTGTGTGACCAAATCTCTGTGACCAAGCTTGTGTGTAAACTTATAACATACACTCGGTACATTAATGAATCTTGCAAATGCTTATTATATCAGGATTCAATGTAAAAAAATCTGAGTATCATTTAAAATAGATGCTTTGGTCGGAGTTATTTTATTGATAAAATACATGTAAAATAATTAATTCAGCTCTAATCGGGTACCAATATTTAGGTGAAATTATTTTTGTGTATGTTCAGGTGGGTCTCTGGATGATTAAGTTTATAGATCTACCGGTAGGTGGCACCGCTAAAGTCTTCCTAAACGGTGAGACCTATTTTGATGTTTTTTTTATTAATTTGATTTTATTAAACTGGATCGAGAATAGTTTAAATTAACTATTGGTCCCGGTAAATATCACTGCAATCGGGTTCTAAGTTTTTATTTCTAAGGGCAGGATAACGTCTGCCGGGTACAGCTAGTGTTGTATAAATGTTATAATTGTATGACAATTTTCTGTCTGATCTTTTTCTCTTTGGTTCTCTGGTGACAGAAGGCAAAGAAAATCAATAAATGACACGCCGCGGGGGACCACGGCTGCGGTAGGATGGCTAAATGTTACAAGATGTCCATCACAGTAGTCATGAGAACCATAGTGTATATTAATATGACATAAACAATCGTCATAGATAATTTAGTGCATCAGTAACTAATTATTATAATTGTTTTTATGATCCTGGCAACACTATGATGTAATTGCTCTTTTTAGGAATGATGCAATGTTATTGTTTTGTAGGGTGGCATTTTTCGTATAAAAGGCGTAGTGGCGTTTAGACTGTGTTCATTCCGCTCGATCATGACATATGCGAGTATGGTATTCGGCCATGCCAAGCCTGCCCTTTTAAAGAAACTAAGTCTTTCAGAATAAATTCATGCGCAGAGCCGTCGGTGCTCCCCTCTATATGCGTAACGTCGACATCCACCGCAATCTGGAGCTTCCCTCCATCAAAAACTACATTACGTCGCTCTCGCGTAAGTATTTCGATCTAACGCCGCACCATCGAAATCCCCTCGTCGTGTCCGCGTCCGATTATAAGCCTCGACGAAAGGCTCTGGTGCGACGACCGCGTAACATCCTCACGAACAAGGTCGACGTTATCACAAAACGACTGGCCCGGATCAGCCCCTCCGCGGTTAGGACGGCAGGCTGGCAGGCACCGACAGACAGACACAGACGGCGGCGTCGACGCCGCCAATCACGATCTCTCCACGTCCCCGCGAGGGACGCCAGGAGACATAGCCCCCCCCCCCATAGGATAGACTGGGCGTGTTGCTGGGAAGTTTCTTTCTCCGTTTCTTCTCTCCCAACCATAACACATTGCGAAACGGCAGTAAGATAGTATAGGCCACCGCGAACCGCCGATCCCGGTCCGCCGGGATCCTTCCTCTCGGGCTTTATATTACACGTCGCCCGCTCTCAATTAGTGCATTGTGTCGCCCGATGGTGGGCATCATTAGATTCATCCCCCTCTCATGGCAACAGTCCAGCCGAGGTGAAACTCCCTAGGGAGCCCCCTCGAGCAAGTTGCCCCCTGGGCTCGAGCGCCTTCGCTTCGCGGGCAATCGCCCCGAAAACCCCGGTAAAGTTGTGAGGTCTTCGGACCAACAACATAAAGTCGAGTCCGATAAAAAAAACTGTGTTCATTGCTTACTGTGCTGTGTGAATATTCACATCAAAGGCTGAACAATAAGGGGAAACCCTGCCCAAATAGTTAATATTTGGTATATTTGGTACTTTCTTACCCAAATCTCTCCTTGCATTTTACACATGCTTGCTCTTTGGTGTGAGTGTGTCATAATTTAAGAACCTAAGTGCCACCCAAGGATTTGTTAGTGCCGTGCATTTTCAAGAGCTGTCTGATTGCCCCATTGGAGGTAGATTCGGAGGTTAGTGGTGCTTATTACCCCATTGGTTTTTGTGCAGGATTTGGCATACCTCTCATTCCCTTAAATATAACCTGCAGTCCACAAATTAATTACTAGAACCAGCGAAGCTGTGTGATAAGTATCCTTGATGATTCTTGTTCAGCACTGCACATTGTCCAACAAAACCATGCCCTAGTTTTTTGTCGTATTTCTCGCTCCATCCCAAGGTTGTCTGGATTAGATCTGTCAGCGATAAGATCGCCATTTGTACCTAATTCTAAGTTATTTTTGTGTATTGTTTCATTAATTTTGTTGTACAATAAAGTATATTCTATTCTATTATATTCAACGATTTTAGCAGTTTTTTTTTAATTTTGCCCTTTTAATACTTATTATCGGACCCGGCAGACGTTGTCTTATCCTGAAAAAAAAACCTATGTTACTCAGAGGTAATGTAGCATTATAATGGTGAAATAATTTTTGAAATCTGTACAGTAGTTTTTGTCTTTATTCGTTACAGACATACAAAAATACAAATCTTTCCTCTCATATATTAGTATAGATAAGCAGTATCAGAGAAACTTCGTTAGCGTTACCATGAAGATGACGTATTTGTTACTAATTCCAAATCAAATCAAATCATTTATTGCATAAAAACATGGTTATACAATAGGTCTTGTTATTTTATACAGAGCACATGTTTTTTGCCGGTTGGGCGTATATTTTTTTTTTTAATTTATATCATAGAGGTACACTTATTTGGTTTTAATTATTATCACTAATATTTTATCTTTATCTTATAATTATGTATAATTTTGTATCTATTTTATCTTATAATTATGTATATCCTTTCAAATTTAACAAATACTAAATGACACACAATTTAAATTTATATATGTTTCTAATGATATTTATATGGTACAAATATTATAAATATATTTAAACACTTAACATTCTAACTTATCACTTACATTTAAAACTTATCATTAAGGAACTCAGTTACACTGTAGTAGCTTTTTCTTATTAGTACTTTTTTTAAATGTGATTTAAACAATTTAGTTTTCAGAGCTTTAAGCTCTTTTGGGATTTTATTATATATCTTTGGGGCCATGCATACTATACTCTTATACAGTAAAGTTGTTTTTGCAGGGTGCATACAAAGTTTTTCCAACGGTGGTATAAAAAAAATCGCGACTGCAGCGCCACTTTTTGGTTATTCGTCTATTCCACGGTAAGGAGACCACCTTCGGGATTCGGGGGAATCAGGATAAGAAGTATATTAAGTGTTGACAGACAGACGGATAAAAATTCCATTTTCGTAATCTCCTGGTCCAAATTGTCCCCTGTGATGTTTTTCACATTTTTAAACGTAATTTACACATTTAATAGTATAGATAGATTATCTATGTACTCTTGTTCGTGTGTTTATTTGTACTAGTGGTCGCCCGTGCTCGAA
This sequence comes from Dendrolimus houi, assembly GCA_039645545.1. Classification (NCBI taxonomy): domain Eukaryota; kingdom Metazoa; phylum Arthropoda; class Insecta; order Lepidoptera; family Lasiocampidae; genus Dendrolimus; species Dendrolimus houi. Next base: position 4,008,669 of record CM077126.1, read on the forward strand.
ATTCAACCATAATAATTAATGTCAAAGACTAATCACAGATTTCGCCAAGGCAACAATAAACAAAAGAGTATATATGCGTGTGTGTGTCAAATACATGGTAGTGTGTATAATGTTTTTTTTTTATTGTCTTAATGTATTTTTTATGCATAATTTAAAAAAATTTGCATTCGTCGCTTCTTCTCTGTATAAACTATAAGTGTGCGAAATTTCATACGCCTCCGTTCGAACAATTCTCGTAAAAAGGGGTACAAAGTTTTTGCTTCGCGTATTAATATATAGAAAAGATGTATGTAATTTTTTTTTAATAATGGACCCATCCTGATGTAAACGCACATGCAATGCACGCACCCACGCACGCGCACACACACAAGCTCACTCACACAAATGCTTGTAACATTTGTGGTTTTTTGGTGCGAATATTTTTTCTAATTTCTGGACTCAGAGTCCGGTTCAGTGAAACAGGTCCTTTTTAAAATAACATTGACACCAGGCTCTTTCTAAATCAATGTAATATGTATAATTGTTTATCGTAATTATGTAAAATGTTTGGTTTATTAAGAGTAAATAAATACATTACTCGTATTATTATTATATGTCTGAAGAAATAAATTCCAATCACGAATATCATTCCCCTCCTCAAATAGCGTAGTAATAAAATAAATGGCGCCACCCATAGAGTCATTGTTCAAAAATTTGAATACGACAACATGAAAATCAAATGTCAGAAATTACTTTCAGCTACATTGTAAGAGGGCGTAGTATGATTTGTTAATGGGGGCATCATAATAAGGTTACCATTCAACTTATTAAAATTATATGCCCCTAATAATAGTTATTTAAATTTTAATGTGTTAATCATTTTTATCGTCATTACCATACAGTACTGTTTTGTGTAAGGAGCATGCACACTGGCCCTTAATTCTGCTATTATAATGTCGTCATAATGGCTGTTTTTCGTACAAAAACAACTCGTGACGCCAGTGGTCGAGCATTCTGACGATATTGTAATAGTAGAAGTGGGGTCCTAATCTGATGTTTTGATTGTTCTGATATATAACCAGTTTAAAGTTAAAAATAACCATGATAGCCTGTCTGTGATATTTCTCACTTCTATGTCTGTTTATAAGTACGTCGCAGCTAGTTATTTTAGGAACTACTAAGTAGGTATGGGTAGCTATTGTAAAAACCAGATAAATAGCGGTTGTTAACAAAATAATCACGGCTAAGTTGTCTACTAACTCGCCGGCTGGGTAATGGCTGTCGATTATAACCGAAAACTGGCAAATTTACGGTTTAGCCATCACCCGCTGGTTGACAGTTACTAGTCCCCCCTATTAGCCAAATAACCATCACATCGTTTTTTAGCCAGTTACTGAACTACAATTATACGGATGACATTTTTTTTGAAATTTCGGTGGTTTATCCATCCCTATTTACTAAGACAACAGAAAAATATATTTTATGCATATTAAGTTATTATTCAAAATTATAAAATAAAATCGTTCAAAATAAACATTAAATGGAAATACAGCCGAGTTTACTTTAGTCGAATGTGAAATATAGTAGACTTTGGTCACCTCTACGGAACTCCACTATGTGTGGAAAAATACACACTTGACCGAATTTGTACAGTTTAAAAGATAAGTAAAGTAAATACATTAAATTCAGCTCACTAGCTAATGCTGCCTATTTAATAATCATATCAGTGAAGCCAATTCGATGTAAATTATTGTCGAAATCCAGTCAATTGGACTTAAGACGTCTGTTTCGCTCCACTCGCCTGATTATCATCGATCTCAGATACCGAGGACCTTACAATAACATATAATACAATAAAAAAAAAAATATCAACCAGGTGCGTCTCATATTACTTATACTGGAGTACAGCAGACGGGTTGACGACCAACCTGATGGAAAATTGTCACCGATGCCTATGGACATTTGTAACACCAAAGCTGTTACCTCTATGCTGCCGGATTTGTAATGAGGACGGAACCTGACCACTGATACCGCAACACCAAAAGATTGTTATTGCGGCATACCAGGGACTAGGGGTGGTAGCCATCCAGACCGACAAATGCCCTACCACCTGGCTATGGGGTGTTTTTGTCGCCTCTTAGGACTGGCCATCCGGCCTCAGGAAATTGAATTCTTTCTCCGTTCCACCTGGTTGAGAGTTCTTTGTGCCTCTTTTGATAGGCCTCCCATTCACAAGAAATCGTATTCTTTCTCGGTTACTGGACGGATAAGAGTTTTGTAAAGAGGACCAAAGTCCAATACTTTTGGTATTTAGGTCCCACAAAGAACCCAAATAAAGCATTTATAAATAAATGCCTCACATCTCAAAAACTACTCAAAGCATCTCGTTTAAACAACAAAATACCTTTTTTAAATTTCTTTTTGCATGCAATAAAGAAAACAGGGTATATATCCTGAGTATATCGCTGTTCGCAACAACATTCTTCTAAAATCGTGCTAGACCATTCATTTTTGTCTACAATACGGATAAATGATCATCGTGTATAGGTTGCGGCCAATGATGCTCTTGGAAAATTCACCATTTACAAATCATTCCAGTCCATACTTTCTATTCTGTTTTATGAAGTCTATATCCTTGTAATTACAGTCTAAAATTAACGCTCTTAACACATCGCATTATTTTTACATTTAACGCTACTTCGCGCATATAAATTTTGCCAATATATTACAATGCAATGGGCTGCCAAAGAGTAGCAAGGCTTGTACACAAAGTAACAAGTTTGCCTATAAATAATGCTATCGAAAACACGGACCGAAGGAAAACAACGTGCCTTAAACTTCCAAGATTTTTAGGATTACCGATACTTAAGCGTAATGATATAAAGGGAAAATAGTTTTATAACGGTTTACTATTATTATACTAAAGAAATTTCTCCGGATTACAATAAAAACCCTCAATAGAATTATGTTGCAAATATATATTTTATTTTAATTTTAGCAAAACATGTCTCATAATTACAGTACATAAAATTACATTATATTAATTGCAATTAAAAATAGATACTTAAACATAAGATACACATTCTCATATACATACATACTTACATATTTTATAAAATTATATAATACCTAAAATGTAATATCTTTGAAATATGCGTGAAAGTTTCTGATATAAAATATAAAACCAACCCACAACTAGCACACGAGTTGTATGGGATAAAACAAGCTACAAAATTGAAAAAAAAAATTAAAAACGTGCCGGGCATTAGCTATATGTATATAAACTTAAAACAATACTATTTCATCAAACAATCTCAGAAAAATAATAAAATTAAAGATCTACCGGCAAATCGAATCAATGTTACAATTCTTTTTTCAAATCTACGTAGATAGACCGTCAACATTTTCTGGCATCTGACCATCATTAATCGCCGTCGCGTCCGTGTCCCCGATCGTATCGTCCCCGATCCGGTTGGTGTAAAGGGCGCTTTATTCTAGAACCCCTTAGATAAAGCGTTCGTTTTAATACTTTATGTATGTTTTAGGTTCATACATTCGGTTACGTACTCCTTAAACATTAGTTACGGAATTTTAAAAATTAACCAAGAAAGAATGTTTAAACGAAAGAAAAGTTTGGTAAATTTGAATTATAAAGGAATTTCATAAATATGCCTCCAGGTCTGGTTACATCCAGAGATTTTTAAGCATTCTGGTGATATAGGTTTTATTTGTAGCTACCTTTTGCCCGCGGCTTAGCTCGCGTTTTTGTTACCCCATGAGAACTGTACATTTTTCCGGGATAAAAAGTAGCTAATTTTTGTGCACCCGAACAACTTCAAACCGCTCCCTGGAAAATTCCCGGGATAAGAAGTAACACACATTTTATTACATAAAATTAGCTATCGACCAGTCAAAAAATGACATTAGAATTCGTTTTTTTTTCTTGCCATTTTAAATCATTCCCAGAAAACTCCCGGGATAAAAAGTAGCGTAGATTAACTGTTGATCAGCGAAAACTGCATCGAAATCGGCCCAGTAGTTTTATGTGAATCCCGAACAAACAGACAAACCGACAAACAAGAAATCCAAAAGAAAAACTCGTGTTTTCCATTGTTTATATAGTGTATTCCAGTTGTTTTTTTTTAAAGATTCAATGTACAGACACGGCATTTTTAGAATTTTGTAATATATTATATGTATATATAATAAAATTACATTATATTAGATTTAAAATATTACAACACTTCATACAAATACAACAAAAGTATATTTGTATTATGAGCACAGTTCATGTAGATAGTGTCGATTTTATGTGTGTAATATGGTAAAACACGCAACTTTCTTTAGTGTGGGACGTACCTATATTTGGAGCAACCGCAAAAAACATGTTTATGTAAATTTTCAAAGGCTTACACGTCACTCATGCGTTATTTATTGATGATATAAAATTTTGCGGTTATAAATAAAACGGCTCTAGTCTCATCCGTTGCAAAACGGGATATGATGTAATGTCATACTAATAATTCGTTTAAAACTAATAAAAATTTCATAATTATTATAATCGTGGTAGCGTATTGATAATCGTGGTAGCATATTGAAAATCGTGGTAGCGTATTGAAAATCAAGGTAGCGTATTGGTAATCGTAGAAGAGTATTGATAATCGTGGTAGAGTATTGATAATCGTGTTAGCGTATTGACAATCGTGGTATCGTATTGAAAATCGTGGTAGCGTATTGATAATCGTGGTAGCGTATTTATAATCGTGGTAGAGTATTGATAATCGTGGTAGAGTATTCATAATCGTGGTAGCGTATTGAAAATAGTGGTAGCGTATTGATAATCGTGGTAGAGTATTGATAATCGTGGTAGAGTATTGATAATCGTGGTAGAGTATTGATATTCGTGGTAGAGTATTGATAATCGTGGTAGCGTATTGAAAATAGTGGTAGCGTATTGATAATCGTGGTAGAGTATTGATAATCGTGGTAATGTATTGATAATCGTGGTAACGTATTGAAAATAGTGGTAGCGTATTGTTTATCGTGGTAGTGTGTTTATAATCACGGTAGCGTATTGATAATCGTGGTAGCGTATTGAATCGCGGTAGCGTAGTAGTTAGCGCACCTACGTCGCATTGCAATAAAGTAGGTTCAAATCCCGCCCGGGAAACATGGTACATACACATTTACTATCGCAGTTTTTGATCTAATTGTGCATATTGTTAAAAATTAGTCTACGTGTCATTTTTAAAAGCTTATTAAGCGTGATTATTAATTAATTTTTATTATTTTAAATATTGGATTTTGTTTTGTGTTATTATTCACTACATATAATATAATATGCCAAACAGTGATAAATTATTATGATACATTGACTATTCTAAAAGTATTTATTCGCTAGTCACGGTTTTGCATGTAAACCGATTTTCATGTTGAAATGACAAACACTTTTTCCATTTCTCATATTCTAAAAGTACGCTTGGAGTTGCCTGATCACAGGGATGAAAGCAGTACTTTTCGTCCCTGGGAAACGATTTCCCTGTTGTCAAATTTTTTTTAATCTATGTAAACCATAGATAATGCATGCGACTTATGTCCCAACATTTTTTTACAGCCACTGTTAAATCGCGGCATAAATTGTAATAAAAAATATCAACAATTTTGTCATATCATTTTATCCTTATAAATTACTTTTCACTGAATCATTATTTAATTTACAAAAATTGAGCTTAATATTTACTTATCACCAGTGACAAAAAATACTGGCTGGCTGGTAGAATGCCACAGAAAAGAAATTTACTTGACGTTGCATATGTGACGTATTAAATAAGTTCATCAGATTTAGATATGGATTTAACGCCTGATTTAATTATAGTAGTAGTCGTTAGTTTAACTAATGAAGGTCAGATTGTTAAGCTCGGGTGAAAGACCTATTTAGGCACTCGAAGTATTAACCCTCGCTACCTTCGTGCGCCAAACCATCTCATGCCCAAATAAGTCACCTTCACGCTTCGTGTAACAATCTATTATTATGGTTGCAACTGACTAACTCAAAGTATTTTAAGTGTATTGTGTGTGTGAGCATACGTGCATGTAATGTGTGCTAGCCTTAGCCTAGCTTCATGGTCATAACTAAAAATTATTTGACGATTACAACGCAGTCTTAAATCTACCCATATATCTTCCTAATCCCCCTGAAATCTCACAAATTATAACCGGAACAATGTTGATACGTCTGGTTAGTTAGTACTGGGATGGTATAATCAAGGAGCCACACAATTCAGCCAGGTTTGATTAACTGACAGGCGTTGTCTTGTAGCTTAATTAATGTTGATTTATATATATATACCTGTTCATGTAATGTAGTATGTGTTATATAGCACATATAAAATACTAGCTTTTTCTTGCAGCTTCACTCGCATTAAAAATTGATATTATGTATGTTAAAGTGAGCATGTAATGATGCTTTGAAATGTCGAATGAACTTGATTTTTACTTCATAGTGCCTAATGATAAATGGGTATTTAACGGGTATAGCAATAACGGGTATAGCAAAAATGGGTAACGCCATATAGCAAAGAGAAGGTGGAACTGACAATGAGACCAACATATTAAAATTGTCGCTCTCATTTCAGTGTCGTTGCCATGGTTATGTATTTGTTAGTGAATTGCAACGATAGCGCCAATAAATCGCGCTTGAAGCGCCACCTTTCGGCTATTTCGACGTTCATATAAAATAATATAAAGTACATGTACAAAGAAAAGATACGATTTAAAATTATTATCATCAGGTAATAAATCGTTCGCTCTTTTGGCAATGTTAAGGTGGATTCCTGGTCCAGAAGAGCTACTATTAGGTAAAATAATTACAAAAAATTTGGATAAAATCAACTAGTATATTACAAAACCGAAACTTGACATAAGAATGACATGTCTATAAAAACATACAAAAAAAGCTACATCCTAATACTATCGTTACAAACAGTCAATAAACATTTTTTTGCCAAAATACATATTAATCCTTCAATTTATGCCTGTGCTTATTCCTTAAAAAGGTATTTAATGGTTGACATTGATTTATTTCCCCAATTTTCTACTTGTTGATTGCATAGTTTGAAGGATTTCTGTGAAACGGAATTTTGAATGGTTAGCTTGCTTAAGTTTTAAATTCGCAGCAAACGAGCTTTTTTACATGAATAGGCGGCTAAATTAATATTTTAAACGCATACCGCCTCTTTTACTTCAATGATGTGTTATCTTGAAAATTTAAATTTTAGAGAATTGTTTTCATAAAATAATAGTGTCGTAAGTATGATATTTTTTACGGTCAATTTACTATTTACTATAAAACATATCATGTTTTTTCGAAAAATAAAATCGGAAAAAGCGGTTTGAATTATCAAATAAAAAATATGAATTATCGAATTTTATCACGTTATTAAAGCAAAAAGGTTGTATATTATATTGTATCATTTATTATGTGAGCGCACATCACTGCTCCGCTCCCGCCAAAGGAGGACGCGTTGGCGGCGGAGGGCCAATCAGGACCTTCGGCCACCGTAAGCGGGCGGCGCGGGTGGTGCCTCTTGGGGTATAGAGGTTCTCACTCACCTGCACATGCCGTCGAGATGGGGGCGCGGCGTGTTCTGCGCGCGCTCACCTCTCCTCCCATGGGGCGAGTTACAGACCGCCCCACGCCAAGAGAGCTTGAAGTTGCCGGGGGTTAAAGTAGTCCCCCGGCAGTGGAAGAAGCCTCGTGAGGCTCACACCTGCCAGGGCTGCGGAGAGGCTAGGTCATATACCCGTAGCCCAGGCATAAAGCGAAGGACGGAACACCCAGGAGTTTTAGTGGGTATCCCTACCTGGGGAGTGGTAATAGCATGGCACCAGTTCTGACTGGGTATGCTAGTGCCACCCCCAATCTGGCGAATCCCACTCTAGGTCGCGAACTATCCCCCCAAGGTTCTGCCCTTGTCGCGGCTTAGTCCTCAAACGGATTTTCCCTGAATAAAAAAAAAAGAGTATACTGTCCTTACCCCTATAGGCTCGAACTCACCAATGGGACGTTTATGGATTATTATTATTATTATTTTATAAGTTAGGTTGCCTGGAAGAGATCGCTTTAAGCGATTAGGCCGCTTTTTGTTTTAGCATGAAAGTATTGTAAATGTAGGGAGGGAACATATAAGTATAATAGTTGGGTGTCTGCGTTTTTGTGTGAATGTGACGTGTGTAAGGAGAGGTCGCTAGCTATTCTCTACCCGTTAGCCCGTCTGTATGTTCGTACTGTAGACTCGAAGCTCAGTAAGTCAACTAAATACGCATTTTAAACTTTCAATGTTTCATTGAAAACAGGCCCTGGCGAATACGTGAGCGTACCGAAGACATACTGCATAGCGTACTGAAAACATAAGCATGTAAATGGAATCGTTTAATTCCGTGATTTAAAAAAAATGTAATACTAATTTACAAATTAATTAATATTGATTTACAAATGAATTAATATTAGTTATTAATTGTGATAAAACGCTCATCTGCACTAACTTGAATAGTCAACAAATGAGTAATGTCGTTATGCGGGAATCGTAAAGTTGCTTTACGATTTATTTCGCCGTCCGTCTGATATATAGCGGCAAAACCATGATTCATGGTCCCCATTTCTCATATAATCATCATTTTTAAAAAATCTTCGCAATATTTAACGTTTTTGTGGTGTTAGTCAGGACTTTATAGCTTGATTGCTGTTGTAAGAGAACATCTGAGAACTTATTTTTATATTAAGACCTAAAACATGTTTTTTGTGGAATGTTAAACCGATATTAGACGGTTATTTCTGTGTTTCAATTTGAATGAATCAACCAAAGTGAACGTTAACTTGAATCATTCGACCTCATTGAATACCGTATTCTTTCAGTTCTGTGCCTTTCAACCAAATTGATTCGTCTAACACCAGCATTATGGCGTATTTATATTATGCCTACTTCCACGCCAGTTGGCAGGAAAGTGGTGAGGGAAATGGGCAGTGCGAGTACCTATATAAACGCAACTTATTGCAACATCTGATACTTACGCTGGCAACCTGAAGTAAAGTCGTGGTAGCGTAATGGCTAGCGCATGCGTCCCAGACTCAAAGGGTGCGGGTTTGAATCCGGGCCGGAACGCATGTCCACTTAGGCAGTTTTCTGGTCTGATATTGTTACAATTACCACGTGCTTACAACGGCGAAGGAAACGTGATGAAACCTACACATCGAGATAACCGATATGTCAAAGCTGACAAGCAGCCTTGGACAAGCGTGGCGAGTAAACTATCTGTTCCTCTCATAATGGGAGGCTCGAGTCCAGCAGTGGGACGTTTATGGGCTATTGTTAATATAATATTAATTAATTATATCTGTCACTTGTCTGGCTATTATCATGCTTGCTCCCGTGGAAAAATAAAAACTATTGTGATTCTATATAGCTATTTCTAAACATAACTAATCATAATATTTTCTTAAGTTTTCGCGACTAGTATACATAATAAAACTACGTTTTAACGTGGTAACGGTGGTAGGAAAAATAAAAATAATATAAAAATATTTTTCCTCCCACCCATTTTAATATTATATAAAATTGTTAGAGCTAGGCATACTTGCTGAAGAGTTTCTTGCGCCGTTTCTTCTCTTGAAGCCACAACATGATGCGAAACGGTGGTAAATTAGATTAAACTCCTATAGAGTAAATAATAACAATAAACAAAATTAAAACTAAATAATTAAAATAAACAATTTGGCGGTAGGCTAAATAAAACTTTAACAATACTCATTGACACTTGACATCTTTGTCTTCCGTGATCACGGCTACTGAAAAGTGGCTGACACGTCGGAATAATAAAAATCAAATAAATTACCGCGCTTAAAACCGTTAAAACGTAGTTTTATTATAACTAATCATTTTTAGAATTTTTGTTTGTCTGTCTGTCTGAAAGTGTAATGTCTTGAATAGGCTGCGAAACAGCTCAAAGGATTGCAATAAAAAAATGAAAATGAATTTATTTATTTCAAAATGGAATCTTACAGATTACTTATTAAAAGTCATGAGTCCACCACCGCTTCCAAAGCAATTTTCGTTTTCCAGCGTGTTTCCCAGCAACATATCTTTAGTTAACAATTATTATTCACATACATTCGTGGTCTTTTTAAACGTATTTCAAACTATCACATGGTTTAACAAAGTATTTTGTATAAATAATTCTTGCAGAGAGCTTGAAAATTATCGCATTATGCTCATATGGTGCGGTCGTCTGAATAATCTTTCGTCGCATAATAAGCCTTCTTCCACAAAAGTTGATTTACTATTTTTTAAGCTTGTTTACTTTTCAATTAAATGATAATTTCATAGGTGAAAGTAGCAATTTTATTCTAAATTTTGACGTATATTTCATTCGGAAATCTAGCAGGGTTCAGAAGATATAAAAATAAAGTCCCAGTCCCACGTAAAACAAACTACAGCTAGTTAAAAATACAGTAAAGACTATATCACAAATTACAGTGTCAAGTTGGAACCCCTCCTCTGTTATTACTATTTGATAGATGTCAGTTATATGGAGTGGCTTTGCGTGTTTGATAGTAACCTATTGCAAGTGTCTTAAAAAAAGAACGCCCTGATCACAAAATTATACCTAATAATTAGTTTTTAGGGTTCAGCAATCATTTCGGTAAAAGTTTTTTATTTGCATCAACTTGTTTTAATCCTACTTTCTCTTGAGAGCAAGCATTCAGGAAGGTTACATTGCATTAAAAAATATCCAGGCGTTATTCGCCCTCAGAAATTTTATTTCATTTTATCGTGGAAACCATCCCATTTTCCGGGGTAAAAGTAATCTATGTCGATTCTCAATATTGCGACTACATATATACGAAATTCCAGCAAAATCGATACAGTACTTTATCCGTGAAAACAACATAGACAAACAAAGTTACTTTCGGGTTTATAGTATTTGGTAATTCATTCTCGTATATTTTATGTAATTTCTATCCCTTTCTTTAAACCTTCCCGCCCGTCCTTATTCTCGCCGCATCAAAAGTGCGAGATGTCACCATTTTGAAAACTAATAATAAAAACGCTACAACAGGAGCCGCAAGCCCCTGTCCGTCTCACTACGTCGTTCGCACCACGCGCTTAAATTTCATCACTACGCCGTTATAAAAAACCTCCCCTACAATCAAGACTGTGCGGACATCTCGCGAAGTGACAATATAAATATATAACTAGCTGACCCGGCAAACGTTGTTTTGCCATATACATCTATTTTTCAATGCTAAATCATAATAAAATATAAATAAGAAATTTAGACAAAAAAATAAGAAAAAATATTTCACCCTTATCATTTAGGGGTATGAAAAATAGATGTTGCCCGATTCTCAGACGTACCCGATATGCACACAAAATTTCATCAAAATCGGTCAAGCCGTTTTGGAGGAGTATGGCAACGAAAACTGTGACACGAGAATTTTATATATTAAGAAGATAAAAACTCGTCGGACCTGTTGCTGGGGCTGAAGAAGAAAAACCAAGACCAGCAGCATACGATGAGTTCCTTCTACTCCCAATATTGAATGTTAACCTATATACAGTCCATAACCACCCCTAATTAAATGGTGAATTTATTTTTTCTCCAGTATTAGTATATTAGTACAGTGAGATACCATATTTAATTCTGAAGTCGTGAACATTGTAAGAACAATCTTACTTACGTTGGAACTATGAAATGTGAAATTATTAAAATTTCGAAGTAAGTCTGTTCAGTAGTTTTTGTAATATGAGACATCTTCGATTGAAATGATTTTGTTTTTTATTGCTGGACTGACTGGCGGCCAACCTGGTGAAAAGTGGTTACAAAGGTTACCACCAATGTGCTGCCGGCTTCGAAGAGGGGACTGGTGTAGAAACACAACTCAAGGTTGTTATGGCGGTATACTCTAGATCAGGGTTGGTAGCCATCTAAGACGGGCAAATACCCTACGACTTGGCTGTGGGTTGTTTTATCACCTCTGACAACAGGCGGCTTGGCCACAGGAATTAGTATTTCGTTCCTGCACAGACGAAACGTGTTAAAAAAACGTCTTACGAGACATCAGTGGATGTTCGTCAACTTTACCCTTTAATGTGCGTGGTCCAACACGCACTTAGCCCTTTTAAGTTTAAGACTGTTAAAATGTACAGATACGTTCTGAAACTTTAAACATCAAAAGAATGACTTTCGAGATATCACACTTTCGTGTTGCATTTTCTTAAGTCACATTCAGGGTTGTCAAATTTACTTCGGAATGAAATGGTCGTGAAGTAGAAAAAAGTCACCTAATTTTTTATTAGAAATGATAGAAATATAAAAGACATTAAATAATTATGCCGTCCAACATGGTATTGTGGCCAGCGTTTTGGGACGTTCTCCTTGATTTGGAGTCAATTTTTTACTTATAGATGTCTTTTATAAGTTTAATTTTACATATAGTTGTTTAACTCTTTCCGTTTGTTTTTTTTAACCGACTTGAAAAAGGAGGAAGTTCTCAAATCATAAGATTTGAGAACTTCCTCCTTTTTTTATTATTATTATATATTTATATCTATGCTTACTAATATTATAAAGAGGTAAAGTTTGTGAGTTTGTGACGTTGTAGAGTATAATCTCCGAAACTAGTGAACGGATTTAAAAAATTCTTTCACTGTTGGCAAGCTACATTATCCCCGGTTGACATAAGCTATATTGTATTTAAAAAAATTAGGAATCCTTACTAAAACTACAATAGTATAACCCAAGATGTAATAAACTTACCTAAAAGCGCGCGCGCTGCGATAACTGTTGATGATAGAATAAAATAATGTACTACGACTTTGCAAAACACATAATTAACTATAAGTGTCGCGACAACATATGTCTACCTATTATAGTTATGCCACAATAAGTGTTCTTTTATTTTAAGCATTTAATTAAAATGCCGCCGCTAAAAAAGGCTCTTTATTTGTATCTTGGTATTCATCCTTATCAAAATAAATTACTTCATAATCAAGACTGCTTCAATACCTGTATATAACTTATTGAATTATTCAATTCAGACATTCGATTCGAAAGATATCACGAGTTTAAAAATGTAAGTATTAGAAAAGAGTTCCGTTGTCACCGCGCACCTAATCGGCTAGATAGGCTTATGCGATGTAGCCGTCACTGGGGGACGGGCAGTACGGGAAGGGAAATATTTTGAATTCGCTTAATAGGTAATTAAAATCAACAAAACTAGACTAATAATGGGGTAATCTCTGGATCTACTAAACCGATATTTTTTTTTCTGATGCCCAGCGAAGTGGGCACGGGTCAGCTAGCTAGTCATCTATAATATTATAAAATTCTAAACATGCCATGTCTGTACATTAAAGCTATTAGAAAAAAAGAACTGGAATACACTATATAAACGATGGAGAACACGGTGCAATTTTTTTTAGATTTCTTGTCTGTTTGTTCGGGATTCACATAAAAACTACTGGACCGCTTTCGATGTAGTTTTGCTGATCGACAGCTAATTTTTAGACTTAAACTTTGCGCTACTTTTTATTCTGGGCATTATTTAAAATGACCAGGTTTAAAAAAATCGATATATATATATAATGTAATAAAATGTGTGATATTTTTTATCCCGGGATGCCCACGGGAATTTTCCCCGGAGTGGTTTGAAGTTGTTCGGTTGCATAAAATTGGCTTATTCCGACACAGTTTTCACTAAAAAGATATCTTATATATTTTTTTTTAATTGCGGTACTTTGTGTCCCGAGAATCCCGCGGGAATTTCAAGTCGAGCGTGGATGAAGTCGCAGGCACATCCTAGTAATATACCTATAGAAATTTAAAGGGAAAGTGCTTAGGTAGGTAGTAGTAACTTAAAGCTGATTTACATTTATTTTTAATTAAGTGGTTAGTTAATTTCCGAAATTGGCGAGTTGGGTCCTTATCATCGTTTGGACAGAAGTTTTCCATTTACGTAATAAGATGTGATTAGGTAGATGTCTGTCTTATTTTAAGTTTTTGTGACCAATTCATAAGTTAACTAACTACCTAACTATTGCATATGTAAATCAGGCTTTAGTATCTCTACAATGTACATTTTTTTAATATATTTATTTATTATGAATAATTGAATCTTTACCTTTTTGCACTGCCTTGCCAACCCTATGAAGATATGGCGGAACTGCAAAGTAGTTTCGTCTCTTAAATCACAGCGCGCGCCACAATTAAGTTTTGCATGTTTTCACCATTGTTGTCGAATAACTTCTTTTACGAGAAGTTTTGGACCAAGCTTCAGAACTGCTGGAATGTTTTATACTCTTTAGATAACACGGTTTATATAGCATTTCTTCTTTATAAATTCTCCTCTTTTGTGGCACACGTCTTTTCTCATATTTACATGTCTTGCTACTGACTGATGACTTACTATTGTAACTCCTTTATCATTCCTCATTACATGCTGTTCAATTTTAATCTTCTTTCTCTTTATACTCCAGGCATAAGTCCAACTTTTACTGTTACACCTCATCTAAACTAAAATTCAGTTCTAGATCTGAGCATATGTATATTATGTATGTACATGTGTAGAAATCTACATACTTTATATATTCTTATACTCATATATAAAACTGAAGAGTTTCTTTGTTTGCTTGAACACGCTAATCTCAGGAACTACTGGTCTGATTTGAAAAATTCTTTGAGTGTTAGATAGCCCATTTATCGAGGAAGGTTATAGGTTATATATCATCACGCTAAAACTAATAGGGGCGGAGCACCAATAAAGAATGTTTCAAAATCGGGGTATTTTTCCTATTGAGAGCTTCCGCTGCGTTCGCTACGTAAACGGTTAAAGTTTCACAAAAATCATGTGTGAAGGAGTACAATTCTCCCCTTTAAAAGTTCTAAAAAAAGTCCGCGACAGCATATGACTATATTTTAAGGTTGGCTCACTATAACCATTTTATAAACATGATATTAATCCTTATCCAAATAAATACGTTATTCAACACAAGTACTTAATTTAAAACCAAATTGCCATTTACATCATTCGATTTCAATGAATATCTTAAGAGATATCGCAGTTTTAAAATAACATCGCAGCAATTTAATTATTAAGTACTGCGCGCGCATTTATGATGTGCAAGGCCGGCAGGCAGTCGTGGGGGGAAGGGCGGTGGGGCACCTTCTACGTAAACAAAGTCGCGGGTTAAAGTTAGCATTAGCCCAAAGTAACTATTCCACGCGGACGAAGTCGCGGGCAAAAGCTAGTAAGTTGCGAAAGTTTGGATGAATATTTATTGCTCAATAACGCCAGAACCGCTAAACGGATCTGGGTGAAATTTGGCACAGAAATAGATTGTAGTCTGGAATAGCATATAGGGTACTTTTTATCCCGGAAAAATGTACGATCCCCGTGGGATAACTCTGTCTATAATTGGTATAATATGTACTCGTATCTGTGCACGGATATTCTAATTATTGTCTGAAGCAGTCAGACAGCCCACCTGATAGAAAGTTGTTACCACCGCCTATATATATATATATATATATATATATATAGATATTTGTACCAAGGGGCTTCTCGTTTCCGGGAATACAAGAATTGCTACAGACAATATTTTATCACTAGGGCCTGGCGACGAAGAAAGAGCCTTTATAAAAATATTTCTTAATAAATAAAAACCACAATGTATTTTAGTTAATAATTTTGTCATTTCAACCATCCCCCTCAAAAAGCAGTGAAAACGGGAAACAAAACGCAAAATAATATAAAAACGCAACTGCAACTGTCGTGAACATCTGTCGCCTTCCGCATTACCAATTCACAATCCACTTTTAAACGGTGTTCAGTAATTCTTCGCTGATTTTAGCGATTTTCAAAACCTAATATGTCAACCGTCTTTCCTAATAAGTCAACTGTCTGTTAAACAATTGTTATTAGAGGCCAAAAAGATAGACAGATAAACAGGTAACACTTTGTTGGTCACCAAATAAACAATTACATAAATGCACGATTACAATATTGTGTTACAAGATGTCCACCACAGTAGTCATGGGAACCATAGTGTATATTAATATGACATAGACAATCGTCATAGATAATACTTTTAGTCGATTTATCAGATGATTCGATTTATAATTAAATTACCATTCTCTACCGGTTAGTTAATTTTATAAGCCCACTAAATTATCATCTAGATAATTTGCATCTAGATTTAAGATAAGATGCACTAAATTATCTAGATGATAATTTAGTGCATCAGTAACTAATTATTATAATTGTTTTTATGATCCTGGCAACACTATGATGTAATTGCTATTTTTAGCAATGATGCAATGTTATTGTTTTGTAGGGTAGCATTTTCGTATAAAAGGCGTAGTGGCGTGTAGACGATGTTCATTGCTTACTGTGCTGTGTGAATATTCACATCAAAAGCTGAACAATAAAGGGGAACCCTGCCCAAATAGTTAATATTTGGTATATTTGGTACTTTCTTACCCAAATCTCTCCTTGCACAATTGTCATGATAAAAACAATGATTTCATGATGAAATGTTGCCTGGAAGAGTCATCTTTGGGATGGCTCAGTTAAATACTAAATTGGGGCACTATCGAATCGAATCGATTGAGCGGAGAGCCAGGAAGTTGATAGGCAACGACCAGCTATTTAATGACAAATTACAAAGTCTCGAACATTGACGCAGGGTTGCCAGCTTGTCGGTTTTCTATCGGATTCATTTTGGAGAGTGTGCATTGGAGCTTTTCAATCTTATCCCGCAGTCTCCCTTCCATCATCGGACAACCAGACGCACTGGCATGCGGCACCGCTATATGGTGGACATACCACCTATATGAACAGAGCGCTTTGAGTCCACCTTCATTATGCGCACTGCAAAGGAGTGGAACTCACTGCCGGAGTCTATTTTTCCCGAAGCCTACAACCTGGGTGTCTTCAAGTCTCGTGTGAATAAGTACCTTCTAGGTAAGTGTGCTCGATCTTAGGCCATATCTCCGCTCAAATCGAGCGAGATAATGGTCAAATGCGGACCTATACGTGATAAAAAAGAAAAAAGAGATTACTTGAAATAATAAGGCTGCTGAATGTACCTTATAATATTGAAGCAAAAACTTTGTACCCCTTTTTACGAAAATTGCACGGACGGAGGAGTATGAAATTTCGCACACTTATAGTTTATATAGAGAAGGAGTGCAGAATGCTAATATTTTTTTAATATTATGCATAAAAATATATTAAATCAATAAAAAAAACATTACACAAACTACCACGTATTTGACACACACACGCATATATACTCTTTTGTTTATTGTTAAAGTCAAATTAACAGTGTCGCCTTGGCGAAATCTGTGATTATAGAAGTATAGTCATTGACAACAGAACCTTAATTATGGTCGAATTTCAACCAGTAGGCGACCACTAGTTTAAGATAATTGTGTGTTTCTTTTTATCATGTTGGTATACAATAAACAGTATTATTGTATTGTACTGTATTATAATTATATTTTTTAATGGAGTCAATAAGATTTTTTTCTGGAGTACAGCAGAAAGGTTACCTCACGGCTTACCTCGTGTGAAGCGGTTACCGCCGCCTATAGACACCTGCAACACCAGTGGTGCCACCAACGTGCTGACAGCGTTTTTAAAAAAACACCTCAGGGAACCTCGTGGCGAGATATCAGCTCATAAATTGTGTCGTCGTCACCCCACCTTATAAACTGTGAAGTGGCAAATTCTGAAAAAGCTGATAGATCTTAAAAAATACTTGAAAATTGTCTTGAACAATATCCATTGAATAATTTTTGAGATATAGGATGTTTTCGATTAAATGCTTTTTTGATTTAACATTTCTATCGTCTAAGAAACTCTTCGTTTTACGCGGACTGCAAAGCATTTTCCTAAATTTTTTATCTTTGAAAATCAAATAGTTTCTGCGGGATTTGCAACGAAAAGGTGATAAATATAAGTTTATTTACCATATGATTAACTCAGAACTAGTAAGAAAAGGATAGAACTTTCACCACGAGAGATATTTATTAGATTTGCACCATTACATTTTGGAAGACAATTTTATGTGACAAAGTCAAATTTGTTGGTGTTGCCAACATGCTGGAGCGCGCCGGTGAAATTAAGTACCATACTGAATAATATTTTAATTATCGATTACCTCTTGGGTAATGATATTATTATGCCTTAAAGCCAGCACATTGGTATCACGATGACCACATTACAAAATAAAAAATTGCTCTACAAAATAACCAATTGCTCTGAACAATACTAAGTGACATTCATCGAATCTTATTTGTTAACTAAACATTTTATGTTTTAAAGATATAGAAATAAAACAAAAAATTAATTACTACAAATCTAAACAACAAATATATATAATAAAATAACGTTTTAACAGTTTTAAGCGCGATAATTTATAAAACCGTTGAAATGTAGTTTTATTATGTATACAAGTTACGAAAACTTAAGAGAATATTCAACAAATATATACTTATATATATAATTGAAATCCACGTATATAGTGACTCATCAGAATATCTCGGGAACTATAATACCTATGGACTTGAAATTTGGCATGAACCTTCCTTTCGCCAAGTAGAGGTCAGCTAAGAACGGATCTTACGGCACGCGAAGCTAGTATATATAAATAAACTTTACATGACTTACCTCAATTTAAATGTTAATGTCTGAAAACAGATTCACGGTCACAACAATTATAATTTTCATAGTCTAGTGAGTTGCAAAAATTTAGCTACCGGCGCAAAATAAGAAAATAACGTACCAAAATTTATTTTCCTTCTCAGTAAATGAATGGCTGCTAAAACAATGTTTCAGGCTAAGAGGTTTGGTGATCGCTAAGCGGAAAATTGGCGGCCATTAAGAGGCTCTGGGCTTTTTTTAACCCTCCCACAACCCCCGTTGGTAATTAAATGACAATTACCGGAATCTCAATAGTTTTTTCACTGTCCTGTATTTAATCTTGCAATTTATTGGTGTAACTCTTTGGAAAATGGTAATTTGCTACTTTGAAAACACTTTGATTTTTATTATATGATATAAAAATTTAAGATCATCATCAGTTAGTCGATGTGCACTGCTAGACGTAGGCCTTCCCAAGTTTGCACTACACACCCTGATGCTGCGTTTTACTTTTCACCCAGAGTATAGTAAATAATACGGCCTCTGTGATTGAGCGGGCTAAGTCGTAGCCGACCGAACTCGCTGGAACGCAGAGGCTCTGGATTCAATTCCTGGCATGGTAAATTTCGGAAACGGACTTTGTATTTTTTACTATAAGCGTAACTTGCTTAGCTTGGAGATATACAAAGTGTGTGTTTGTCAGCCGTTTATTTATTAAAAAAAAATAGAAATTTTATTTACGAAATTTACCATGCCGGGAATAGAAGTCGGTGCCTCTGTACTGTGGCTTTGGCCACTTTACCACAAAGGCCGTCAAATTATTGTCGTCGTTGTTAGTTCAGCTTCCTAAATTATTACAAAAACAATCACGTAAATAGATTTCCTTCATAGTACCTCGTTTTGTACTAAAATCTTTAATTTTTCCGGTTCGGTGGCGGAAACAGCTGAATCACTCAAGCGGCGCAAATATAAAACCCTCGGTGAGAATTATATGCTTGTGTCGTTTGCTGCGGAAACGCTTAGACCGTGGGGTCCTGAAGCCATGACCCTCTACCAAAGTTTATCAAAAAGACTCATTGACTCTTCAGGTGATCTGAAGGCTGGTGCCTATCTCGGACAACGGATCAGTATGGCGATCCAGGGAGATAACGTAGCCAGCCGTCTAGACACCTTACCCATAGAAGACGATGATCTAGGCTCAGTATTCTACTTATAGTCTTGAGGGACTACGGGTAGAATACAATATAAATAAGTTAAGTCTTCTTTCATTGTATTAGTTTAAAATATCAGTAAAAACCGTTTGAACCACGTTCATGCTTAAGATGCATTTTTGCTTATAACCTTTAAAATGCTCTAAAATTACGTATTATAATACACTATCCCCTCATTCATAATACTCGTAATTAAACAAGTTTTATGGACCCGTTAAAAAAGTTTTATAAAAGTGCTTTTCGTAATCACCTCGTGAATTTCACTATGAAAAATACTTTTTTTACCTTACTTTAATTAACCAATAAACCTCATGTAACTTTTAAGAATATATCTAAATATCATACAAAATTGGTGCGCTTACCAAAATATTGGTTAGAAATCTTTGAAAGTTACGCATTGATTGTTGAGAAAAGGGGCATTGATTAAATTTAAACAGTGTATTTTCCACCGAAAGCCGGATTTTGCAGTCGTTTTATGTACAATAAATCTGTTGAATCAGTCAGTTTTGTCACGTACGCATTTTGCGTTTAACCACTAACGGGCTCGTTGATAATTTCATATTATTAGTGTTGCACAAAGCCCAATTTTATTTACTGTTGTTAGTAATAAATATTAGAGATGCCACGAATAGTGGTTTGACCGAATACCGAATATTCCGTCACGCACTCGGCCGAAGCACCGAATATTCGGCAACCGATGTCCAATTCCAATTGTCCAATTAGCGCGTAGCAGGTTAGTAATGAAACAATTTGTGAAGTACTTTATGTATTAATTAGTAAAAAAATTAAGTAAGTAATTATAATTAAAACTATGTTTTAACAGTTTTCGGCGCGATTTTAAATGCTTTTTCATTTGATTCTGACATTTAAAAAACTGCAAAAACCCACCTCCAGGTGGTAGGGTATTTGCCCGATTGGATGGCTACCACCCCTCGTCTAGAGTATGCCGCCATAACAACCTTGATTTCTGTTCCGGCATTAGTGACCAGATTCCAGTCTCCCTTAAGAGAGCAGCAGCGCATTTGTACCACTTTTGGTGTTGCAAATGTCCATAGGCTATGGTAACCGCTTTCCATCAAGTAGGCCGTCTGCCTGTCTGCTGAACTCATGCAATAATTTTTTTTTTAAAACTGCCGGGAACATAATATAAAATAAAAATTAATTAAAATTGCTTTTAACATAGTTAAAGTGTAGTTTAATTATCATTTTCAATGGTAATTAAAAAATTTTGAGCAAATTGTGCGTTTTTTTTCTCGATTTGGTATTCGGTATTCGGTCCAATAGTACACCGTATTCGGCCGAAAACCAAATAGTTGAAAAATTGGCCGAATAGGCCGATTACCGAATAGAAACCGAATATTCGTGTCATCTCTAATAAATATGTACTTTGTTTCTATCGAAGAGACAAGCGTAACTGCACAATGATTACAGAAAATGGCCTGAAATTAAATCGGTGAAATTAGGCAATTGATTTATTAGTCACTAGCTCTGTCCGCGACTTCGCCCGCGTGGATTTTTTCCGCGGAACGCAAAAAAA
Organism: Dendrolimus houi; assembly: GCA_039645545.1. Classification (NCBI taxonomy): domain Eukaryota; kingdom Metazoa; phylum Arthropoda; class Insecta; order Lepidoptera; family Lasiocampidae; genus Dendrolimus; species Dendrolimus houi. The sequence continues at coordinate 4,030,099 of CM077126.1, forward strand.
TAATAAAAAAAATCTGCCCGTGAACGTCCAATCAAAATCAGTCCAGCTGTTTCAGAGATTAACTGGAACCGTTCGTCCGTTCGTTTCGTCCATGTTGTTCATTTTGTCATTTTTGTCCATTTTTGTCATTTATGTAGTATGTTTACAGATAGATGGGATAGTTTGCGATATGAAATGAAGTGAATCTTCCGAGGGCAAATATCATTAACATAAAAATGTAACTTACCGGTGTTAACGCCTGCTCTTTTAACAAGAGGTACGCACTAGACTGGGCCGCGGGGCAACCTCGGCAACGCGTGTTTTTTAGTTTTTTTTTAACTATAATTTATTCAAAGGAACAACATTTTTTTATTACATTGTTGTATTGTTATCGGTCCTTGACAAGTGTGCAAAATTTCGAATTAAACTGACCTTTTTTGAAATCGAGTTCAAAGTATCCGTTACATACAAATGAAACTGATGTAAAACGTATTACATTCAATACCGTTACAGCGATGTTTTTAAAACACAAAAGACAGAGAAAACAAAAAATTACTCAAACCTAATAATGGCCAGCCTCTGATGTAGAAGTTTCGATTCAAGAGTGAACCGCAAAGAAACGCAAAGTTCAGGATATGACCACCGGTTTCATTTCCGTAAATAGAACGATTTGGTTTTCTTTCAGTCTTTGATAAACCAATAACCTTGGAATGGGTAGTCTTTATTTTTTTTATCAATACCCTCGCAAATAGGTACAACATTGGTGGGATATGACTTGAAATTATTTTCTATTTATTCATTTCCTAAAACATATTTTTACTTAGTTTCACATGTTTTTGCCAGTTTTGGCGTGAAAATTTCCAACATATATCTATTTAAAAAAACATAGAAATTTTAGATACATTGTATTTTATATTACACAATTCAACAATTTAAATTAACATTCATATTATATTACTACCCACAATTACAGCATCGTCATATACTAATTAGCCATGCCAGCCTCAATGACATCATCCGCCGAGCTCTTGTCAGCGTCGATGTATCGGCCCTTCTAGAACCGAATGGTCTGCTACGTGACGATTGCAAGAGCCCGGACGGAATGTCACTCGTCCCTTGGAAGATGGAACGGCCGTTAGTGCGGGATGCGACCTATGTTGATACACTGGCCCCATTTGATCTTCCAACGACCGAGTCAGGGGCGCAACGCCACCGCTTCAGCTGAAGACGTCAAACGGCGCAAATATGGAGCCTTAGGAAAAGATTACATATTTGTGCCGTTTGGGGTTAAAACATAAGGCCCGTGGGATCCATGGGCAAAGAGTTTCTTTAAAGACATATATAAGAAACCTTTTGACACTACCCGTGATCAAAAGGCTGGCTCATATTTCGCACAACAAATAAGTATTGCCATACAGCGTGGCAATGCAGCCAGCTTTCTGGGCGCGCTCCCGTTGGCAGTGATCTGCTACATAGTATATTTTAGTCTCAATGTCTTTGTTTTTTTAATCTAAATACTATTATTGATTGTAATATAATTATTGATTGTTATTGAACGTCACAGAAATCACGTCACAGAATAATTACAACCCTACCAACATATTATATATATTTTTTCTGCTTTCTTCTTTTCTTGGGGCTCTGTGCCCATTTTGGCAAAACGAAAGTTTTATGACTTCTTTGTGACTTTCCGTCTGTCTGTCTATCTTTGCACATACACAGTAATTTCTTTTAAAAACTTCTGGGTCCATATGAAAGAAATTTGACATGTAGGTGTAGTGTATATTGTCCTATGACATTACAGTAAAACTGCAAAACAACTACAGATTTGCGGTGGTCACCGTATTTTTCTATTGTTGAAGTGAAACTTCTTTAGAATCGTTGTGGTTTCAAACTCGGTGAAAAGGCGACACAAAAAGAGATAAACACACAAATTTATAGGACTAAGCCTGCGAGAGAATGAGATACAAGTTTTAACATTGTGCAGCATAGATTGGAAAGTCAATAAGAACGATGATTAAACATAGGTCCAATTTGGACCGAAATAAAACTGATAATAATATATTTACACTAAAACAGTGAAAAATACAAAGTGATACTTAAGAAGTTTATTTTGAATTATAATATCTTGACCGGTGTAAACTAAAGGAATTATTTTTATATCAATAAATGTTAGAAAAGAAATATCTCTAAGTATATTCTCTGAAGTTTCACTTCTACTACGTGTGCACTGTACATACAGACAATATTTTGTTTATTTTATTTTATAAAATACCTAAATATAAACGTAAGTTAAACAAATTAAATCTAAACTTATAAATTTAATGATGTACCAGATTACTGCCAGCAGGAAGCGTGCCCCGAAGGCTGGCTGCATTGCCACGCAATATAGCAATGCTAATTCTTTAAGCAAAATATGAGCCAATCTTTTGATCACGGGAAGTGAAAGGATTAATTTTTGCCTGTGAGTGTGGTACCTACTATTACATTTGGCTTGGCACCGACTTCAAACCTATCAATAGGTAGCACATACAAATAATAGTAATAGGTTGGGGAAAAAGTCTTTTCGCATATAGTCTGTATGAACTTGTAATAAGATCTCTTTGGCTATACCATTTGTATCTGGCTGGTTTTGGTATCATTAAAAAGTTTTAATTTTAAAGACGACAATTCCAACTTCAAAATAGGAAAATGTGTGATTTTCATTTGTTTTTCTTATTGTTAAAATGAGTGAAACTAATGAAGAAATTATAAAATTTTACTACAAAAAAGGTAAAAGTGCAACACAAGCTGCGAAAAAATGTGATGTTTATGGACCTAATGCAGTATCTGTGAGAGTAGCGCAAATTTGGTTTAAGCGTTTTCAATCCGGAAATTTTGATATCAAAGATGCACGTCCCTCTGGTCACCCTGTTACTGACCAAATTAATGCCATTTTTGAAAAAGTGGAGCAAGATCGGCATATTGGTAGTTACGATGTAACTGGAGAACTAGGAATTGACCACAAAACGGTTTTGGCGCATTTGAAAAAAGCTCGATATTAGGTTGCCTCATGAGCTCACTGAAAGAAAGCTAATGAACCGTGTACTCATTTGTAATTCTTTATTACGACGTAATGAAACCGAACCATTTTTGAAGAAGCTGATAACTGGTGATGAAAAGTGGATCACGTACGACAAGAATGTGCGAAAAAGATCGTGGTCAAAGGCCGGTCAGGCTTCACAGACTGTGGCGAAACCCGGGTTAACTCGTAACAGGGAAGTAGATGCTGTGTGTATGATGGGATTGGAAGGGCATTATTCATTATGAGCTGTTACCGCCAGGCAGGACAATCGATTCTGAACTGTACTGCGAACAACTGATGAGATTAAAGCAAAAAGTTGAGAGAAAGCGGCCGGAATTAATCAACAGAAGGGGTGTGGTTTTTCACCATGATAACGCTAGACCTCACACATCTTTAGCCACTCAGAAAAAATTAGGAGAGGTTGGCTGGGAGGTGTTAATGCATCCGCCGTATAGTCCTCACCTTGCACCTTCAGATTTTCACCTGTTTCGGTCTATGCAGAATTCCTTAGGTAGTGTCAGGTTAACATCACGAGAGGACTGCCAAAACCACTTGTCGCAGTTTTTTGATCAGAAGCCCCAAATTTTTTATAGCAATGGGATCACGTCCCAACCTACAAGATGGCAAAAAGTTATCCAACAAAATGACACCCACATACTTTAGTCAAATGTAAATAAACTTTATAAAAAAACCTTTTGAATTTTATATAAAATGCGAAGAAACTTTTTCCCCAACCTAATATTTCATTGATATTAAAGGTATTAGGTTTGCGTTAGAGGTGTATTAAATTAAATCTTTATTAAGTTATTTTTTAGATTTTGAAGTCGGTTTTTATAAACGAAGTTTTTTTTTATATTTTACTTTTTAGTGTCTAGCAATGGGTAGGCCTTAGAAAGGTGCCGCGCGCCTTAAAAAATACAGGTCCCAAGAAACGGGAACGGAAAAAAGAAATCGACTCCGAAAAAATGCTGTTCGAAACTCTATTTCACGTTCTTGTGTGACAGTGAAAGATCGGAACGTTTGTTAACTATGAAAAATTACATAAAATTATGTTCACGCCAAGAAACACTTGCACAGTATGAGTCTAGACTCGCTAAGATTTATGAACGTCTTGCCAAAGTGACGTCTGAACAGCAAGCGCATAGGTTAGATAAAATTCGCGTATAGCAAAAGGCGCGCGTATACGCGCCAACATGCGCTTCCAAAAACGAGCTTATACGCGCGTACAAAACGCTAGTCTAAAACCGCCCTTTATGTTCACGCCAAGAAACACTTAAACAGTATGAGTCAAGCTAGATTCGCTAAGATCAAAAACGTCTTGCCAAAGACAATTACATCGTCCACGTAAACAAAAATTTTCATTAAAAAATTATCATAAAATGAAAACTACGGGGCCAAACTATGTTAATTTTTTACGAACCAAATGGCAACTATTCCTCATCAAACTAAAGAAGAATCACGTAAATCGGATCACAAATCTCAGCGTAATCGATGGACATAAAAAAAATATACCAATCAAGTTGAGAACCTCCTCCTTTTTGAAGTCGGTTAAAAACCAGTATTAAGTATAATAATTTTGTGTATGTATATATATATATATATATATATATATGTGTGTGTATATATATATATATAAACCTTTAATTAATACAGCAATGAATTTAGAACATTCTTTTGTTTCACTTGTGTCTTAATATCCCACCACCGTACAACATATTGGTCGGATATACAGCTTACTAAACTTTACACATTCACATTCTGACATTAGTATTTTAGTATAACAACTATATAACAAATAAGAACGATAATGCGCCTTGCCCATCGACGTTGGCTGCTGCCAATGATACGGGCCCGTTGCAGGTAATAGTAATACAGCACCGTAGAACTTTCATACGAACTATAAAATTCGCTGGGAATACGCCAGTGCACCCGCTCGAGTATTAAGGCGTGACATACGCTGAGAACGTGGGAGTTGCTACTATTAGTTTTCGATTGACAATTTTAATTAATTTATTACAAATTTAATCTGTCATTATCACATATGCGCTTATGTATTTTCATAAATATAAACATATATTATATAATAGTTAACTTAAAACCAAACCCAGGTATATGGAAAAGTCCCTGTCACATGATAGGATCCTCGAAACAGAATTATATTTTCTAGTCTGGGTGCCATAGTAAACTAATTTTTATTCAATTGATTCAAAACGTGCTTCCTAAACTCCGAAACAATTTTAGTGGTTATAAATAATAACACATCCCTAAAGCTAAATCATCATTAAGCTCACTTTCCGAATAAATATACCCAACCCGTTAATAATATCTATAATTAACAATGTAAGTGTAATTTATTGGAAGTAAATTAAATTTGAATAAAAACTCAAAAGGTCCTTCTTTTAATGACTCTACACGGTTTTCCAGTGTCATGTATTCATGAATTTTCAAAATATATCATAATTATAAAATAAAAATAATATCAACATTTTGACTGACGCCCAACGAAGAAGTTCTTGTGGTAGCTCAAAAAAAGATAATAGTAGAAATGCATAATTCTTCGTAAAAAGAATCAGTATCTTTTAGCTGTAGTTCGCTTTTAACCTTAATCATTAGTCAGATCTTTTTTTTTTATTGTAGGAGTTCTGCAGACAGGCAGACGGCCCACTTGATGGGAAGCGGTTACTATCGCCTATGGACATTTGCAACACCAAAGGGGCTACAAACGCGCTGCTGCTCTCTTAAGGGAGACCGGAACCTGGTCACTAATGCCGGAACACAACTCAAGATTATTATGGCGGCATACTCTAGACCAGGGGTGGTAGCCATCCAGTCGGGCAAATACCCTACCACCTGGCTGTGGAGTGTTTTGTCGCCTCTTACGACAGGCCGCCCGGCTGCAGGAAACCATACTCTTTCTCCGTTCCTGCACGGATAAAGATAAAAATCTTGAAAATATAACATGATGACTCTTTGATAAAGTCAGGTGGTGAAATATTAGCTTCTAAACTCGTAAAATTTGTGTCCTCTCTAACGTTTAATTTAAGAAATGTAAATTTCTGGAAAAAACAAGGTGATAAAACTAAAAAAATACTTTCAACGAAAATGTATAGCAGCGAAGTCATTGAAAAGTGTTACTGCTAAAGGTTTTGAAGCACTAAATAGTTTATCATTTAAATTAATCATTAACTTAAAATAATAATAATGAACAGCTACGATTCTCTTACCTATTGAAATGTATGTATCCCTTTTTTACAGACTAAATAGACTGGCAAAGACAGTAGCGGTAGACCGCGACGTGCTCACCATTATCAAATTGAAGATATTTTTAAGAAAGGTCAAGTAAAAAGCAGCTTAAATAAACATGTGTATGAAGAGATTAATGAAAGTAGATGAGGCGAAAAGTGTTTCTCAGGATCGTAGTCAGTGGAGATTTATCGTCTCTTCCCACCCCAACGGGAAACAGGCGTAACGATGTATATATATGTAATTACCAGACAATAGAATGTACCGTTTTCACATACATACATACATATAATCAGAAATACATTTGTAACTCACTTTTGTCAAAGAAGTGAATGGACAACATTTCTCTGAAGTAACATGTAACAAATGGTAGGCGCCAGCAGTAAGTCAGAAATATCATCATTTCGTCCCCAAACTAGCTGTTAAGAGCTTTCCCACACCTGCTATACGGAGCGCTCGTATTCCTCTATACACACCGCTCTGTTAAAGTCTGAACACGTATTTATTTAAGTTCTTGTTTAAAAATAGCTTCGTGTCTGGTGTCTTTGAGCAATAGAGAATATTTTCACAATTTACCAGAGAGAAATTTCCGCTGGCATACCAAGTGTTATTACGACCAGAGCTTTGTTGTCTTTACTAGGAAATAACGCACCATGATGTCATGGAAGAATTATAACTAAGGACTACCCAGTAAAAAACGTAGCTCGCAACATGCGCCCCAATCACAGTTGGAGCTAGGGTTCCCAACCTTACTTAAATATATAGTATCGTACTATATTTTAGCCAATTGCACTAAACATTATAGAAAAGAATATAGTATGAAATGTACTACATATATTCTCATCGCTAATTCAATTGTCGCTCGTTTTATTAAGTTTCTTATGATTATTTTATAATTAATAGAACTGTGCTGAACAAAGTAAAAAGTAGTAATAAATACACATGAAAAATTCAATAATGAAATAAATTAAATATAAAATAATTAACGAAAAATAAACGTGTCCTATATTTTCCCCTAATTTTCCCAAAAGTACTATATTTTTACGGTTAAAAAACAAAAATACTATATTTTCTTCAAAAAAATAAAGCAACCCTAGTTGGGAGCCTACAGTGTGTTCTTATTTTTTTCAACAATCTCACCTAAAACTTCTTTTTTAACTTAAATCAATCATAAATTTGAAATCCTAACCAGAGCTCCTTTTCAATGTCGTAAATTTCATAAATTTCATTGTGTTTTTAGAAGGTTACAACATTGCGATTTTGTTAATGCTAAGTAAATTCTATAAGATGACAGCTTTATTATACATGAGTATAAGAGAATAAGCTTCAATCATCCAACTTTGTATTTTATTCTTTTTGTTTTTAATCAATTGCATTACCATACAAGTTTTACAACTAAAGAGACAATGTACTCTACCCTTAACCTATATGTGAGTAATAAGTTGATAAGTTAGTGCACTTCCTGCGAATTTCTACAAACACACACACACACACGAGAATTTCACAACTTGTGAATAATGGTTTTAATTTAAGGATTATATAAAACTATAGAATTATTGTGTTAAATGTTTTTAATAATTTAAATTATATATTTTTTATTAACATATTAAAAAAATAAGTAAATAATTTAATAAACGCTTTTAGAAAGCGCTGTGAGGACAGTAGGTAATCGGTAAATTCGTACTATCCACTCAAAGGACTCCGCTTAACCGGTGTAGAGGGACAATAATTTGCATGTACGAAGTAGTACTTATCTTTTAATAATAGGTTGGGGAAAAAGTCTTTTCGCATATAGTATGCATGTACTTGTAATAAGAACTCTTTGGCTATACCATTTGTATCTGGCTGGTTTTGGTATCATTAAAAAGTTTTAATTTTAAAGACAATTCCAAATTTAAATTAGGAAAATGTGTAATTTTCATTTGTTTTTCTTATTGTTAAAATGAGTGAATTTAATGAAGAAATTCGATACATTTTTAAATTTTACTACAAAAAAGGTAAAATTCAACACAAGCCGCGAACAAAATTTGTGATGTTTATGGATCTAATGCAGTATCAGTGAGAGTAGCGCAAATTTGGTTTAAGCGTTTTCAATCCGGAAATTTTGATTTTAAAGATGCACGTCGCTCTGGTCGCCTTGTTACGGACAAAATTAATGCCATTTTTGAAAAAGTGGAGCAAGATTGGCATATTAGTAGTTACGATGTAGCTGGAGAACTGGGAATTGACCACAAAACGGTTTTGGCGCATTTGAAAAAAGCTGGGTACACAAAAAACCTCAATATTTGGGTGCCTCATGAGCTCACTGAAAGAAACCTAATGAACCGTGTACTCATTTGTGATTCTTTATTACGACGTAATGAAACCGAACCATTTTTAAAGAAGCAGATAAATGGTGATGAAAAGTGGATCACGTACGACAAGAACGTGCGAAAAAGATCGTGGTCAAAGGCCGGTCAGGCTTCACAGACTGTGGCGAAACCCGGGTTAACTCGCAACAAGGTGATGCTGTGTGTATGGTGGGATTGTAAGGACATTATTCACTATGAGCTGTTACCGCCAGGCAGGACCATCGATTCTGAACTGTACTGCGAATAACTCATGAGATTAAAGCAAAAAGTTGAGAGGAAGCGGCCGGAATTAATCAACAGAAGGGGTATGGTTTTTCACCATGATAACGCTAGACCTCACACATCTTTAGCAACTCTGCAAAAATTATGAGAGTTTGGCTGGGAGGTCTTAATGCATCCGCTGTATAGTCCTGACCTTCAGATTTCCATCTGTTTCGGTCTCTGCAGAATTCCTTAGGCAGTGTCAGGTTAACATAACGAGAGGACTGCCAAAACCACTTGTCGCAGTTTTTTGATCAGAAGCCCCAAAATTTTTATAGCAATGGGATCACGTCGCTATCTACAAGATGGCAAAAAGTTATCCAACAAAATGGCACCTACATACTTTAGTCAAATGTAAATAAACTTTATAAAAAAACCTTTTGAGTTTTTATATAAAATGCGAAGAAACTTTTTCCCCAACCTAATATTTTACATTATAGCGAGCTGAATATCAGCCGCCTGGGTTATTAGATTTTTTTATTTAGCATTTAAGAGCTGTTGCCCAGTCGGTGGAACCTTCTTCAATCTTCTGTTTTACTTCTTTGTGTTAAGACACAGACAACCACTAATTTGATCCTTATATGCTGGTCTTGGTCTTCGCGTCCCTCTCTTTGCTTCAATTTTGTCTTCGGTTAATGTGCATAAGAAGGTGTCGTCTCGTAAAAAATGGTCAGACACTTTCATCGTTCATTCCTCAAGTGTTTTTAAAATTACAAATTAGATTTACAAACTCATTTTTCTTTGACGATTTTTCAGTCACAGGTACAAATTTTTCACCTCTTAATGGCCTTCTTCTTTTTTCTTTCCCACCAATATGTGGGAAAATATTAGGTTTTTTAGGTTTTTTTTATAAACAGTCTAATGACATCACACGCAAGTATGTAAGTTAAAAACCTGTAATGTAGCAGCCGTTTCTAACATTTGGTTGTTTCACATTTTTGTTACATCATTGTGTAACGCCATATAGACTACACTTTTTTGTTAAATTACATCCATATAAACACGAAGTTACTGAGAAAGATGTCTATGATATACAAGAACCGCTGGACTTGACGGTTTCATAAGGGTTCCGTTTTTATCTAAATTCTTACGGAACTCTAATTTTTAATTATTAATTTACTTCCCACAAATCTAACAAAAAAGTATACAAAATTAGAGAAATTTAATTAAAGTGGGAAAGATAGGAGCCCAAACTAGGTTAAGTTCTATGTGATGGTACTCCTGGCACTCGCCTCCCTATTACTATAATAAACACCATCATTAAACATTACAATAAAAGAAAAGAAAGAAATCGGTATATATGTAATTATAATTCAAGTGTAGCGTGTAGGTAAAATTCTACTTTACATTGTAACAAGAAGTCACACATGAAATCCCTTGTCATGACTATAACACAGCTACCACAGCTACTATAACACAGCTGATAAGAAATTTAGTGCTTAATGACTGGCCATTGCTGGCAGACGAGATATGCCTAGCTAAAAGGCACATCTCTCTCTTAGCCTGAGGATTTTGAAATTACTTTACAGATACCTAAAGGAGGGTTTACTAACTATACAGGGTTCCGTAGCCAATGTAGCAAAAACGGAAACGGAATCTTTAGGAATTTGTCATGTTCCTCCATCCGTCTGTCCAATTATGTATATCAATATTAACCCTTGTATAATTTTTGAGTTATGGATTATTTCCAATTATATTCTTTTTGTGGCTTCGTAGCTAAGTAACGAAAATAGGGGGGGACATTTGTCATCTCTACGGAACCCTTTTTAGGGAACAATGTACGCATAATATCAGCACTTGCCAGGTGGTAGGGCATTTGCCCGACTGGATGGCTACCACCCCTGATCTAAAGTATGCCGCCATAACAACCTTGAGTTGTGTTCCGGCATTAGTGACCAGGTTCCAGTCTCCCTTAAGAGAGCAGCAGCGCATTTGTAGCACCTTTGGTGTTGCAAATGTCCATAGGTGATGGTAACCGCTTACCATCAACTGGGCCGTCTGCTTGTCCGCTGAACTCATGCAATAAAAAAATAAAAAAAATCTTATCGAATTTTTAAACACAACTATCGCACAGTAAGGGCCGTAATTTTATTTTACTTTCTAAATGCGTTTAAAATTGCATTTATGTAGCCTTGCATAATGCACTCTCTCGTGATGTTTAGCTAAATCTATTTAGCCGGTCGGTAAAACAGCCACATGGGTTCCGTTCCACGGTTCGTTCGATTATTTCGAGTAAAAACACGAAATCAGTATTTTACAATTTCAGTCAATATTGTTTAATAGTATGAAGCTCTACAATCATATAATCGGTGGATCAAAAATGTATCAACGGTGCACGGTAAGGATATAAGTTAAGATATAACTGTCGACGCTGTGCTGAATGAACTAGCTTCAGGTAAAATTCGAACACATCTGGCAGTTCTATTGTTCAAAACAGAATGCATTTCTATTTTTTTTCCTTGAATGCATTTAGGGCAATTAAATACCCATTTTTGGGTGATTAACTTTGGCAGTTTTTTAAACATATTTAGCGACAAATTTTGCGTTGTGCAAGACGTTAATCGTATTTAAGGGTGTTAAATGCGTTTAGTGTTTCTTAAATGAAAAGGAACGTTACGCAAGCGGCCCTAAGTTCTTATGAATTTTTTTTCGTCTACCTTTTTAAGCTAGAAAACAATCAACAATTTCTACATTTTATAAAAATAGTCATATTTTGTTTTTAGGGTTCTGTGCCAAATGTCAAAACTATTATTGTCTCTTTGTATAGAACATAAGAGGCCATCCACAAATTACGTCACACGAATTTCATGATTTTTGACCCCTCCCCCGTCCTTGTCACAGCTGGTCACATTCGTGACACTCCTTCCTCCCTGGTGTGACATTTCATATTTTGTAATTAAATACCAAGAATGACTCCTCCCCCGTCCTTGTCACAGCTGGTCACATTCGTGACACTCCTCCCTAGTGTGACGTCACATCAAAGAATTATTAAATTAAAACAACAGTTCTGTAATTAGTTTTATTTCCATTGATTTTTTTGTAATAACAATTTAAACGCTACTCATACAGATAGAGTTATAAATATTTTGAAGTTTTTCGTTAATAGTGGAAATTTCGTGTTTTAAAGCTTAAGTATTATTAGATTTTGTAATGTGACGTCACGACATTTAGGAACCCCAATAAAGTGTGACGTAATTTAGGAATGGCGCCTAACGTGTGTACAACATACCGTCGGTATGTAAATATAAAGTACAGAAGTTGTTATTCTTTACAAAACATTCCCGGACTCACTGTACGAGAAACTTCTTCTAAATTCAATTAATTTAATGAGTATGACAGTAAATGGGATACAATACTCGTAAATTCATGAGAACACGCTCCATTCCCCTCATAAATAAGGACGAGGCAGTTGTAAGTTTTTTTTGCGAAATAATGCAAACAGGAGACAAAAGTACACAATAAACTTGTTAATTTATAGGTACAAGTGGAGGAAAAAGTTTGGGACAAAAGCCCCGCTCGTACTGTTAGGCATTTTATGACTGAAAGTGAAAACGGACCGTTGCTGAAGGCTGTTTATAGATTTATAAAGGTTGTTTTGGTGCTCGAAGAACGTATATGACCACTTGACCTACATACATTCTTAAAATTTCAAATCAATACAAAATCAATTATTTGCAGAAGACATACAGACGAAAGATGTTAAGACTATAGATAAAATATTGGTACCAAACCACAGCCTCTCGTTGGGAACCTTCTCAAAAGCTGGCAGCGTTATCGTGTTGGATAACAATCTTTCTTTCTTAAGTCTTTGGCAAAATAAAGTTACGTGAGACGTCATGTGAGATAATGTACTTTTAAATTAGTTTTATTTATAACATAGTTTTATTTATAATACAAAAAATATAAACTGTGTAAGCATATTGGAAAATAAATAACTTTAACATGCCAAGATCTTTTTATGTACTAGCTGCCCGCGACTTCGTCCGCGTACAATTTTTTTCGCGGAACCATTAAAAAATGCTATTAATTATAAGTTACTGCTTATAACATCACCTATCTGCCAGTGAAAATACCGTCAAAATCTATCCAGCCCTTTTCAAAGATTAACCGGAACATCAAGACGGACAGACAGACAAAAATTTATTTTTTTACTTTTTAATACCGTATATATTTTTTTATTATCGTATTTTGACATTACAAACAGACACTTCAATTCTATTTATCTGTACAGATATCGTAAACTCTATTTTGTGTAAAATAGTGTATGTCAACATGTGTGTCGCAATCCACTGCGGGGTTGGGTCCCACAACACGTTGAGAAACACTGTCTTATAAGATATTATTTTAGACCAAATTAGTAAAACATTGAGAAGTATCGTATTAAAACATTTATATAAAACACCTCTGTGTAACAGCATATAGAATATATCTATTTGTGAAATTTCATCTATGTATATAGAATCAGTAGTTTCTAAGAAAATGAATGTGTCATGTATACATAGATAGATGGACAGACGAACGGACCAACAATACATATTGGTAAGAATTAAATTCCTGCCAAAACAACACAGATCCATAAAACCATTAACTGAGTCAGAGTTGTGTTTAAAGATCGTCTCCTAATTTTACTGACAATTATTCAAGAAAACAGGACAACGATTTTACTTGTAAGTTAAAAGCATGTATTATCTTAAAAGATCTCTTAGGATAGATCTGAATACAGGTAATTTGTTTTCTTTGTGATGCCATAGAATAATTATCATGCGGTTTTGAAGATAAATGTAGTATGTGTTGTCTTTTTGACTTTGATTAATTGGTCACCGAGTGTACAGACTAAACCGCTTATTATTCAAATAGTTACACGAGGTTCATAGACTCGTTAAAGAAGACCATTTTTTTTTTACTTTGTTTAACAAGCACATAAACCTTGTAGTATTTACACTGGTTGGCAAATTGTATATATTTAAATAAAAATATATACAATTTGACATGCTGAATCTTAATCCGCTTTTAGTTTTTTGTTATCACGTATAAAAAAATATTTGATCAAAACGTAATATTTTACGTATCGTTCTCGCGTCAACTCTACTTTACCTAGACTAATATTATAAAGAGGTAAAGTTTGTGAGTTTGTGACGTTGTAGGGGGTAATGTCCGAAATGACTGAACCGATTTAAAAAATTCGTTCACTGTTGGCAAGCTACTCTATCCCCGGTTGACATAGGCTATAATATATTTTCCAAAAAACTAGGGATCCTTACTAAAAACTCTAATAGTGTAGCCTAGGGTGTAAAAAAATTGCTTAAAATCGCGATCACTGCGAAAACTATTGATGATAGAATAAAATAATGTACTACGGATTTGCAGAACTCATCATTATTTACAAAAAGTATCGCGACAGCATATCTCTAACTATTATAGTTATGCCACAATAAGTTTTCTTTTTTTTTTATTTTTTATTAATACGCCGCCACTAGAAAAGACTCTTTATTTGTATCTTGGTATTTATCCTTATCAAATTAATTACTTCATATTCAAGACTGCTTCAATACCTGTATATAACTTTTTGAATTATTCAATTCGGACATTCCATTCGAAAGATATCACGAGTTTAAAAATGTAAGGATTAGAAAAAGGTTGCGTGGTCGCCGCGCACCCTAATCGGCTAGATAATCTTATGAGATGTAGGCGTCACTGGGGTACGGGAGGGGAAATATTTTGAATTGGCTTAGTAGGTAATTAAACTCAACAAAAAATAAAGAGGTAACGTTTGTGACTTTGTGACGTTGTAGGGGGTAATCTCTGGATCTACTAAACCGATTTTGAAAATTCTTTCACCAGTGGAAAGATACATTATTCCTGAGTGACTTAGGATATATTTGATTGTGATTAATAATTATTATTTTTTAAATTTTTTCTGATGCCCAACGAAGTGGGCACGTGTCAGCTAGTTCTCTATATTTGTACCTACAAAAATGGTCCTAATTAATAGAAAAAAAGGTAGAGCAAATCAATTTATTATTTTTATATCAATGTACATACAGTTTATTCTTGCCAGTACTGTAGCGTACGATAAGTAAAAAGTTGACTAATGTCTGTATATATTTTAAAATGGATACTTTGTTAAGTTTTACATTATATTGTTTTATATGATGAAAGCTTATGCGTATTTTCAACTATAGAGCGGAAAAAGAAACATATTTTTATTAGAACATTAATAGTTTCTATGTTATAGAGAAACGATACAACAGAAAATGGTCAGAAATATTTTCCATGCAGATTTTTGTTAGTCGATTTGCCGCGGAATTATAATAGAAAACATGAAAACGGAAAAACTACAACGTAAAATGGTTTTATTAATATGTAAAAAATATAACATTCTATTACAATATCTTTATAAAATAATACAATAAAATAAAAGTTAACTTACTGATATTGTGGTTTCTGGTTTACCCATAGTCCCTCAAGACTATTAGTAGAATACTGAGCCTAGGTCACCGTTTTCTATGGGTAAGGTACCCAGAAGACTGGCTACGTTTCCTGACTGAGATGCGACGTCGACCTCGGCCTGATCCCGTAGCTCCGGCATATGACGAGAGAAGGAATACTGGGGTGCTTAGTCGTCTAGCAAAAGCAGCCAGCAAGCCCCACACTATCTCAATGACATGCCCCCCCGAGCAATACCGTGTATGCAATCTACAGCAAGACAGCAAGCAGCTATCCGTATAGGAACGAAGAAAGAATACAATTTCCTGCGGCCGGGTGGCCTGTCGTAAGAGGCGACAAAACACCACCAAACCCACAGCCAGGTGGTAGGTTATTTGTCCGACTGGATGGCTAACACCCCTGGTCTAAAGCATACCGCCATAACAACCTTGAGTTGTGTTCTGGCATTAGTGGCCAGGTCTCCCTTTACAGAGCGACAGTATATTGGTAGCACCTTTGGTGTTACAAATGTCCATAGGCAACGGTAACCGCTTTCCATCAGGTGGGCCATCTTCCTATTTGCTGAACTCAAACAATAAAAGAAAATAGACACCTCCACAGATATAATCGTTAAATTGTCCACTCCACCGAAAACTATACTCTTCTTCTCCCGCCCCGTCATAGACTTTAAAACTGCTTCAGATGAAAGTTATGATAACGAGTTCGCTTGCTTCTGTTACATTACTCGGATGAGCGTAAAACCGTGTCATTATCCCTTTATACCAGGTTAAATATGAATCGTTCAGTACCTCACACAATAAATAACCTTCATAATATTTAATGTCAACGCTCAAAGCAGCGTAAAGTGATGCGACTTAAACAGTTTAACTCAAAGTACTCGATTGAGATTCTTTACTTAGAGCTACACTGACAATATAATTCAAGTACAGATACAGACATGCATTATTCCATGATTAAACATGTAACATATCGGATTCTTTAACAAACTGTCTTCTTTCTGTATTATTTAACACTTGATAAAAACTATAGATTTTTGATACGTCATATTAATGTATACATTCCAAATAATATTTGTCACTTGTCAAATAATATTTGTCACTTTAGTTTTTAATTATATCAATGTTAATGTTAGTAACTTAATTTTAAAGTCGTGGTAGTGTAATGGCTAGCGCACGCGTCCCAAGCTCAAAGGGCGTGGGTTCGATACTGGCTGGAATGCATACACCACTTAGGCGGTTTTCTAACCTAATGTGCATATTGTTACAATTACCACGTGCTAACAACGTCGAAGGAAAACATCGTTATGCAACCTGGACATGGAGATAACCGATATGTCAAACCTACCATGCCACCTTGGACAAGCGTGGTGGGTATACTATCTATTCTCTTATAATGGGAGGCCCGAGCCCCGCAATAGGACATTTATGGGCTGCTGTTATTTTTTTTTAATATTAATTTTACCTGCCTTTTCCTTAGCATTTATTTTTCCATATTTGCAAAAATATTTGCGTGACTCAAGTACCAATAGGATGATGTAATAAGTCGACTTGAATTACCCGATTGATATAATATGCTTCCCATCTCTACCTAAGATATTTGGCTAACGGCATCTCTTCCATTTAATAATCCGATAAACCTACCACCGCTGGAGAGAGCGGTTTGCGGGAGGTGGCGAAATATGACGTCATTAAAGGAGTCACGCTTTTTGGAAATCTCAATGTTTAAAGCTCGAATACCGTTGTCATAATGAAAGCTTATTTATTATTTTTGCTGAAGCATTTGGATACACTTGAATTTAAATTACTGACCGTGTTAAGATTGGATAGGGTGTTTGTCGATATTTGCATCTTAGTTTATTCCCTTGTGGCCTTCGCTATTAGTAACGGATTTTTTGGACTTTATATCTTGAAAAATGTTACAGCCCGTGATATAACTTTAAGGAGGCAAAATGACACGTGACAACCAGCTAAGTAATATTTAGACTTCAATGCAACAGATTTCAGCTGGTTTTTAATTCGACTTTTTGACAGAGCGGTCAGTTTTCAGGTTGAAAGATTCGATTACAATGTGTATGTGGGATAAAATAACTTGAGTGGTGCGTCGATAATTATTACCCCGTTGAATAGGGTGGGACAACACTAGCAGGAGCCCATGGCTCGTAAGTGACATAACAATGTACGTAGTACATATAGTTCCCTAATATATATGTACAAAAGACGTCTGGCAATCCTACAGGTATTAGGTAATTTTCGTTATTATTAACAGTCTATATAATCGGTAAATGTACACGTACTACATTGGCTTCATTGTTGCTTATCGATTGATTTATCTATGAATACCAAACTAATACCAATATTCTTGGAATAAGACAGGAAGTGCGAACAATGTGCGGTTGTCCTTGATACAAACTCATTACTTGCGACTTGTCTCCAGACCGACGCCATGAAGGTAATGGCGTGCATTATTTGTTAATAGCTGATATGAAGCTATGACAGCTAAGAACTTAATAAACACATGTCTCAATCCAGTGATGTGGGTTCAGATCTTGGCCGGTGATAATGCACCACCAGCGATTCCCAACCTTTTCTGAACCTTCACCCCCGGAAGAGAAAAAAATGTCCAACGTTCTTGAAAACGGCTGAGCGGACTTCATAGGTAGTAACACTAGAAATAATTTTTGAGTTTGCTAAAAGCACCTTTACTGGTGTTACTGGAGATATTATTGTTGTTGTTGCTTGCAACTTAGTAATCGAAAGTATTTTTTTAAATAATAATTTAATCAGCTTCTTGGCACTTATAAGATTCCCTGCAGGAATCGTGTATATTCGTGATAAAAAGTAGCGAATGTCATCTGTCGTATCCGAACGTCGAATTTAATATCAACGTATCCAAACGTTTAATTTACTCTTTACTAAAGATAATGTAAAGTTATCTATGCTCTCTCTCCCCTCTGCCATTTTTTGTATAACAGGTGTGCTCACAAAAGATTAAATAAAACAAAAAGTAATTAATTATCTTACAATTTAATACACAACGTCATTGATTAGCTTTTGAAATATATCTTTGCAAATAAACAGGGCTTTATAATACATTTTTGCTTTTATGACAGCTTCAACGCGTTCCGTTTAGCCCTGAATCTGCTAGTAGAAATCTATGGCTTAATCAATTTTTGACGTAAAGTCATATTGATGCAATAACCACAAACAGCGCGTTCCATTGGCAGCTCACAACGCCCAAAATGCTCCGTTAGCCGTTCCATAAGGCGACCGCGGTCGTTATGGTCGTGGCGAAAACGTCACTAATGACGTCATCATTTTCGATCACACATGCTCACTATGACCCATGTCAATAGGTGGGTCCAACAACTGTTCCACTTGGGTTTACCATTGTAACGCCGGCAAGCAAGTGGAACGGAAAAAATCGCGGTCGTCAACGTGGTCGTTGGAAGTCTCTAATGGAACGTAGCCAAACTAACGGTAAAGCAGAACCTCAATAGAAAACCTTAATAAAACTTGATTAAATACGGCAATTCGATATGTGTGGCGTTTATGATATATCGTGTAATACTTGCAACAACTCAGAAGGGTTTGTGGTAGTAAAAGAACAGCAACTGGTCACAATACTTTATAATCAGAGAACCTTACGGTTTTAATACATTTATTACACCGATTTTTCATACTCGACAAGCATTTTTAGAACACCTCGACATCCCTTTAATTTTACAGCATATGAAACTTAGCATATTGGCACAACCGATAGCGGATTTAAGTCATTGATAAACTATTTTAATTAAAGGGTTATGCATGACAAAAATTTAATACATTATTGTTTGGATATTTTATATAAGATATTGTATTAAAATATTATACTTAAAGTTTTATATGCAATAAAATAAGCCGAACACAGTATAAATCTATCGCGTATGCCAACATGAAAATAAAATGTAGTGAATACAGTCTATATACATTTAAGAGGTTTGAATTATAATCTGTACACAATTATCACATTATACAAATGATAAATATTGTAACAAAATTATTGTAAATTATAGACAACAACAACAGGCGCTAATCACAGAATAAATAAATATTGGGTTGGGGAAAAAGTTTCTTCGCATTTTATATAAAAATTCAAAAGGTTTTTTTATAAAGTTTATTTACATTTGACTAAAGTATGTAGGTGCCATTTTGTTGGATTACTTTTTGCCATCTTGTAGGTAGGGACGTGATCCCATTGCAATAAAAAATTTAGGGCTTCTGATCAAAAAACTGCGACAAGTGGTTTTGGCAGTCCTCTCGTGATGTTAACCTGACACTGACTAAAGAATTCTGCAGAGACCGAAACAGGTGAAAATCTGAAGGTGCAAGGTCAGGACTATACGGCGGATGCCTTAACACCTCCCAGCCAAACTCTCGTAATTTTTGCTGAGTGGCTAAAGATGTATGAGGTATAACGTTATCATGGTGAAAAACCACACCCCTTCTGTTGATTAATTCCGGCCGCTTTCTCTCAACTTTTTGCTTTAATCTCATCAGTTGTTCGCAGTACAGTTCAGAATCGATGGTCCTGCCTGACGGCAACAGCTCATGGTGAATAATGCCCTTCCAATCCCACCATACACACAGCATCACCTTGTTGCGAGTTAGCCCGGGTTTCGCCACAGTCTGTGAAGCCTGACCGGCCTTTGACCACGATCTTTTTTGCACGTTCCTGTCGTACGTGATCCATTTTTCATCACCAGTTATCAGCTTCTTCAAAAATGGTTCGGTTTCATTACGTCGTAATAAAGAATCATAAATGAGTACACGGTTCATTAGGTTGCTTTCAGTGAGCTCATGAGGCACCCAAATATCGAGCGTTTTTGTGTACCCAGCTTTTTGCAAATGCGCCAAAACCGTTTTGTGGTCAATTCCCAGTTCTCCAGCTACATCGTAACTACTAATATGCGGAACTTGCTCCACTTTTTCAAAAGTGACATCAATTTTGTCCGTAACAGGGCGACCAGCGCGACGTGCGTCTTTGATATCAAAATTTCCGGATTGAAAACGCTTAAACCAAATTTGCGCTACTCTCATAGATACTGCATTAGGTCCATAAACATCACAAAAAAATTTCGCGGCTTGTGTTGCATTGTTACCTTTTTTCTAGTAAAATTTTAAAATGTATAGAATTTCTTCATAAGATTCACTCATTTTAACAATAAGAAAAAAGAATGAAAATCACACATTTTCCTAATTTGAATTTGGAATTGTCTTCTTTAAAATTAAAACTTTTTAATGATACCCAAACCAGCCAGATACAAATGGTATAGCCAAAGAGATCTTATTACAAGTTCATACATACTATATGCGAAAAGACTTTTTCCCCAGCCTATTATACAACATTACTATTCAATTACGGAAATGGCCGATCGTATCGTTTAGAAATAAGGGGGCACATAACAAAATCAATTATTAACTTTAAAAAGAAACACGAAAAGTAAAACTAAGTTACTCAATAACTGTAACTATCGATCGATGAATAATATGGCTACATTTGTATACAATCTTCCGATCCATATTGATTAGAGACTGATTTTAAATGTCAAATAAAACCACCAAGATATTAAAAAATTGTTTAATCCACACCACGCCCTTACGGTCAAAGTGTCCCGAAATACCTAAATAAATATTATTTGACATTAAGTATTAATAACAAAATTAGGGCTGGAATTAAGGGCGTAGGGTTAGAAGAGTCCAGCTGGTGTCGTTATCGTCAAAACCCTTTAATAAGCCCAAATTAATTATTTACCTCCTAATTATGAAGCCGATATGACATAATGATATGTTTCATGATTTTAGGTTTGTTAAAATATTTTAAAGTATTATACAATTTTATTTGGTTCAATACAGTTATTAGACAATTTGATAAATAATAATAGATCGGAATATAAACACATTCACTGTACACTCCCAAGCTGGGCAAGTTACGGTTGTGTTACGTATATTATCAAACGAACGTCTCTGGGGCCAATATCTGACACTCAGGCCAGAGTAAACAAAATTTGTTAACGAAATTCACCTTGTTGGAAATCGAACCCAATACTTTTGTATTCTAGTAAACCAGACAGACAAACTTACATCAATAGACCAAAGAATCCGTTAAAATACTTGCATGCTTTAAAGTGATAACGTTGTTAAGTAATGTACTTTAAAAAAATCCAAGTTGAACTATTTAATATTAAAATTGTTTAACTTGAGAAAAGCTTAGGTTATTACTTAAATTTCATGTATATAGCACATAGGTTAGAGTGAGAGAGAAGCCTGTCTACAGCTGCAGTATGCGTGAGAGAAAGGCAAGGCAGACAAACTGGCGCGCCGTAACTCGTTACGTAACGAAGCCGTTTACCCCATCCCTCCCATAAGAAGTTACCACTTCAATAATGTCAACATAAATGACAGACGGATGTACAACATAAAACTTTAGATTATTAGAAGCACATACAAAAATTCTATTTTAAAATTAAATATACTGCCACATTCACACAAGGTAGTAGGTAGGTACTAGGTGTTATATATAGCTCCTTAACCATGCATAAGCTTGAGTACAACCTTCGTTATCCTTGCAAAAGCGTATTACTCGACCGCCAGCATTACAGCTATTTTAAGTAACAATACTAAAGCATCCAATTCGGGCATAACACTAAAATGTCCTAGCCGTAACGCATCACGTTACCTACATAGGCCTTTTCGACCCGACATAAACGTTACACGGTTAATGACGGGTATAAAATGACCGGCGACGTAAAACATTTAACTAATCTAAGGTCAGTAGAACTTTCTTTCGTCAGGCGAATTGGTTGCGAAAAATGTACGGGTTGAGGAAATCGTGACGTAAACAATCTTCAGGGTCACTGGCAGGGCTTCGGGGTCCCAAGGCCCGGGAACAGGGAGGTGGTTTTTAGACCCGAGGGTGCCATGAGGAAATACTACCTTACTGCTATCCCCAAACGGCAATGTGCTTTAATGATTTACATATTGATGAAGAAATTTAGAAATAATTATTTTCTTTCTTTCTCTAACGGTTAACGTTTCAAGACATTTATTTCTCAAAATAATTCACAATTCACTTGCAGATAAATAAATAGTAGTGTTACTTAAGGTAGATAATAGTCAACCCAATTTTGAGTCTCCGAGTGATTTAATTTCTTTATTTCTATTAGAGGGTAGTTTTAAAAGTATGACAGAAGGTTGCAAGCTGCTTATTAAGTTCACGTGCTTCTTACACAAACTCTGATTCGCCCGTTGTCGTTCGTCGCGCGCGCACGTCTCTCGCTCCGCCTCGGCTGTCCGTTATTCGTGTTCGTTGTGTTCGTTCGTTCACCCGGTCGATCTGTGTTTTTTTCTGTGACAGTGCAGTGAAAAGTGCGTCATCAGGTGGTTTTTCCACCAAATCGTTCGTCCCCCTCAGGGACAATGGACGGCGTGGAGCTCTCTCCATTGCAGTTGGAGGGTTTCCTGTCGTTTTTACGACAGCAATTCCCTCAAGCGCTCGACCAATATTTGAGGACTCCGGAGTCCCAATCAATGGCGTCCGTTATCTCAGAACTTAATTCCGAGAAACCCGTGTCCTGCAAGTTACACGTGCAAGGGGCCCCCGCACCCGCATCTGCCGCGACCACCGCACCCCCCGCGACCCCCGCCACCGCGCTTATCGCTGACCACCTGCGCTCTGCCTTAGCGCCCGCGCCCCCCGCGCCCCCCGCATCCGTACCCGCCGTGTTACCGGTGCGCCCGCCGCCCGCACCCCCGCTCAACGATGCCCACCGTGTGGCACCAAAATCACGCGCCTCGTTTTCTCGCGGTTCCACGTCGGGACAACCGCGATCGAGCTCCGCGAGCTCGACGACATCGCGTTCGCGATCGCCCATACACCGCGTAATCGATTCTCGTCGAGAAATCGAATTATCTCCTGACGGTCCGCAATACCTCAGGGATGCCCCTATTCCACCGGCTGATAAAATCACCCCCATGGATGTCGCGCCTCCCGCGAACATCCCCTTAAACCGCGAGGACGATGACGGTTTCATAACCGTCAATCGTACCAAAAAACGGAAGACCCAGAGGGAGGTCCCCCCCAACCCCGCTCCCACTGCGGCCACAAAACCAACAGCGGCACCTTCCAGCCGCCCTGGGCCACCTTCACAGCGCCCGCCGCCACCCCTGATCATCCGCGAGAAAGCCCATTGGCTTCAACTCGCTAAGGAGCTGCCAGGTAAGGCAATCTCTATAAAAGAAGCCCGTGATACCCAACACGGCATCAAAGTTATGGTCACGTCTTCAAGTGACCACCGCTCCCCTAACATCCTTGTTATGTGACCGTAAAATCGGTTACTACACTTATGCCCTGCCGGAAGAAAAACGCCTTCGGGCTGTAATCCGCGGACTCCCACAGGAAATCGAGTGTTCCTACATTCTCGAGGACCTTAAGTCCCAAGCTGTACCGGGCACACGAGTGCACCGTATGCACAGAGGCGACGCAACAAAGTCTCCTCTAAACCTAGTATTGGTTGTCCTCGACCTCTCCCCAGAGGGGAAAAAGATCTTCGAACTTGAGAAGGTCTGTGGCCTCTCTGGCCTTCGTGTGGAACGCCCACACGAAAAACATACACTGCGGCAGTGTCATCGTTGCCAACTTTATGGGCACTCTGCCCTACATTGTCAATCCCGTCCCAGGTGCGTCAAGTGCCTGGGCGACCACTGGACCTCGGAGTGCACACGCACCCGGGACTCCCGGAGCCACCGAGCTGCATTCTCTGCGGCCAAGCGGGTCACCCCGCTAACTACAGAGGCTGTCCTGCCGCCCCCGACCCAAACGTAAGTTCGGAAAGGGCAACGCCCAAAAGGCACTAGAAAAGTGCCGAACAAACCCGCATTCGTGGCGGCCCCCTCCAGTGGTAAATCACTGGACGGGTCTTCCCACGACGGAAGCGTTCCTCCACTAAGGACGCGCGCCCAATTTTGGCCGGCCTACCCCAAGCAACCCCTGCCCCCGCCCCCATTTTAAAAGCACCTTCTGGGCCGTCACCCCACCACTCTTTAGCGGAGGACTTAGCCTTGGCGACTAAATTCGCCAAGAACTTGCCTTTCGACCTAGCAGAGGTCCAACTCTTGGCTCGAAAACTAAGACAAGTTGCAGAGTCTGATCAACCCTCCTCCGGGATCAACTCGTGATCGAAATGGATCACGCGTACCTCCTCCAGGTACTTAGGTCGTTATAACTAAACAACCTAGTTAAATTATTGTTACCGGTAACAAATGGCGCATGTAGGTAGAAATAAACCACGCTCATTGACTCTGGCGACTTATAACGCCAACGGCCTTCGAAACCAGCGCGACTTGGTCCATGACTTCCTGGTTACCAATCAAGTAGATATACTACTAGTGCAGGAGACCTTCCTGAAACCGAGTGAAAGAGATCCAAAGATCTCTAACTATCGGGTCACTAGACATGACAGGATAGGCCGTGGTGGCGGCACCCTGATCTATTTCAGAAGATCTCTACACTGCATGCCTCTAGTCACCCCACCACTAGTAGGTATGGAGGTATCCGCCTGCAGACTAGCAATGACTGGCCACCAACCTCTAGTCATAGTCTCAGCATACCTCGCGTGCCAGAAAACCCTTATTAAGAAAGACCTAGAAGCCCTATTCAACTTAGGCCCAGCTGTTATAATAGCCGGAGATCTGAATTGTAAACACGAACAGTGGAATTGCAATACCACTAACCCCAATGGCAGAGCCCTAATAAATATATCAGACAATCTTTTGTTTGATATAATAACTCCCATGACCCCCACACGATACCCCCCAACCGCGACTGGGGGACCCCAAACATTCTCGATCTAGCATTACTGAGGGGCGTAACTCTTCAGTTCCATTCGATCGAAACGATGGACGATATAGACTCGGACCATCGCCCGGTTATCCTCAAATTAGGACAACAGACGGACCAGACATCTGAAACTAGGACCTCTGTGGACTGGTTGAGACTTGGGGACCTCCTCAAGGCAACCGAATCACAAGACCTGGACCGCATCCCGGACCACATCGAATCCCACCAAGACACGGAGACGGCGATCGAGGCCCTCACCAGCCACCTTCAATCCGCAGTGCGGAACTCGTCCAGACAGGTGCCAGTGGAGAATGACCGCCACTTATGCCTGCCGGACGAAGTGAGGGTACTGCTGAGGGAAAAGAGAGCCGCCTCCAGAGCTCACGACAGATATCCCACCGAAGACAACAGAGTCCGACTCCGCCAACTAGAGCGCGAGGTCAAACTACGTATCCGGGAAGTCAGGGAACAACGTTGGGACAGAACGTTGAGAGATATCGAACCAACTCACCAGGCGTACTGGAAGCTGGCTAGAGCTCTCAAATCAGATACCCTCACTGTCATACCCGCGCTAGAAAGAGCCGACAACACCGAGGCGTTCGATGATGAGGAGAAAGCCGAATGCCTTGCTCAGAGTCTAGAGCTTCAATGCTCCCCCACTACACAAAACGTCGACCAGTCACACCTGACGGAGGTGGACTCCGAGATTGAACGTAGATCCTCCATACCAGCGGAAACCACACTCGACCCAGTCACGGTGGAAGAAGTGCAAGATCTGATCAAGTCCCTCAAACCACGAAAGGCCCCAGGGATCGATGGCATTAACAATCGCGTGTTAAAACTCCTCCCCGGCCACTTGATTATAATCTTAGTGAGCATCTTCAATGCCGCCATAACAAACTGCTCTTTCCCCGCGATCTGGAAGGAAGCAGACGTCATCGGTATTCACAAGCCTGGAAAACCGGCTAATAAACCGTCCAGCTACCGCCCAATCAGCCTACTGAGCACACTCAGCAAGCTTTACGAGAGGGTCATCCTCTCTAGACTAAGAGATTTTGCCATCAGCAAACATCTACTACCCGATGAGCAGTTTGGATTCCGTGCCAGACACTCATGCGTCCAACAGGTGCACCGCATCACGGAGCACATACTATCCCACTTTGCCCATCGCCCTCGTCGCCCTATAGGAACAGCAGCACTGTTCCTTGACGTAGCTAAGGCCTTCGACAAGGTCTGGCATAACGGTTTGATTTACAAGCTGTACCAGTTCGGTGTACCAGACAGACTCGTGCTCATCTTGCGAGACTTCCTCCTAGGCCGTAGCTTCCGTTTTCGAGTGGAGGGAACACGCTCGTCCCTCACCCACTCACAGCCGGTGTACCACAGGGCTCGGCACTATCTCCACTACT
Source organism: Dendrolimus houi (assembly GCA_039645545.1). Classification (NCBI taxonomy): domain Eukaryota; kingdom Metazoa; phylum Arthropoda; class Insecta; order Lepidoptera; family Lasiocampidae; genus Dendrolimus; species Dendrolimus houi. The sequence continues at coordinate 4,056,726 of CM077126.1, forward strand.
CTTCACGCTGTACACCAGCGACTTCCCAAAAACTCCAGATGTAGAGTTGGCCCTCTTCGCGGATGACACCGCACTCTATACATCAGATCACAACCGACAAATGGCTTGCGTCCGGCTACAGGTAGCTGTAACAGAGCTAGGCGAATGGTTTCGCAAATGGAGGATAGAGGTAAACCCGGAGAAAAGCGCAGCAATGTTCTTTTCCCCGGGCACGCTTCGCTCTCCCAAACGCGCTTGCCTTCGCTTAAAAGCCATCTCGCTCTACGAACAAGAGATCCCTGGGCAAAGTACACCAAATACCTGGGTGTCACCCTAGATCAGAACTTGCGCTTCAACGAGCATATCACTATAGTCCGGAATAGAGCGCGATTTGTGATGGGTCGTCTAGCACCCATGATAGATAAACGAAGCAAAATGTCCCTCAGACACAAGCTTACTCTATATAAAACATGCATCCGCCCGATCATGACATACGCGAGTGTGGTATTCGGCCATGCCAAGCCTGCCCTTTTAAAGAAACTGCAAATCGTTCAGAATAAATTCATGCGCAGAGCCGTCGGTGCTCCCCTCTATATGCGTAACGTCGACATCCACCGCGATCTGGAGCTTCCCTCCATCAAAAACTACATTACGTCGCTCTCGCGTAAGTATTTCGATCTAGCGCCGCACCATCGAAATCCCCTCGTCGTGTCCGCGTCGGATTATAAGCCTCGACGAAAGGCTCTCGTGCGACGACCGCGTAACATCCTCATGGACAAGGTCGACGATATCACAAAACGGCTGGCTCGGATCAGCCCGCCCGCGGTTAGGACGGCAGGCTGGCAGGCACCGACAGACAGACACAGACGGCGGCGTCGACGCCGCCAATCACGATCTCTCCACGTCCCTGCGAGGGACGCCAGGAGACACAGCCCCCCATAGGATAGACTAGGCGTGTTGCTGGGAAGTTTCTTTCGCCGTTTCTTCTCTCCCAGCCATAACACGTTGCGAAACGGCAGTAAGATAGTATAGGCCACCGCGAACCGCCGATCCCGGTCCGCCGGGATCCTTCCTCTCGGGCTTTATATTACCCGTCGCCCGCTCTCAATTAGTGCATTGTGTTGCCTTATGGTGGGCATCATTAGATTCATCCCCCTCTCATGGCAACAGTCCAGCCGAGGTGAAACTCCCTAGGGAGCCCCCTCGAGCAAGTTGCCTCCCGGGCTCGAGCGCCTTCGCTTCGCAAAGGCACTCGCCCCGAAAACCCCGGTAAAGTTGTGAGGTCTTCGGACCAACAACATAAAGTCAAGTCCAAAAAAAAAAAAAAAAAAAAAAGTGCTTCTTACAATGTATAAAGCATTTTAGTTAAGTTTGATTTATCTGTTTATATATTATTAAGTAACTTTACAAATAAACAGTCGATGGTATATACTATACATACATAATTACATTATCCACGAATTTATTATTTTACTTTCTGAAAAATGTAAAAATGCAATTCTAATGCTTAAACAAGTAGATATTGCTTTATTTCGTACCAAAAATGTAAAATAGGAATCTCATGTAACTAGAACTAGAGGTTTTATGGGCTGTGGCATCCGGCAGTCACCACGAGCCCTATGCAACCTTACTGTTACCCTCCAAAAGCATTTCCACCTCGAGAATAATAATATTTGTTTGCTCCTATTTTTGATATTTTCATGTGTATGTATATACATATCTGTATATATTTAGATAGATAGATAACACTTACGACAAATATACAATTTGAAAAATGCACAATTACAATATTGTCACGGTAGAAACAATAGGCGGTCTTATCGCTTAAAGCAATCTCTTCTGGGCTACCTAACTTAAGGAATAATTTAACATAATCTGGCTATGTAGGTGGTGCAGATTATTAGGTAGATAATAAACAAACACACATTTATATTTGTAATATTAATAAGTGTATTTATATGTGTCTATTAAAGTATAATTCTTATTTATATAGTATTTTACATACTTATATGTTTATTATTGAATAAAATATAATGTAAGTAGCTGCATATCGTATAATATGTATGTATAACCACCTTTGACAAATTGAATCTGTTTTACTCCTGCCACGGGTTGTCTAGAAGAGATCGCTTCTTAGCGATAAGACCGCCCATTGTGCACATTTAGAATATTTTTAAGCTATAAGTTTTTCTGTGTTTTCTGTAATTTTGTACAATAAAGCGGTATATCTCTCTCTCTCTCTCTCTCTCGCTCTGTTCCCCTAAAAATGGTAATAATCATTTTCTTTTATTACAACCCTATTACAAAGAGTCCCAACTAAGCCTAGTGTGACCATAAAACACAAACAAACCAGACCTTATCGGAAAAGGGTTTTTGCTCTATCGTGTACATCGGCCGTCGGACAATCTTGACCCGTCAAATGACGTATTATGCCTCTATGGACCCGACTAAAAGTCCGGTTCGGTCCCTCGGGCCCGAATCTTTTGCAAATACGCTTGGTGATATTTTAATACTGTGAAAGAAGATAGGGTAGGGTTAAAGATTTTTAAGTTCATATATTTTTCTTGTTATGAATATTGGAAAGGATTTTTTATTGCCAAACGTAGCCAAACAGACAATTGGCCCACCTGATTGGTAGTCTATTAATGGATGTGTGCAACACACTCACCCCTCGGCAGCGCTGTAATATAGAACGTTAGCGCTTATGGCAATATTCTACGCCCCCCAAAATATATTTTGTACCAAGGAAAGCAATATATTATTCGAGTTTGGATTTTGAACAAACTGACATATAAAGAACTACAAATACCCACAATTAACAAATACTTTCTTGATAAAACAATAACATTTTCATTTACCTATAGTGGCCGAGCAATGATCGAGATTCAAATATAACCCATTTTTATGAACGTTATTAATGGCCTATTTCTATATCTTACTGATCGTTCGATTGCCTTACTATCGGTTAAAAATTTGACATAAGCTCCACACAAGTAATGTCAAATTTAACCGATGGTAGGCAAGTGAACCAATAGAAACCGGCCATAATGTGTTTCTTCTGTGAAAGACTATCTATATATATATATATATATATATATATATAGTCAATCAGTCTACAACAATATGCACATTAGGTCAGAAAAACTGCCTAAGTGTTGCATGCTTTCCGGACAGATTCGAACCCGCGCCCTTTGAGTTTGGGACGCGTGCGCTAGCCATTACGCTACCACGGCTTTATATAAAATATCGCACTGTCCAGTACAAAAATGCTTTCACATATACATAATACATAAATGCAGGACTTTATTGTAGGGGCACGTGAGAGCACGAAGCGCTCTTAAAGAAAATATCGAAAAATTGCCATAAAAACTGGAAAAACTGAAATAATTTGAAAAAAAAATTACTTTAGTAACCTTTATAAAAGTTTTACATTTTTTTTATAACTCAAAATTATTCAAATATGATATCTAATCTATTTTCCTGCACACTTACCGCGTCGCCTCATACGAAATCTGCGATGCTCTTCAAGAGCTAAGTAAGATGAGTTTAGATTTGCAAAATCGTGATATAATAAGCCTAATGAGTGCTAATCAGAAAAATAAAAATGTGGTTCAAATATTTGGACGAAGAATAAATGAACCTGGTACGTACTATGAAAAAGCTTTGGAAGCGGTGAATAAACTGTCATCTTTTGGAGTGGAACTACACAACGAAAGCGGAAGAAATATACAGCAACCCATAGATCCAGAGACGTTTTATTCTCAATTGGCAGCTTCTATGAAAGATCGTTTACTAGAATCGAGTGATAAAGATATTTGAAGACGTTCAAACTTGCGATGTTCTCATACTCTAAAAATGGTCAAATCAAGTTGAAAAAACATTACGTATGGAGAAAAAGAGATTCGTACGTTGACAAACAAGTTCCATTTGAATGAACGAAATATTATCCGGGCATTTAGTTAAAAAAAAAATGGCCTGCATAAATGTATCTTTTTGTTAACTAAACTTCAAAGTAGAAAGAAACACAAATACGAAACGATAAAACAATACACGTATCTACGTGATATTGACGCACTGCCGCGGAATAATCCGAGCTGCCGGATTTACCGGGCGTATAAGCGAAAATAATGCGATTATTCCGGACAAAATTACCTATTGGCCCGGGAAATTAGCTCTATACAAACCGGGACATGTCCGTAACTCGTTGAAGGTCTTCATTAGAGTTGCCAGTGTCTTGACTTCGGTTTTCTTTTATATGTAGCATTTCTAAATTACGGTCAGCGGGCCTAAAGCGTTAGATACCTAATTAGCTAACTCTCACTGAGTGTAAAAAACAATTATTAATCATAATCAAATATAGCCTATGTCACTCGGGAATAAAGTAGCTTTTTACTGTTGAAAGAATTTTCGAAATCGGTTCAGTAGTCCAAGAGATTACTTCCTACAAACAAATAAACTCACAAACTTTGCCTCTTTATAATATTAGTACCGAGAGTCGAAGGGACGATCCAAAAGATATCCACTCCACTCCTTCCACAATTTTATAAGCCGTGGACATGTACAAAACACTATGAAATCAAATAGAATGAAACGTGAGATCTGCCCTTCACTAAATTTAAACTGTAAGAGAGTAAAGATACATAAGTAATAAATAGATTAGATATGAGAAAGATTGTAATAAGATATCAATAGACACATAATAAGTATACAAGGGTAATAGACATAAGATAAATTGTATAGCAATAAGATTATTGAAAAAGATATAAAAAAATCAAAAAGAAAAATAAAAAGGAAAGAATCCCTTTATTTTCCTTATTATGCAACAAAAAGAGAAATAAAATTCGGTTAATAAAAAGAAAATAATAGCCTCTTTTCTAAAACAAGAAAGAAGAGAGGCGAATAAACAAAAATTAAAATTAAATTAAAAAGTATCTTGTCCAAAAAGGGATGCTACATTATTGAAGCACATTTATATGACAAAACTTCATTTACATAGCAGCTCGCTCCAGCTTCTTTGTATAAGAGGCTGGAGCGAGCTGCTATATCTTCTGCATAGTGTTTTTTTTCCAAATGTGTAAGGAATTTATGGAGATATATTGCAGTTATGAATTTTTAGTATGTCTTGCCATAATATTTTTCTTTCCGTTTATTATGATTTTGTCTTGCTTGATTGATGAAGTACATAATCAAAGCTGACTACACACTGTTTACTACAACTAAATTAATTCTTCGAGAAGGAATTGTATAACACACGTCTGTATTTTTTTGTGTCGGAGGATATTGGAATTAAATATATAGCAGAGTATAGGCCAGACAATTTATTATAGGTAGTAACTTGGTAGTGGTTTAAAAACTAATGTCTGACTGTTTGTATGTCCGACATATTAGTCACAGTTCCAAGTTTAATGGGTTCCCAATAGAAAAGCAACTATATAATATTTACGAAATTGTCTATTTCCTTTACCATAGTACGTAACAAAATAGTTAGCATGGATTTTACTTACATTTTAATAAGCGGTTCACAATTTAATTGCTACAACTTAGTGATGGACTCCTTAATAACTATTCTCTATTATAATTCCTCTTTATCCAATTTGTCTGATTCGTAATTATCAGGACAATTCGGCGTCCCGAACAGAACAGTGGCTCTTTTTAGGTTTTCAAGTCGAAACACCAATGAGAAAATGTAACTGCCGGTATCGATTGAATTATATTTTTTTACTACCCTCTATTAAAAATAAAAACAGGATTACCAACCGTGTCAAACACAGGCTATTATTTACTGATAAAAGAAAATGTAGACTGTTATTGGATGCAAGCTAACAGACAGTACATAATATATTTGTATACAGTATTCTCATGCTGTCAGGTATTCTCGGTGTATCATCACATAGGTCGAACAGTTTTTAAAAAAGAGCCTGATATAGATAAATAAGAAGAAAAGCAGTTTTTAGCTAGACGTGTTCTTGGGGAGAGTTTCTTACCGCTTCTTCTCCTTAAACAGCGATAACACGTTGCGAAGCGATGTACATAGAATAGGAAGTAAATTTAATTGTTAACTTGTGTTGGCAACCTAAATTTATGACAGCTAATATATATTTAAAGGGTGTATTATGAAGCTACAGTTGTTGTAATTACTCATATAATGATGTTATAATTTAATAAATATTGTTAGGTATCACGAAACAATAGCTATTTTAACGCTTATTGAACTGTTGCAGTAGTGGCATATTTACTAAACGTTTTGGTGACATTTGTAACACGTATTAACAAGTTGCTGGACATTTTAGATTGCGAACATTTAATTGACGGTAGTTACAAGTAATTTATAGTATTTAAGCGTGCGTGAGGCGAGGCGTCTGCCTCGCCACACGCACCGAAACTTCGCGTAATAAATTAATAAATGCACGTATCCTAACCACACTTGATAGCAACACATTTAAATATATTACCTTATAATGGTAGAATAACTGTCTAGTTGTTCTACCATTCGCCAGGCGCTACTATCTTTATAAAACTGAGTAAGTCATACATTTGTATATTTAAATAAGTTGAGGTGATATAAAGACTGAAATAGTGAGTTCTTGTAGTTGTGAGGAACGGGGTGACTGTAAGGGGAGCTTGGAGGTCACAATATTGAAATATCAAATGTTTTCTTGGTATTTTCATCATCTTATAATAGTAACCCCAACAAGAGGTTCAACAAATAACCTATAGTTTCTTTACCGTAACAAGCAACGTATACGTGACTATTTTGAACGTTGGATGAATTTCATTTGTTACCCACAAATACCTATCAGCCCTCTTTTGTAAGCAAGAACACCTAGTTTTGGTTTCAAGTAAATATTGTAAGTAGTGTGTTTTGATAGGTGGATTACTTGCCGGCGGTATCTGTTTCTTATTATCCATTAATTTACTGTCAGGTGGTACGTTAATCAAACACGAGCGATTGAGTCGAACTGAACTTTATTATTTTATAAATCACATTCATTCATTCTCATTCACTCACATCCCCCTTTCAACAATATATAACATTTCACACACACAAAAAAAAGAAAACATTCATAAGTAATATAAAATTTGTGAACAATTATCATTATTATTGAATTACCATTATGAGACAATACTTAAATACTAAATTAAGTAACAACATAACATGCCTTACATAATAAAATTAATATTTTAAAATTATGAGTAAATTATATAACTTTATATTTGTTTATGTTACATTTGTTAAACAATTTTAATAATAAATGTATTTTTTTTTATTTTTATTCTTTTTTATTTATTGATAACTAACTATATGTATTATAAATAATGTATTATTTTAATTAATTTCTGTAATTATAATTATTTCTATCATGCTTTGACTTCATTCTCGATTGAGCTTATAATCTCCATCTATCCGGAGGCCTCACTGTCCTGCCAAAACGAGTTATATAATAATCACTTGTGCCATTATTATTATTATTGTTGTTGTTACTTTGACAGGGAGAATGACGATTGGGAGCTGTGTCTGATGACATGCCTGATTCATTGAATTGAAAAGGGTTAAAATCATCATAGTCTATGTCATATGTTGTCCTATAAGGCTGCAAATGAGGAGAATCAATAATTAAGTGACGCCTATTCCTAACAATTATTCTTCCAGTTTGCAACCTTATTTCATACTTCCTATTTCCTAAGTATTTCGTTATTACTCCTGATTTCCATATTTTTTTTGTTTCATCTCTTACTTTAACTGTTTGACCTATTGTAAGCATCGATAAATTTTTTGCATTCCTATCGTAATATAGTTTATACCTTTGTTGTCTACGATTCAATTCCATATGCATGGGGTTATAATGTGAGTGTTTAAATTGATTAATTATAGGAAAAATGGTGCGTAGTTTTCTATTAAATAATGACTCTGCTAGAGAAGGTAATTTATCACTAATCGGTGTATTTAAGTACTCTAATAATGCCAATCTAAAATCTGTTTTACTGTGCAAACTCTTCTTTAAAATATTTTTAACTGTTTGCACAGAACGTTCTGCCTGTCCGTTTGATTGTGGATAGCGCGGCGATGACGTCACGTGTTGAAAACACCATTTTGAGCAAAATCACGAAACTCTTTGGATATGAACTGGGGCCCACAATCAGATACAAGTGTCTGAGGTATACCTAAACAACTAAAAGTACATTTTAAGTGTTTTATTATAGATTCAGAGAGAGTACTTGTTAGTTCTATAACCTCTATAAACTTACTATAATAATCAACAATCAGGATATAATTGATTCCTTTAAAATAAAACAAGTCAACACCCACTTTAGACCAAGGTTCTTTGGGTATATCATGAGGACATAATTCTTCTTTAAAATTATTTTTCTATATGTTAGGCAAGTTTGACAATTCATTATTAAGTTTTTAAGTTGATTGTTTAATTCTGGCCAGAACAATAGTTCTTTAGCTCTCAGTAAACACTTTTCAAACCCTAAATGAGCAAAATGTAATTTATTTAACATTTCACTTTGTAAAGTTTTGGGAATTATGACCCTGTTGCCTCGCCATAGAAGTCCACGTGCTTCTGTCAACTCATTTCTGTATTTCCAGAATGGTTTGACTTTTGAATTTATCTTATGTGTATCGGTTGGCCAACCCTTATTTGTATAGCGTTTTAATGTTTGCAGTGTTTCATCCCGGGATGTTTCTATTTGAAGAATTGAAAAGTGTGAATCTGTCAATTCGTTTGCCACGGTAATGCTGCGTATTGCCTCAGTCATTTCTTCTTGCAGGCCATTGTCAACATGACTGGTTGTTTCACAAGCACGTGACAGAGTGTCTGCAATATATAATTGTTTTCCAGGCTTATAAATCAACTTAAAAGTGTAAGGTTGTAACCTCAATAACATACGTTGTAGCCTAGGAGGAGTATCGATAATAGCTTTTTTTATAATCGTAATGAGCGGTTTGTGATCAGTTTCTATGGTAACATCATTACGACCATATATGTAACTATAAAATTTTTCACATGCGAAAACACATGCATAAAGCTCTTTTTCTATCTGAGCATAGCGTTGTTCTGTTTTAGTCAACGCTTTTGAGGCATAGCAGACAGGCAATCCATCTTGTAATAAAACTGCTCCTAACCCATTTTTACTAGCATCAACTGATATTGTAATTGGTTTATGCATGCTGTAATATTGTAAAACCGGTTTTTTAATCAGGCATTCTTTTAACTCCATGAAAGATTTATCATGCATTTCTGACCAATGCCATGATATATCTTTTTTGCAATAACTCCCTTAAGGGTTGTGTTTTTCAGATAAATTTGGTATAAAATTACTAACATACGTTACCAACCCCAAGAATCTTTCGACATCTTTGACTGATTGAGGTTTTGGCATATTAACAATAGCTGACACTTGGCCTTCATCCGGGTATAGACCATCCTTTGTAATCTTGTGTCCTAAATATTTAATTTCACTAAGACAAAATTTACACTTACTTTTATTTAATTTTAAGTTAATTTTGCGACATCTCTCTAGTACGGCTTCTAATCTGTTATCATGTTCCTCCCTTGTCCGTCCATAGATAAGTAAATCATCAATATATAGACATACCCCTTCTGAGTCATCAAAATTTTCATGAATTTTCTTATGAAAAACTTCACTAGCAGAACATATGCCATAAGGCATCCTTAAAAATTTATAACGACCGAACGGTGTATTAAAAGTGCAAAAATCAGTACAACTGGGATCTAGTTTTGTTTGCCAAAAGCCATTTGAGGCATCTAGAGTACTGAAATATTTAGCACCTGAGAGCTTAGACAAAATATCATCAAGAGTAGGCAACCTAAAATGTTCTCGTTTTATAGCTAAGTTAAGTTCTTTTGGATCTAAGCAAATACGTAATTCCCCATTAGCATTTTTAACTATGGTAATACTATTAACCCATTCTGTAGGGCCTTCTACTTTAGCTATTATACCCTGTTGTTCCATTTCTTCTAATTTCTTTCTAACTTTATCTTTTATGGGTATGGGTATCTTTCTTGGAGCATGAACTACTGGCTTATATTTTTTATCTAATTGTATTTTATACGTCCCTGGCAGACAGCCTAATCCCTCAAATACCTCCCTATAATTATTCAATATATTTTACATAAATTGCTTTCACTATAAATATAATACATACGTTTTACTAATTGTAGTGCCTCACATGCATTTTTTCCTAAAATTGGATCAGATTCAACATTTGCAATTTTAAATTCTAAAATAAAATTACGTTTTTTATACATAAATTTAATGAAACACTTACCAATAACATTAATGTGTGCACCAGAGTATCCTTGTAATGTTGTGTTACTCTTCAGCAATTATATTTTTTAATATTTAATTTAGACAGTAACCGTGCAGACAAGACATTGACATCAGCTCCCGTATCGATTTTAAAACAAATATTACAGTTATTGATTTTTAAATTCACAGACCATTGATCATTATTGCAATTACTATTTACAGAATAAATTACCTGTTCATCCGATTCTGCAATATGGTATACTTTACACATTTTGGAGAAGTGATTTAAACGTGTACAACGACGACACATTTTACCATAAGCAGGACATGAAAACCTTGGATGTGTTAGTCCACAACTATTACACTTTGAAATTGAGCGGTTTTTAAATTTTATATTCCTACTGTAACCGCTCACGCCAACTAGGGAGGGCGCTGATGCTGATGGTGGATTATATGCACGCCTCCGGTCACCGGCGCTATAATTGGCCGCACCCGAGCGTTCCATGTGCTGACCATTTCGTGCAGGGACGCTGTTGCCTCGATCGCTGTGAGCAACCCGCCTTTGTGATGACGATGCATATCGGTCACCGTCCCTCGCGCCACCCTTTGGATACGTCGACTCAATCCTGTGTATAATTAATACTGATTAAAATTAGGCATAAGTAAGCGTGCTCCCTGTATATCCACTTGACAATAGTTGCGATGTCTGTGAAACGCGAACCTATACAATATAAAAAATGAATTCTCAAACATCCATTTAAAACACAATGTCAGTTGATTAGGTTTTAAATTGCACAGCTGAGGCCAATTTATTACCTTTGGTGGCCAAATTTTCTTAAAAATTGTAGCTACCTTCTACAAATATTACTATGTTAAGAAGAGGATATTTTAGTTGACCCACTGACCCGACTCTAATATCACCTTTGTAAGAACAAAAGGAATCAGGCCATCGAAGTGCGGGTCATCACGGCGGCACTGAAAAGTACTCGAGGGAAGTGACTGCACTATCAAAAACGTACGTGCCTTGAGAACTGTGTTAGAAACTGTGTTATTTCTTGTACTTTATTTGAAGTTATTTAAAAGATTCTTTAAATGGAGGAGTGTGTAGACTGTTGTCAGCCGGAAGGTAAAGTCATAGTCTTGCTTCGAGACTCCCTCTACAAATATAATCCTTAAATTGGAACTACCACAAAGGACGTGGAAGAGCCATGGGGAAATCATTACCTTAATTACGACTCACTGAATATCAGCACAGAATATCGACGTGAAACATTTAGCCTTGAGCTAATTCTTAAAAGTATACTGATTCCTGCAACCGGATGGCCTGTCGTAAGAGGCGACAGAACGACCCACAGCCAGGTGGTACGGCATTTGCCTGACTGGATAGCTATCACCTCTGGTCTAGAGTATCCCGCCATAACAACGTTGAGTTGTGTTTCGGCATTAATGACCAGGTTCCAGTTTCCCTTTCGAGGCCGGCAGCACATTGGCAGCACCTCTGGTATTACTAATGTCCATAGGCGCCAGTAACCACTTTCCATCACAGTTGAGCCGGCAGCCTGTCTGCTGTGCTCCAGCAATCTATCTATAATATAATTTCAAAAGTGTAGTCTTGTATTGAGATTTTTTCTGTGTATCTGTTTGTTCGGGATTCACATTGAAACTAATGGGCCAATTTCGATGTGGTTTTCGTTAGTCGATAGCAAATTGTCAGTAGTAAAATCTGCGGTACTTTTTATCTCGGGAATCTTGTTGAAAATATCCTAGTTTAATGGTTTAAAGTAGCCAGAGTGAAAAAAAAACTGATTTTAATCCAATTCTTTCACTGCCTGTTTCTATGTTTATTAGACATCTTTAGTAGAACAGTTGGTAGTTATGTATGCTTTTAGTAACATTATTTATACCGGGTTTTTTACGGGAGTTTCCGGAATTAATGTATTTACGTACTAAAGCCAAGTAAAAATCCAGTGCCTTCCTGGAAATATCCTTTTATTTTTAAAAATGCAAAACAACTGTATATATGTTACCTGTCTAACGTGGATGTAAGCTTGGGCGAATAGTAGTAAAAAAAAAGACCTAATAGTGTTGCATACAATGCGTGAAGGTTCTAATGACCCCATTTCCCTCCTCCCCCTATTCCATCTTCCCATTTCATCCTCGTATCCCATCCTAAAAGTTGGCAACGCGTTGGCTCTACTCCTGATGTTACTAACGTCTAAAGGTGAGGGTAACCGCTTTCCATTGGGTGAGCTGTTTGGTTGCCAGTTTGAAAAAGCCAGCAAGAAAAAAATTGTATGTGTGTGCAGTTCACACGCAGTAGAAGTAAAACAAAATGTGACAAGGCGTGGGAGGGATTCTAAATTTCATGAGGTCATATTTCATATGGTTATATCCATAAAATATATTTAAGCCATAAAACACGAAATTTGAAGTATTAATGAAAACTTCAAAACATTTCCAACTCTATCTGTATGAGCATAGTGTTTAAATTATTAAATATAATGTATTCTATCTCATTCTCTCGTAGGCTTAGTCCTATAGATTTATGTGTTTATCTTTATTAGGTGTCGCCTTTACGTTTCATCGAATTTCAAATCACATAGATTGTAAAGAAGTTTCACTTAAAAAAAATGTTTGTGTGTGCAGTTCACACGCCATAGAAATGAATCTTCAGAGAATATACTCACAGATAATTCTTCTCTGACTTTTATTGTTAGAAATATAATTCCTTTAGCCTACATCCGTCAATCTATACTTCTATACTAATATTATAGAGAGGTAAAGTTTGTGAGTTTGTGAGGTTGTGACGTTGTAGGCGGTAATCTCCGAAACTACTGAACCGATTTAAAAAAATCTTTTACTGTCCTGGGTTGACATAGGCTATATAATTTTTTTTATTTTTTATTAGGTATCCTTACTAAAACTCCAAAAGTGCAACCCAAGGTGTAAAAATTTACCTAAAATCGCGTGCGCTGCGAAAACTATTGATGTTAGAATAAAATAATGTACTACGACTTTGCAACACATCATTATCTACAAAAACTGTAGCGGGTAAGTGTTCTTTTCTTTTAAAATTTTTATTAAAACGCCGTCGCTAGAATGCACTCTATTTGTATTTTGGTATTCATCCTTACCAAATTAATTACTTCATATTCAAGACTGCTTCAATACCTTTATATAACTTTTTGAATTATTTAATTCGAACATTCCATTCGAAAGATATCACGAGTTTAAAATTATAAGTATTAGAAAAAAGTTGCGTGGTCGCCGCGCCCCCTAATCGGCTAGATAGGCTTATGCGATGTAAGCGTCACTGGGATACGGGCAGTACGGGAGGGGAAATATTTTGAATTCGCATAGTAGATAATTAAACTCAACAAAAAATAAAGAGGTAAAGTTTGTGACTTTGTGACGTTATAGGGGATAATCTCTGGATCTACTAAACCGATTTTGAAAAAATTTTCACCAGTGGAAAGCTACATTATTCCTGAGTGACATAGGGTATATTTGATTGTGATTAATAAGTATTTTTTAATTTTTTTCTGATGCCCAGCGAAGTGGGTCAGCTAGTATATTATCATTCAAAATAAATTTCTTAAGTATCACTTTTACTACCAGTTTTGTTTCGGTCCAAATTAGACCTATGTTTAATCATCGGTGTTATTGACTCTCTAATCTGTGCTCCACAGTGTAAAACTCTTATCCGATTCTCTCGCAGGCTTTAGTCCTATAGATTTATGTGTTTATCTCCTTTTAGTGTCGCTTTTTCGTTTCATCGAGTTTCAATCCACACTATTTTAAAGAAGTTTCACTTCAAAAGGTAATGTTGTTCACTGCCAGAAGTAGAACCCACCGAGTTAGCGCTACATATAGAGCTGTACTATTTGTGCAATTTCACAAACAGCATAAACTTTCACGAATTCACTAGATTTACATAAATATTTCACGGGCTCCAATCACGGTGTTGAATTGAAGAATAAAAAGTGTTGTTGTACATTAAAGATTTTGAAATATTACTCAACGGCGGCCGTTGAGTGTGAAGTGCAAGGTGCGAGCGATAGCGATTTAAGACAATAATAAAAGCATATAATGCCACCGGCGGCGTGACGTCGCGTCTTATATCCCAGGAGAACAATTAAGTTATCCGAGATTCATATATTCTTTGTTTATGGCTCAATCGTCTAAAGAGGAGTGTATAATATGACGAGTAGTTCTATACTCTTGATTTATATTGATTCTTAGAATATATGTACAAAAATCTTATCGACTACGTGATGTGCACATCTATATAAGTATATACTTATCATTATTAAATATTTTATATATGCTTTTACGGTATTGGACATATTTCATGGCAGAAACAATCCCACTCTTATTGGCAGCTCTAACAGCGATATCTATCTGTATACGCATAGGAGCACCTTCATGCATTATCCATATTATTTAATTACACATCAATAAATTGGACCATAAAATGTGACGTATTAACACGTAACGTAAAAACTTCCCTCGCTAAAATCTTGCTTGTTGCTGTGGAATTTATCATAATGCAACGAAGGGTTAAATATAGAAGCAGTGAACATCATTCTGCTTTTAAATATTAAAAAATTGAAATACACATTTAAAAAAAATCAGCCAGGTATAAAATTGCATAGTATGTTTTTATTACTTACACCAAACATAAAAGCTCTGTATTGAGGCATCTCTCATATCGCCGCGAAGCATCGATGGTCCGGGGATCAGCCCGGTTTTTACGATCGTTCGAATCCGGATATAGAGGGAAATATCCTGAAAAATATAACGTGAATTAAAACAGCGTACACTACTACCAATAGCCGAAAAATTAAAATTTGATATGTCAGCGGCCTTATTAATATACTACCTTTTTATATTAATTTTAACTACATATTTAGTTTTCCGACATACATTATATTATACATTTTCTGGACTTTATTTAAAACGTTATAAATGATAAACCTATGCCAGTATGAAAACGCAAACATCCCGAGATTCTAAGGACTCTTACACAACACGTTTTTTTAAGGCGCCTTCGACGCGACGCCGCTAAACTTGAAAAAGACAAATTACTTGGTGGGATTGCATCGCTGCAAACTCACGAGAAACGCGCTACAGATGCGCGTGAGCAAAAAAAAGGCGCTTAGCACGCGCGCGAACATCGATTGATTCCATCGTGATACTGTCAGGAAGTATCTGATTAAAACGCGTTATACGTGTGTTTGCAGCCAAACAGGCGCGCATCTGTATCGATGTAACTGCACGCTAGTAGCGCTTTGACATCACGCGATAAAGTCGACGTCTGCATACTAAAATTTTATGAACGTGTGAATAGGTAAATTCATTGTGATAGCATTGCGTTTGCAGCACATTACAGTTGCGTGCGTTGCGCGTCGACGGCGCTTAATAAAAACGCGGTGTGTACGGGGGCTAATAGCAGAATCTCTTTTCGATGTGTTTAGGTGATTTAAATATAATATTGTTTGGATACTTATATAATGAACTCGCTTCAATTCTAATAAAAAATTAAGTATTACATACCTTAAAAATAAATATCTCTTGATTTTTTTACATTTTCATCACCGTTTCTGAAAGTGCACTGTGCTTTTTTGATATTTTTCTCATTCCCTAGGCCTAGGCTGTAAAGAACGAACAAACTTATATGCACTTATATTGTCACACCTAGTGACACTTATAAAATTTTGTTAGTGTCACTAGGTGTGGTCGGTGACATCTGTTGGACTTCGGCTATGGTAGAAGAATGATAAGAAAGAACCCATAGCTTCTAATATCTTGTCAGCCATAATTGTTAATTTTTCAAGGCCGCTAACGGCTAATACTGCTCGTGTGGTTGGTGTCCTTTCCACAGGACATTCAATGTTTCATCATTTAGCTTATCCTTTGCCAAAGATTTCATTTTTCTTAGCATTTGGGACGGTTTTTGTTCACCAAGATCTATTTCTTTCATAAGTTTTTAAATTTGGCAGCTTTGGGAGTTTTGGTATGTATTAAGGAGTGCAGTCTTAAGCGTTTCAAATGTCCCTGTGTCAGGCGGGTTTTCTATAATGTTCGAAATTTCTTCGATGGTATCTTTGTTTAGCTTCGATAAAACCATATAGAACCTCGCCTCGTCACTCAAAATATATAAATGGAAAGGTATTACCTTGTTCCTGAAACTTATGTACACATACGCGATACTCGAACCCACGTGGCAGTCAAGGGGGAGTTGTCTTCGAGAAAAAAAAAAAAACACTTTAATGAACTCGCGAGTCACCACTATGCACAATTGCACATATATGTAATAATAATAATAAATCGGCAGACAAACACACAACTGTATATCTCAACCACAGAGACCGACACATATAATCGACCATATTACCGACATATATTCTTATCCGTGCAGGAACAGAGAAAGAATACAATTTCCTGCGGCCAGGCGGCCTATCGTAAGAGGCGACTAAACAACCCACAGCCAGGTGGTAGGACATTTTCCCGACTGGATGGCGACCACCCCTGGTCTAGAGTATGCCGCCATGACAACCTTGTGTCATGTTCCGGCATCAGTGACCAGGTTCCAGTCTCCTTTAAGAGAGCAGCAGCGCATTTGTAGCACCTTCGGTGTTGCAAATGTCCATAGGCGACGGTAACCACTTTCCATCAAGTGGGCCGTCTGCTTGTTTGCTTAACTCCTGCAATAAAAAAATAAATAAAAAAATATGTGTGTGTGGTTAGGGTATTTATAAATAAATGCGTGTTCTAGAAAACCGAGATTCATATTTACATTATATAGCATGAGTAACGCGTCGCGGGTATGGATGATGGAAGACAACTGCCACTCGGAGCGCGTCGCACACAGATCATGCAATTGCATGCATGCAATTCGCTGAATAGGCAGTGTCCCCACAATTACAAAATTACATTTTTATATATGTTTATTAGTACCTATTTATTTATAGGAAACCTACAGCTAAATACATTTCAATAGATAACTACAAATAACAAAAGAAATTTAATGGCAGGTTTTCACGAATAATCTATTGATTATAAGTAACACGCAGACGTAAAAAAGGTACTGAGAATACTTAGTCGCTATTGAAAAACTTAGGGCTTAGACACCGCTTAGCTTCTGAAATACTGACCACGAACGGGTCGATGTCATCGATTATTTAAATAATTAATTGCTCGCACTAGAAATGAATTTCATCTGTCTCGCTATCTACTAAGAAATATACATGACGCCCGTATACCCTGCAAGCCTTGTATTTAGGTCACAGATTCTTACCATACCGTACCAACCTATCGACTTGAAGCTTAAGTTGTCAAAGTTGAGTCGGGAGCCCTTACAACGTACCCGTGTCGTTGTAAATCGAATTACACGCGAAAAGAATCTTTATCACAAGCTAATAAGGTTGTACAAACCTTTTGCGAACAGAATTGAAGTAAGTTGGCTTTCTGTAGCCAAATCTCATGGGCTTTTGAGTGGTGTCAATTGCTTGACACAGTTGCTGGTTCGATGATTTCGTAATCTTCGATTTTTCATGGCCGATTTTAAATCTTATCGCCTTGTAATAAAAGCTTCTAATTATAAGTTATGAATGTAAACAGTGGAGTTACTGTTCGCTTTGAAGTGCAGTGTTCAAATGTTATGACTTTTTTTGTTTATCTTCCCATAAGTGGTGTTTGAAATGCAAGTAAAGTTATATTGCTTAGTATATAGTATGTAATTTTTTATGGCGTGAATAGTAACTCTATAATTGTATTGGTTAATTTATATCATTCAGTTAAAAATGAATAAATGAATGAATATTTCAGTTCAGTTGAAAGGGATATGTGTTGTTACAAGTGTGATAAGGTGTTTTACGTGTTATTCCAAGATCATTAGCGCTCGTGTAAATGGCGCCACCGTGCCACTGCCGCGCTGTCACCGCGCTGTTCTGTGAATTTCAATATGTACGCGAACGTCTAGGTCTCCACTGGCTCGGTCATGTAGAACGCATGGAGGAGGATCGGGGAGTGAAGACAGCATACTTGGGGCGGACCAGTCGGTCGGCGACCGGTTAGTCGTCCCAAGTATCGCTAGAAGGATAGAGTGGAAACTGACCTGACCGCAATACAAGATACTGCACGAGGCAGAGGAAAGTGGCGTGCTCTCGTTTCGGAGGCCAAGACTCACTTTGGGTCGCTGAGCCAACGGAGTTAGTTAGTTTTTCATCCGTGCAGGAACGGAGAAAGAATACAATTTCCTGCGGCCGGGCGGCCTGTCGTAAGAGGCGACAAAACAACCCACAGCCAGGTGGTAGGGCATTTGCCCGACTGGATGGCTATCACACCTGGTCTAAAGCATGTCCCCATAACAACCTTGAGTTGTGCTCCGGCATTAGTGACCAGGTTCCAGTCTCCCTTAAGAGAGCAGCAGCGCATTTGTAGCACCTTTGGTGTTGCAAATGTCCATAAGCGATGTTAACCACTTTCCATCGAGTGGGCCGTCTGCCTGTCAGCTGAACTCCTGTATAAATTTAAAAAACTTTCGTTTTTACCTGAACGCTACCAACCCTCCAATACCGCTGCTCCACCGCTGTCACCCACTTCACAGCGAAAGTGTTGTAGCGGTGCAGTGCGCAGTTGGCTCTGTGGCGGTGTCGTATACACGCGCGACTAGGCCTACCCTTTCTATCGGGACTTGGGGAAGGCGTTATGCCTAGACATTGGTTCCCTACAATAACTAACCAGTTTCCGTAAAAACATATTTTATAACTAGCTGTGCCCGTGAATTCGTCCACGTGGATTTTTTTTGTGGAACCCTGATGTGTGATAGTTTTTTATCCATCCTGAAAGGGCTGGTTTCTAGTGGTTGGGATGCATAAAAATTTGCTTGTTCCGACACAGTTTCCACTAAAACGATAGCTTAGTTTTATACTTATATATAAAGATAACGCGGAAGATATTTATAGAAATCCATAACCACCAAAGCAAAATCAAATACCTATTCAATAATTAATACAACAATTCCGAAGTCCATCCAATACAACCTTCATTCTCAATACCCAAGAAAAATAACTCGGGTGCCAAAAACAAACAAAACGCACTTATGAAACGGTCCCCTATTTTCTATACGATTTGAACGTCAATAAGTTTTTATTCAAGCGAAATTGAATCGCCTACAGAATAGGCTCGCGAATATAATAATACCAAGAGGCCGATATAAAAACGACATCTTACGTGAAACCTCTCGAGCGTCCGAATACGAGAATTACAAGCGTTTTATATAGAATTGTTTATTTGCAAACGAAATAAAGTGGTTGGTATCAGGATAAGTCCTTTGTTTTATAATATTTACATTACACAATGGTGGATGGATTCAGCATTCGGTAAGTTTCGTCAAGTCTTCTTGTCGACCACTCCGCAATGCTTGAAGACAAAAGTCTTCGAGCAGTGCGTCCTCCCCGTCCTGAGCTACGGGGCCGAGACATGGACACTACGGCAGGATTGGTCCACAAGTTCTCTTATAGATAAAATTAGAAATGAGGATATCCGTAAGAGAACCAATGTAACCGACATAGCTCGCAAAATTAGCAAGTTGAAGTTGCAGTAGCCGGTCACGTCTGCCGTAGGACCGATGGCCGATAGAGCAGACGAGTCCTGGAGTGGAGACCGCATCTCGGTAAACATAGTGTCGGACGCTTCCAGCCCGATGGACCGACGACCTGTGCAAGGTCGCCGGTCGGCGCTGGATGAGGAAATCAGAGGACAGGGATGAGTGGCGCCGTCTTGGGGAGGCCTACGTCCAGCAGTGGACTGCGAATGGCTGACGACGGATTGATTCTCATTTCACTTATTTTTTTATGCTTGTCTGTTATTTCTAATAATTGCTACGGTGTCAGGTTAAAACTATTGTAATTGTAAATGTCAACTTAAAGTATTGTACTTACTACTGATTTTTGTACAGTATGAGAGAGAGAGATAACATTTTATGTACATCATTACAGAAAACACAGAAAACTTATAGCCTAAAAACATTCTAAATGTACACAATCGGTGGTCTTATCGCCAACAAGCGATCTCTTCCAGACAACCCGTATAAAGCAGATTCAACCTGTTGTAGGTAGTATATATAGTTAGATTGATAGATAGATAACACTTTATTGTACACCATTACAGAAAACCTTATAGCTTAAAAATATTCTAAATGTGCACAATGGGCGGTCTTATCGCTAAGAAGCGATCTCTTCCAGAGAACCCGTATATATACAGAATATGGTTTATCAAAATCTCAAAAATGTGAAGATATAGGTCCTTAACTTAGCAATAACTGGTTGAAACAACCAAATCTGATCATTTCATACCTCCAGATCATACGAGAGGTTGGAACTCTGTAAATTTTAAAAAGTACAAAACAATATGCTTCCAGTATTGTTTTACAATTCTATAGCGTCGACTATTTTTCAGCACATTTAATATGAAAATTATAGCCAAACAATATATTAATTGAATGGGCACATCAAACAATGTATTCGTTTATGCATTTTGTACTTGTACAGTGAGGTTTAAAAGTAAAATTTAATTCATAGTTTTTGTTCAATAATTTTATATTTCATTTTGAAGAAATAGCAAAACTTTTCTTTCTTTCTTTTTTATTTAGAAAAGACTGAATGATACTGGTCTGTTCGCCACTATCGCGTTATTAGCTCCCGAGTTCGATTCTTGGTATGGCTAATTTTATAAACGAAGTCTTCTTTAGCTTAGGTATATACATAATTATAATTATTGTTCAAAAACTTCCAATGAAATAGCAACATCATTCGTAAGTTCCCCTTGTCAACTTTTTCTCGAACTTCGTATGGTTTCCAGCATTAACCTACATACCGGGAGCTTATTAAATAATGTAGGCTCAAAAAATAATAGCTTAAAGTTATGAGACATACGCCAATGGTCACATAATGAGGATAGCCGGAAAGAATACAAAGCTAGAGAACAAATAAGCAAGCTGACTTCACAAATGAGGAGGCTGTTTCGCTGGAAATTTTAGCAAAACAGCATTATCATCTGTGAAGTCTACTTTTTCTCTAGGTTTATATGGCTAGACATTTATTTTCCACACTATCCGTTAGCATAAATAGTGATGATTGACTTGCAGGTTATTTACTACATAGTTTCTATCTTCTGGTGAAATATAAAAAATTCTCCTATTTACAAAACATCTACCTCTTTTTCAAAGTTCAGTAGCGATTTAATGTCAATTACTGACCCCTTCTAAAATTGTCTTGTCCATTTGTTTGTGTGTGTCGCGGTTATTTTAACGAAAAATTACTATGTGTATGGAGATGAAATTTAGCACCAAAGTATATTATATATGTTTATGCTTAGAATTTATTTAAAAAAACACACTAAAAATTAGGGTTTTTCGCCATACATGTAAATAAAGTGATTATTTAAAACTATGAACTATGCTGGAATATCGTTTTTATGTAAGTCCCAAAATCGTAAAATGTGTCTCTCCTCTAATTTTAAAATTATGAGGAAAATTCGGAATAAATTCAAGGTGAATAGAGTTTGAAAAATTAATTCAACAACATTGAGTTGAATATAATATATTGGTTAGGTTTTGAGTAGACTTTTTCATGTATATTCTTTAGTCTAATGAAAAAAAAACAGAGGCATTGGTCACTTTCACATAACTTTTTTTAATACATCAAAAATCATTCAAACAGTTATGATCACAACTGTATATCATAAAATCGATTTAAATACTTCCAAACCACTGTATTAATACATATTTCATATATCATTTATAAGCGCGAATGTTTCGAGTTCATTATGAATGGATTATATTAATGATATTGTATATTATAACCAGACTATGAAATTGTGTTGTGTACACTAGACTTAATTTTTGAGTATCTACATAACGTGTATGACTTTAAAAAACCTTTTCTAGTGGAACTTAGTTTAAATTAGAATTTTTGCCAAAACCGATTTGTTATTGTTATACAGATTATGGTTTCGACAAGAAGTTTTGGCCACCTCATGGGCAAAGTTGGTTCTCCCAACTGCCTACTGTGTGGAACTCGTTAGATGTCCAACACCTGTTACTAGAATGCAGCAAAAATAAAGATGGCAGAGAACACAACTGATGAGGGAATTGGGACTGAATCGTTTTAGTGTAGGTATTTTTATAGAAATTCTCTCAGAGCCAGCCTCAAAGAAGGCTAGTGAACAAAGAATGTACAATAGTCAGCATTTAACAAGTAAACAACTGCGGTCTAACGCTTAACAGCACATTTATATTCGTATATTTTCGGTAATAAAATCAGTGTCATTACAGCGCTCGTTGTGTTTGGTATTTCTTACATTTTACCCTTCCCTCCTATACTGAAACTGTATACACACTTCAGTTTTTTGGTCCTTCGAGCCGAATTATTAGCCAACTCATTATTTAAAATTTAATAGATAAGTTATTGCATGTGTAGGAGATGATGGGCCTGACATGCCTATATGGCAAAAGTCCCAAATTAAATAAAAGAAAAAAAAAATATTGGTCAAGGGTAATGCTGGGTAAAATCGATTTGGATCAATGGAATAGTAAATCAAATCATCATTTATTTATTTCATAAAACATGATACATAAAAAAGATGGTAGGAATATTTCATAAGTTCATATGTTTTTGCCTCTAGGGCAGTGGTTCTTAACCGGTGGTCCGCGGACCACTGGTGGTCCCTGAAGGCATTCCAAGTGGTCCGCGACGCCATCGTAATAAACAAGTGACGTGACGAGTCATCACAACGTAAACCCCACAAAGAGAATGCAATCACAAAAATTTCATTAAATTTAAAATCCGTAACTTATATTTTTTGATTTTTAAAATAATAAATAAATGCATGCTAGTTCTTAAATTATACGCGCTTTATTAGATAGAGACAAATAACATAGAATCTATACATGTACATAACCGACTGAGTGGTCCCTGGGAAGAAAGAAATTTGGTAAAGTGGCCCCTCATGCCTTAAAGGTTCAGAACCACTGCTCTAGGGTGTGCAAATTTTATGCCTGTTATTATAATTAGTAATTCTTATTTATTTTTTTATTAATACCAATTGTAACACTAAAAATTAAACTATCCTATAAATAAACCTAACTTAAAGATATATATACAATAGTAAAAAAAAACCTATATTAAAGCCTGTCCAGCCCCACCAGACCACTGTCGCGGGGCATTGTACCTAGAAGTAGTACCTTATTTGTTTGGTATTAATATTCCATCAATATTATAAAATTAAATTAATAGAATAGATATACTTTATTGCACTCAATGTTACAAAATAAATTCATTCATACAATCTGAATGATAAGTACAACGGGCGGTCTTATCGCTGGGAGCGATTTCTTCCAGACCTTTGGATAGACAAAAACTCGGTATGGATGGGGGTAGGTAACTAAATAAATTTGTAACTAAATAACATTATTATTCAGTTACAAATTTGAGATAGTGTTGTTTCACGAGATCATTAAACGAATGCACAGACTTGGCTTGTTTTATGTTTTGAGGTAGTGAGTTCCAAAGCCTTACAGATTGCGCAGTAATTGATTTGTCATTAAACTGTGTAGTATGTGTAGACATTCGTAATCGGTAATTCAAAGACGGTCTCAGAATCCTCGAATGACCGTCTTGAAGAAAGTGAAAACGGCTTTTAACATGCGGGGGTGTTTTAGGATTGAACAATATATTGTTACAACTTAGGCTTCGACAAAAAACAAGATCCACCTGCATATCTGTAAAAACACATTTTATTACCTGTCGGCATTTGAACTAATTGTTATTCTTTTATGATCGTCTTCTTTTGTTTACTTATTTATTGGCGTACGTTTCTAGAGAACAGCCCATTGTTTTGTTGTACTCGTTTATGGCAGCTTGCGGGCGAATTAGTAGCCAGGTGTTACGGATTACGTCGACCTACGGCCTGATGGGGAGAGAGGAGGCAGTCAAGCGGGAACCACGATCAAGGCGAGACGTGTGTACATTCGGGAATCTATTAGTGACGGACTTTGCGCGTTTTATTGAATTATGACCTTCTGCAGTACGTTTGCATTTGACGTGTTCGGTTATATTTGTACATGTGTTATACGTGTTTGTATAGTTATAATAAACTCTATAATAATTCCAACGGCATTTTAATTTGAGTCTCGCAACTCGTAACAATATTTTAGAGAAGGAATAGGATGTGAGCATTCCGGCGAAGGCGTATAGGAAGCCACTTGAACTTATAGCGAAATTCAGAGATATGATCATATTTAACGTAGGCCGAAGATGGAGCGGATACAGAAATGCTGTAATCGCTCAAGTTTATTTAGCTGATTTAAATTAAGTCATTCTTTAAAATAAATGTCATAAAAATCTAAATTAATCCACTAGTCAGTAGTACGTAATACATTATATTATTACAATGTTATACGTTATGTATATATCAGACATGCGTAATGCTTATATTAGACGGATCAACTAAATGCAATCAATTTGGTTGAAAGGCACCAAACATGGGACACGACAGTATTCAATAACATTTAACGATTCATGTTTATCTTTATATGGTTCACTTTGGTTGATCATTGAAATTGAAAGGTAGAAATGAATTGTCTAATACCTGTTTACGATATCTTTACCTATACTTATCATTCTGCACCTTTAAGTACACACCGCATACATGCATTATCACTCAGATAGTATTCCATCGTTCATCTTCCATTTCGCAATTACGTTAAATTATAAATAATCAATTTGAACTTTAAGAAATTCTTGAACAATTTCAATTTGTGAATAAAATTCTCGAGAAATCAGTTCTTCATTAGTAATACAATCAAGTTGGGGCGAATGGGAAATTCCGATTTAACTACGAACTTCAATTGGACATAGATTGAAAATGCTCGAGTTATATGAACAGGTCAAAGTCCAGTTTCATGGTTAAATAGAAAAGTTTCTTAGAGGCATTTCATAATTTATTACATTTCTGTTCGCACTGCCGAAGAGTGGAATAATTTGCCGCAGTCTGTTTTTCCTGACAAATACAATCTTGAAATCTTCAAGTCACGAGTGCATAGGTATCTTCTAGGTAAGTGTGCTCCATCCTAGACCGCGTCATCACTCAACATCAGGTGAGACAGTGGTCTAACACAAACCTATACATCCATAAAAAAAATAGAATAAACTACGCCCCACGTATGTATGCGCATGTACGTGTAATATTATATAATTGTTTACGACTGATAATCAAGCAATTTGAATTTATAAAACGTAATTCCTACCCATAGAACTAAGTCGAAGCTTATTTATAACTAGCAGGTAGGCTGACTCATTAAAGCAACATTATTATACTTTTGATAACACCACGGAACATACCGCGAGGAAGGTTCGGCGACTGAAGGATTGGCGCTAATCGGAACTGAACGGAATTTCCGCTGATATGTCATTGATAAATTAAAAAACATTTCGAATGTATTTAAGCGAACTCTAAGTAAGTATAAGTGTGGTGCTGCACTGAAGTCCTAAATATAACAATCAGATATTTTGACAAACTAATTACTTAAAACCCCCCCAGAAAGAACATATTTTCCTACCCATTAGACAACAAAACAACATGCTCGAAAATTTTGGGTATACAATCTATTATTTTTTAGTTCCAGTTGCCTTTCAAGTATAGGTTATCCTATATTGTTACGAGTTGCGGGACTGGAATTAAAATGCTGTTGGAATTCTTATAGAGTATAATAGAACTATAAAAACACGTATAACACAAGTACAAATATAACCGAACGCAACAAATCCAAACGTAATGCAGAAGGTCGTAATTCAATAAAACGTGCAAAGTCCGTGACTGTTAGATTCCCGAATGTACACACGTCACGCCTTCATCGTGGTTCTCACGCAACTGACTCCCTCCCTCGATCAGGCCATCGTTTTATACTGCACAAATGCCAATGTGTCCGTATCGTATCGTCGACATAATTTCCTAGAATCAGATTGTACTTAATCCGTAACACCTGTCTAATGATGCCTGCAAGCGGCTGTAAACGAGTACAATAGAACAATAGTCTATTCTCCACATTACTAGAAACGTATGCCAAAAAGAACACGATCATAAAATGATTACAATTAGTTGAAATGCCGACAGGTAATAAAATGTGCTTTTACAGACTGTAGGTGGAATTTGTCTTTGTCGGAGCCTAAGTTGTAACAATATTTAACCCAACTAGAAAAAATATTCTGTATAACAAATGTACTTAAACACACTGTACTGAATGAATTTCTATGCATGCACTCAAAAGAGATAACGTATCTGTTTAAACTATAATCTTTGATCGTCTGCGTCTGAATCCACGGTATAAATGAATATTTTACGGTACGTCTCCAGGATTAGGCGGTGATAATGAGGGTCGGAGACGACGTCGCAGTTTGCTTTCATTTCCACGAGTGGGCTGCATATGCATGCTATGCATACAAGCATACTGCATGCATGCATATATCTCCCGCATGGATGTGAAGGATCGATGCTAAGCCAACTCGTATTTTTAAGCAATTTAAATTCGGTCTCGCGTCGCTTACGGAGTTGATTGAATTGCACGGAGATATTCGTAGAGGCTTTTAAAGGACCTAGGAGCCAATATATGCCTGGAATTTTGGAGGCTAGATTTTTAGTGATGCTAAATAAATTAGGACTTAATTAAATCCTACGTTTTTTCTTTTCTGGCCACTTATCAAGGTATAATTTATTCTGAAATGAGTGAGAATGGCTGCCAAATATATATTTCGCTAAGCAGTTTTTCGACACAAATGCCTGGTGTTTATAAATAAGTTTTCAATTGTAGCTTTGGATAACTTAGGGTAATTATTCAAGTACGACACAAGCGTTTTGTTGTATTTTTATAAGTCGAATAGTTTGCCTAAACGAACCATTGTAAGTTTATTACTTTTGTCTCATTTGTCACTATTGTTCGTTTTTATTCTTTTACTTTTAGTTTTAATTACGGTTTTGTATTCACTTTATATAAATTATTTGCAAACTGAATATAACTGGTTTCAATTTTTATTTATTGTATTACTTAATTATGCGTTAGTTTTTTATTATGTATAATGTTTAATAGTAATAATAGAGATTATATTTTTTATTGCAAAGTTCGAGATAATGTTAATTAAATTGGTTAATAAGTAATTTAATATAGCAAATGTATGTAATATTTGCTTTATGGAACTAAGTCGTGTGATCTCACTTATGCCCGGTTTCTGAAGCACTTTTAACGTAGTTTATCTGCTCGTTAGCGCTATCGGTTCAATAACTTATAAAATTGCGTTTTAGGCGTTTATCTATTGCGTGTCTTTTGTTTGAAGAAAATCGAATGCTTCCACACGTATTCAAAAACTCAATGACAGTTAACCCAAGTTTATCTATTACATAACTTTATAACATAAAAACTAAGGTTATTGTTGTCGGCAGTTCTAGGCTTGTCTCCAAAATTGACTGGTCTTCGCTTCCCCATGTTGTGTTTGATAGTGTGGACATTGAAATCAGTCGGAAACTTTTCGCGTCAAATGGTTCACTATGAAGATTGAAGAATTTCCTACCTACTGCTACTAAGATTATGCTTGCTCAATCTTTACTTCTTCCCCTACTTGATTATGCTGATGCTTGCTATCTAGACATCACCCAAGAACAACTAGATAAGCTTGAACTCCTTCAAAATGTTTGTATCCGGTTCATATTTGGGTTGCGTAAATATGACCATATCTCCGAATTTCGTAATAAGCTTAAATGGTTGCCAATTCGCCTTCGCCGGAATGTTCACTTACTCTCAGTTCTGCACAATATCCTTTTCAATCCTTGTACTCCCCCATATTTAAAGGAACTTTTTAGTTTCCTCTCTCAATCTCATTCCTGTAATTTGCGCTCAAATGAAAATCTTCTGCTAACGATTCCTAAACACACTTCGTCCTTTGTAGGAAACTCTTTTGCCGTACAGGCTATTCGCCTGTGGAACTCCCTCCCCTTGAAAATCAGACAAGCTACATCAATTTGTACTGACCATTATTTGTCCATTAAATAAAATTGTTGCAGTAAATTGAATTGTATTATTCCTCGCATGTAAATATATGTAATTTATATTATTATAATCTATATTTAATTATGTATATGTATATCTACATTAGTTTATTATTTTGTCTGTTTTTCTTTAATTACGATTAGTTTTAATTTAGTTAAACTACCAAATATTATTTAATTTTTCTTGTAATATCTCCCTGGACACCGGGTTTCCTGGAAGAGATCGCTATAAGCGATAAGGCCGCCCATTGTTCTAATGGAAATGTCTTTATATTAAATGTCTAGGTTTAAGTTATGGTGAACAATAAAGAGTTTTCATTCATTCATTCATTCATTCATTTATGGAATCAGTTATTATTGAAATTATAACTGGTAACCTCAGAAACCAGGCATTAGCGGTCCATGCGGAAGATCAGCTCTGGTTATGAAACCAGCATAATGCTGTACATGGGCCTTTTTAGGATGCCATAATTGCTTCTTATGTCTATCATTTGTTCTCACTTTGTATTTTCTCTTAAATAAATATTTTTCTTTCTATCTTTATGCTAGTATAATACATACCTTTAAACCGCTCTCGTTTTAAATTGTGTTGGTGTGTAAATTTCGTATATTTCATTAGTGAAAGGCTAATTAGGGATTTTAATTTATGAATAGTTTTACTTAAACAAACGGAACGGAAATGGAGAAAGAATACAATTTCCTGTGGCAGGAAGGCCTGTCGGAAGAGGCTACAAAACAACAGCCAGGTGGTAGGTAGGTTATTTGCTCGTCTGAATTTTCTACCGTCCCTGGTTTAGAGTATGTCGCTATAACAACCTTGAGTTGTGTTCCGGCATTAGTGGCCAGGCTCCAGTCTCCCTTAATAGAGCAGCAGCACATTTGTAGCACCTTTGGTCTTTCAAATGTCCATAGGCGATGGTAACCGCTTTCCATCAAGTGGGCCGTCTGCCTTTCTGCTGAACTCATGCAATAAAAATCTATACTATTATAAAATTCTGAACATGTCGTGTCTGTACGTTAAAGATATTTAAAAAAAACACGATACAATTTCTTGTCTGTTTGTCGGTTTGTTTGTTCGGGATTCACGTAAAGATTACTGGGCCTATTTCGATGCGGTTTTCGCTGTCCGACAGCAAATTCTTAGACTTAAAATCTGCGCTACTTTTTACTTTTAGCTTATATTCTTTTTTAAATACTGTGGTACTTTGTGTCCCGGGAATCCGGAATTTCAAGTCAAGCGTGGACGAAGTCGCAGGCATATCCTAGTAAAAACTAAAAATGTGAGTTTCTCTAATAACAAGAACGGATTGATGGGGCGAACAGTAGCCGGTACGAGTTAAATTTTTTAGTAGGTCATTTCATTATTTTAAACTTCTTCCACGTTATGAATTCCCTAGCGTTACAAGTAGCGAGTAGGCATACACTTTGTTGCTCTAAAGCATTTGCATGAGCAATACTGCAATAGATTCACGATTAAGGAAATTATCCATCAGTACGGTTTTACGTATAAATTCCCGACCAACATGAAACTTTACGATCTGAAGATTGCATGGCTATCTCACGAGCTTAATATCGCAGACACGAAGTCTAAGATCCGCGGACAGCCTTAAGGCTTTTGATGCTGCCAGACCAGATAGTTGTGGAGCAAATGCAATACGGTGCTTGCGTATAAATGCATACTTATTAATTTTATATTTCTTTATTTTTATAATTTGATATATAGATATTATCTTTAATTTTGTAATTTGACTAATTATTATTTTATAATGGCCGGGCCACATTATAAACTGCCTGTCTTGTACGTTTGAAAGGACAAACTGTTGTTCCTATAAAGAAGACAACATCTTTTCTATGATGGATTTATTTGACATCTTATACAATAAATGATATTCTATTCTATTCTTTAATAGAAGAACATTTATTATATTCTAAACAATAAATAATACCTGATATTGTAGCAAAAGGAACCCGATCCACTTTTTTGTTAAAATTTTAACTATTTTGGTAATAACGAAATACTCGTGGTTTTGTCATATCTTTGACAGAACTTAGTAGGTATTGACCTAGACATATGGCCCGGTTTTATTTTATTAAAAATTAGCTATGCCCGCGACTTCGTCCGTGTGATTTTTTTTGAAGGGTGAGAGTAGTGGGCAATCGGAACTCTCACTTATCGTACAAAACACGATTAGCTGAAGGCTAATCGTCTCACACCGATGTCCTGTGAAAGCAAGGTATCACACCAATTGAGCCGGCCTTAAGAGCTATAATCAAGATAGTGACTCTAGCGTGGATCTACCACGGTATTCTAGAAATTGTGAGATTTCTCCTGCAATTCAGGCTGATGTTAAATGAGCGCGGACCTTTAACCCTAACTATGATAGCTTAACATCTTGCCATCATATCATTACTTCGATACACAATTTAAGTTAACACCCCATTATTCGTTTAAGGCAACCCACGAGGTTGTGTAATTGCGCAGCTGAAGTGTTGGCAGACGTGTCGTGACGTGGACACGGCGACGCGGACGCGTTATTGGCACAACACGATCGCTTCGGGCGGCGCAAAGAGGGTTTTAGTTCCATTGGCCGTTCCGATTTATATATCGGATTCTAATTTTGAATACTGTGACGTGAATGGTGACATGAGTCTACTTCGAAGACGTTGTATTTCAATTACTTTCGTGACATTAATATTATTAGTCTATTTCAAATAGGTCGGTATAGCTGATACATACACAGAACGTAATTCATCCTTATCGTAAACGTCCTTACGAAATAACTATTAATTTTAATTACACAAAAACATATTTAATCTTGTTACTATGTAATGTTATACTTAGAATCACGATATTTATTTCTGTATTTACGGAATTTCTCCCATATCGTCCTATTTAAAATAGACTGTAAATTAAATAAGCCGTACTATATAGATCAAGTAAAATTTTCGAAGTTGCGTCCGTATCATAAAACTACTACAACTTATCATACAAATATATTTATGCACAAAGCTTTGAAATAGTACCAAAACCGCAATATCTAACCAAGTATAGTAAAGATAGTATAGTAAATAAATTAAACAATAAACCCACGTAAAAGGCACGAAAATAGGTAAACGGCCCGCTTGGTGAAAGGTTAGTTAAATTTATCGTTGAATAAATCGAGCACAAATATTTAACACTGTCATATCACAGAAACATGTTTTAATATCGTCGAAATATCGCCGTACAACGGAAACGCACCACGTCCCATATAAGGTAGCAGTCCCGTGGCCGGCGGCGCCGACCCCAAAGTCTTCGCACGCTTGCCCTATGCAAATAGGCGACCCCTAAATTGATCATAATACCCATCTTATGTGTACAATATTTTACATATTTCATATTTATTCCAAAGGGATTAAAGGCAAGGTTTTGTTTAATCTCATGGGCCTGTTTGCAGATACGTACCCATGTATATAAAAAGTGAAAACGATCAATTTGAACATATTGTATATATTAATAATTCTACAGGCCAAAATTATGGCCATAAATAGAGGAAATAAAATTACAGAATTTTAGTCAGTTCTATACTAGCGCTTTGGGATTTCCCAATATATATTCCCAAATTTGGACAGGCCTATCTCACGCAACAAAAACTGATCGTCGATGAGACAGTCCGAAATGCAGAGAAAAATATCCTCTTATGCTTATCCCAAATTCATCAAACCCTTTCTGCGTTCATTATCATCCTAGAGTTATCCCGTTTGCTTCTAGATCTGATCCCATATCCATATAGTTGCTTCCGGAGCCCGGGATCCGTTTTGAAAGCAAATATATACACCTATGTATTGAAAACTATGTAATTTTCTGTTAAATATATATATATATATATATATATATATATATATATATATGTATATGTGTGTGAGAGAGTGTGTATGTGTGATAGAATTTTTTAAACGTAGTTATTATTAAAATATCTTCATGTTTTATACATTTATATCATACATCTAGTTAGGATTTTGAGGACATATATTTTGAGATATTAAATAAATACATATTCGGTGTTTTATAGAAACTCTCTGATACATCTATGTAATATTTTTTATTTTTTTTCTGCACTTCTTTTGGTCTTAAAGCTTGAAGCAACGCCTACATCCTTGAGGATTGTTTGGGTGATAGTGAGGATTCCATAGATGCGGTCGTTTTATGGATGCATTATTATTTTATTGTGAATAAAATAAAGTAGTATATAAAAAAATAAAACCAAATTATTTATATAAATAAAAACGTAGATTTTTTTATCCTCTTTTCTTAAAATATGAAGAAGTAGTGTTTTCATTTCAATATCTTAGAGGTGATTTGGTAAATTTCTTCTAACTTAATATAAGTATAGAAAAATTACGAAAAAAACCGCGTTACGTCTCATGTCAAAGGGATAGTACACTATTGAAGAATACTTAAGTGACAAAACTTCATTTACATAGCAGCTCGCTCCAGCCACTTATATTATATTTTGTATAAAAAAAATTATCTTGCTAAGCATGTAAGGAATTTATGGAGTGTGCACTATTTGCTACAACTCCATTAATTCTTCGAAAAGTAATTGTCTAACATATTTCTGTATAAAATTTATAAAAAAAAAGTTTGTATTAATCAATCTTTAGCTAGACGTGTTGTTGGGGAGTTTCTTGCCGCTTCATCTTCTTACACAACAAACATAAAATAACACGTTGCGAAGCGGTGTACATAGACTAGGAAGTAAAATTAAATTTTGACTTATATGTATGACCTTCAAAAAGTGTTCTCCAGTGGAACTTATTTTGAATAAAAACTTTTGAATTTGAATTTGTAGCTAAGATTTATTATTTTTTTGGTAAATTACCAATAAGTAAGTACCAACGAAAAGTTGTGTCATTTGCACCCCACTTTCTACCTTTTGCGGTAACAGAGGCCAAAACATCCCTTATTGTTAGTCCGTTGTTAACTATGCCATCCTTCACGACTGAAATTCTTACGCCTACCCTTTCTATAGCTATCTGGAGAATGTCTAGAAATTTGTTCCTTAAAATTCAGCCATTACTGCTAAAACCATCGCAGATTTTCCCTATTGTATTTACTTAACAAATTACTAACTGCGAAATCCGGAGGAAGGTTTTCGCTTGCAAAAACACCAACACATTTTTAACAAGCTCGTTCATAACCAACATAATACTTACATCGAAACACAAAAAAACATTCGCGATATAGAAAAAGTGGTCAAGAGTGTACCAGGTTCTACTCACTGTAGATGGTTCCGTAGTTGCGAATAATGTTCGCCATTTGCAATATCTGCTTACGGAATTCTAGAATAGGTCCTAACCTATATAATTCCCTTGTTTTTTTACGTTCTATCTACCCCTGTTCCAGAATTTTCCAACAAATAGTACAAGAGTTAGTGGAACTTTATAGCTTCATATGTCACCAACTATTTACTTAAATAAAAAAATGTGTGTGTGTGTTCACACGCAGTAGAAGTGAAACTTCAGAGAATACTCACAGATAAGTCTTCTTCTAACTTTTATTAATATAATTCCTTTAGCCTACATCCGTCAACATAATATAATTCAAAATAAACTTCTTAAGTATCACTTGAAACTTTTCACTGTTTTAGTCTAAAAAATATTATTATGAGTTTTATTTAGGTCCCAATTGGACCTATGTTTAATCATCGGTCTTATTGACTCTCTAACCTGTGATGCACAATGTAAAACTCGTATCTCATTCTCTCGTAGGCTTAGTCTTATTGATGAAAAAAAGTGACAGGTGACATTCCCGCGGAATCACGATTTGGCGAATTTCTCCTGGTTTTCTTCCGTGTTTTTCTGTTTTCCTGGCTTTGTGTTGTCATTTATTTGTTGGTGCTGGTTATTTTTAAGTTTATTATTAGTGGTAAGTACTTTATTTTATAAATGTCGCAGTCTGTGGGAGAGAAAGTCCCACCTGATAGGGGGAGACATTCTCTTGGAATGGAAGTGGGCGAATCACACGCTATTAGCCAAACTACAGAAAAATTGCGAGCTCTTTAGAGGTCACTTCAGATATTCCCGAGAAAAGAATTTTGCCCCCTTCAGCCTCTATCCAACACACATACACCAGACCTGCATTTGAGGCAAATTAGGTATTCATTCTCAGGTATTCTGAAACTGACTCAGGCCCTTTTATTGTTCACGTTTCGGGTCCCGATGTTGATCTGCCCAAATCATCAAACAATATGCGTGCCCTTAAAATAGCCCAAGCTATTTACAACAGCAACGTTCCAGGGGTTGACGAAATAAAAAATATAGGAAGAAACAAAGTTTCCATTTATAATAAAACATTCTCTGAAGCTAACTCATTCTTATCCCTCCCTGTTCTAGAGTTAAATAATCTTACAGCAATAATTCCCCGTTTCCAAATTTCCCGTATGGGTGTAATCCATCAAATTCCTCTAGATTGGACTATGGAGGACTTGGTTTCATGGACTGAGTGCCGCCCAGAGTCTTCTGTAGTAATTAAAGCGAGAAGACTAAATAAAAAAAAAACGCATTGAAGACATAACCTGCTGGGAACCCACTGGTACTGTAGTTCTCACCTTTTTAGGCCAATCCCTCCCAAGCCATGTTTATTGCTGCAACCTCTCTTTACCTGTTGGAACATATACCCTTCCCACTATACAGTGTCTAAAATGCTGCCGTTTTGGTCATATTCGAGACAAATGTAGATCGAATCCACGCTGTTCTCGCTGTGCTGGCCCGCATGAAAATGCCTCTTGCCAAGTACCTGTAGATAAAATTTCTTGTTTGTTTTGTTCGGGTAATCATGCAGCCACTGACTCTAGAGGCCCCGAGCATGCACGCCAAAGAAACATTAAAGTCATAATGTCCCATGAAAATATTGGGTATGTTGAGGCAGCTCGTAGATTTAAACCTGTTCGGACTTCCTATGCTGACATTTCCTCAACAATCCGAAACAAATCTGCATACATACCCTACCCCCCCCCCCTAATTCTATCCCCTCACCTATGTGCCCTGAACCTTCCCCCAGTACTGTTCAGTCTGCTTCAACTTCTTCATATAGGAAAACTATTTATATACATAGAAAACCTAGACAGGAGTTAGGTAAGTCATATGATCATTTAGCTCATGCTAATATTGTTTCTTCTCCACCTTCCGCTTTACCAAATGGTTGTGCTCTTGGTGATAACCCCTCTAATATCCTTACCTCTAATGATAATTTAGCCCAAATTTTGTCAACAGCTCTTATTAATATGTTTTCTAAATGTGGTGATATACAACCGTACAATATCATAGATATGCTACAAAAAATTATTACTTCTCTTATAAACTCTTCTATCCAAAATGGCGAAGGTCCTAAAATAGAATTGTCGTAGTGTTAGTAATAAAAAACATGAAGTATCCTTCTTAATTAATCAGTTTAACCCTTACCTTTTTGCCCTCTCTGAAACATGGTTGAGCCCTGGCTCTCTATTTCGAGTGCCTGGGTTTTCATGTATCCGAGATGACAGATCAGATGGTTGCGCTGGTTGTGCTATTCTTGTTAGAAGACATATTACATTCTCACGTTTTGTGCTCCCCCTTCACTCCCCTGATATTAATATTGTAGCTGTCCGTTGTCTTAAATAACATTTGTGTCTGTCTACATTCCTCACCCCAATGCTCTCCTCATACAAGAGCTTTTCTCTCTCTTATGTCATCTCCCTGTCCCTCTCCTCATTCTAGGAGATTTAAATATCCGCCATACTTTGTGGGGTTCAGCTTCCTGTGATCCAATGGCTCCAGCATTTCTTGATATTTTACATGACCTAAACTTATGCATCCTTAATGATGGAACTCCTACCCGCAGAGTCTCTCCCCTTCAAAATCCGAGTGCCCCAGACCTTACTTTATCTTCCCCCTCCATAGCCTACTCTCTTTCCTGGTCTGTTCTGCTTAACTCTTATGGAAGTGACCATCTTCCTATTCTTTGTTCCTTGCCTGATTCTTCACCCCCTCCTGTCACTCCAACCCCTCTCTTGAAATTTAGACCCGCACTAGCTGACTGGCATAAGTTCTCTTCCTTAGTCCAAAGTAAATTAAATTCTCTTCCTGATGTTTCTTCTCGAAATTTTATTTCCCTATATGATGAGTATGTATCTGCATTGATATCTGCTGCTGAGGAATCAATCCCCTTAAAAAACTCTGTAAAAAATAAAATTCCCTCCCCTGCTTGGTGGGATTCTGAATATTCAACTATAGTAAAAAAGCGCAAGGAAGTAGAGATTAAATTTACCAGAAGCCTCACATATGATAATTATTTGGAATTTCAGAAAGTATCTGCTTCCTCTAAAAGACTTTTGCATTCAAAGAAAAAAAAAGGTTGGCAAGCTTTCTGCGAATCCCTTTCTCCCAGGACTCCAGCTGCTATGGTATGGAAGAAAATAAAAGCATTTAGAAAGTCCCAAAATGACGATAATATTAATTCCAATAACCCATCTTCCTGGCTCCCCAATTTCATGCACAAACTTGCACCCCCTTTTGTTCCCCTTGAACCTTGTCCCCCCATCAGCTGTTCCGCTTCTGATGAGTTGAACCCCATGAACTTCAAATTCTCTTTTGCAGAATCATGTGCTGCCCTAGACCATCTCCCAGACTCTTCTCCTGGTGTAGACGGCATTCCATATACATTTGTAATACAATCCTGTGAATCTTCTAAACATTTCCTATTGAACCTTCTGAATCATATTTTCGTTTCCGGATCAATTCCAGAGTCTTGGAAACAGCAAATAATTGTTCCAATATTAAAACCTGGCAAGGACGCTTCAGATTCTGGTGCTTATAGACCTATAGCCCTATCTTCAGTCCTTGCTAAAATTATCGAGCATTTAATTAAAAATCGGCTCGAGTGGACCATAGAAAGCAAAGCCATACTAGCTAATAGCCAGTTTGGTTTCAGACGAGGTTTAGGTACAATGGACAGTCTCAGCCTTATTACCTCAGACATTAGATTAGCTTTTTCCCAAAATGAGCATGTTGTAGGAGTCTTTTTAGACATAACTTCTGCATACGACAATGTCAACCTTCAAATACTCAGGCAGAAGTTGCACAATCTGAGTATCCCCCCGAGGATTGTCAACATTATCACCAATATGTTCATGGAGAGATCAATCTCCGTCCGCGTTTCGGGAATCGTCTCTCCTCCGCGTCTTGTATGGAAAGGTTTACCCCAAGGCTCTGTCCTCAGCCCGATGCTCTATAACACATATACGGCAGATCTAGAATCATCTGTAAGCTGCTTTTGCAAAGTCCTTCAGTATACCGATGACATTGCTCTATATGCCACCTCTGACTCTTTCAGTGATGCTTTAAATCGTCTCAATTCTGCTCTTTTTTATCTTAACTCATGGCTTTCAGAGCACGGTTTGTCACTTTCCGCTTCAAAAAGCTCGGCTGTAATATTCTCCCGCAAAAGAGATATCCCAGCCCTAGACATTCACATTAACAATCATCCAATTCAAATTTTTAATTCTGTTAAATTTTTAGGTGTCATTCTCGATTCTAAACTTTCAGGCCTTCCCCATCTCAATTATATTTGCGAAAAAACAGAAAAAAAAACGCTAATGTGATTCGAGCCCTGTCAGGTGTTAGGTGGGGATCCCACCCCTATTGTCAGAAGCTGCTCTATAATGTCATCATCCGCAGCCATTTTGACTATGCTTGTTTCATATTGGAACCCTGCAATAAATCCGCCCTCGTGAAACTGGAATGCATACAAGCCAAATTCCTCAGAATCATCACAGGCGCAATGAAATCTTCTCCAACAAATGCTCTCCAAGTTGAGTGTGTAGACCCCCCTCTTGCTCTCCGCAGGCAGCTTCTGTTGGACAGATTCTTTTATAAAGCGATAGAGCTCTCCGATCATCCCCT
This sequence comes from Dendrolimus houi, assembly GCA_039645545.1. Taxonomy (NCBI): domain Eukaryota; kingdom Metazoa; phylum Arthropoda; class Insecta; order Lepidoptera; family Lasiocampidae; genus Dendrolimus; species Dendrolimus houi. Next base: position 4,095,006 of record CM077126.1, read on the forward strand.
TCTAGGTACCTTAGACCAACTCCTTCAAATCTCGTTCACATATAGTTATTGAACTCACAAATGTCTTCCACTTCTTATAAATTCGTATAAGAAAGTAGTAGATCTCCGTCTTGGCATTTTCCAAAATTATAAAAATCCTATTTTTGAATGTAGCTTTGAAAGTATTATTTATAAACCTAATGTAATTCTAAATCTAGATATTCACAAAAATTCCCCAAATGCTAATCAATTGCCTTGTAAAATTACGCAAGATCGTTGGCCAGACCACCTTCAGATTTTCACGGATGCATCAAGGCTATCTGAAAACGGTTTTGTTGGTTCAGCTATTTGGATCCCCAAATACAAAATTATTTTAAACTTCAAAATTCCTCCTCCTAGCTCTGTCTTTACCGGCAAATCAATCGCTATTCTAGAAGCCATCCTTTATATTGAATCCCATAATATAAGTAAATCTATTATTTTTACCGATTCACTAAATTCCCTTCAGGATATCTCAAAATTACCTTTACATGCCAAACATAACTTTGTCATCTCTCTAAAAATAAAGAAAGCCCTCTTTCGTTGTCACTCCTCTGGTTTAGATATAGTTCTTGCCTGGATCCCAGGTCACTGTGGAATTAGTGGAAATGAGATTGCCGACTGTTGCGCCAAGGAAGCTGTCTGTTCTGGTAGTAACAAATATAATAAATGCTTTCCCCGTGATTTATGCTCACTCGCGCGGCCACAGTTGTTTAAGACCTGGAATGGTATCTGGCAACACTCCCGTCTGACAGTTGGCAGATACTATGGTAGTTTGCAATCAACATTACGTCCCAAACCCTGGTTCTTCTACTATAGAAAACTACCCAAGAAAATTATATCAACTATAATTCGCCTGCGTCTTGGCCACTGTTGCTCGCCTGTATTTCTTGCAAAATTAAGAATTCGTGATAATTCTGTCTGTGAGTGCGGCTTAGCTGAGGGTTCTGTCCACCACATTTTTTTCGAATGTCCCAAAATAGCTTCTCCCCTCTACAATATCTTACACAAAGATTTTCCCCGACCGGTCAATTTGGACTTTCTTCTTACCCTAGCTGATAGTAGGCATGTACATATATTATCAAAGTTTTTAACAATAAATAACATTTATCTATAATGTAGTTAGTCTAACACTCTATGTTTTGTGTTGTCCTCAGGATCCCAGAAACTGATTTGGAAGATCACTGGCCAATATTTTTTTTTCTTCTGTATTTATTTTCTTATATGCACCTGACATTTTACCACCTACTGTGACATTGGCCAAATCAATGCAAACTGCGTTGAAGCCATAATTCCTTCAAAAAAGAAGAAGTAGTCTTATTGATTTATGGGTTATACATAAATCAATAATATTACATTACATTTTGCCTAATAATATTATCACTACGATGGTAGCTAAGGTATCCAAACCAACCTCGCAATTCAGAATCTTGTAGCGGAGACTAACGTAATACGACTAATAAAAGTTTACTTCCTCTGCTGGCTGGGTCACGTGAAATAACAAATTCAACTTTGTAACGACCGATCGATCAACGTTCGGTCAGCCGCCCAAAATATCACTGCAAATTCACTGTGAAAGCTAACCTGTCTGAGCTTCCGATTATTGGTAAGAAATTGCGCAACACAGAGAAAAGTGACGTGTTTTCCTTTGTGAGGCAAAGATATACTTTGTTTGGCTAAAGCAATGGAGTAAGTTAATTAATCAGTACATTATTGTATAGCGATTCATAGAAGCTATATTAATTTTATATGGACTTTAAAATTTTTGCCTCTGTAATGTATTGTTTCTTGTAAATGTTGACAAGTTTTCAAAAAGTAGGTCAAGTATTAAATATTTATACGACAGTCTAAAGTGACTTAGCAAATAGATGTCATTAAACAGTGGAAATAAACAGGGCTTGAAATACCGGTAAAATATATCATTATAAAACTTACCGTTATTCCTAGCCATTTTACCGGTAAAAAATATAACGTTAATACTATTTTTATCAGTAATTTTACCGTTATAACTATGTTTTGTTATCATTGTCGCTGTTTTACATTCGCAAAGATTGTCAAACAGCACTTTCCTAAGAGCGCACGTAATATTTAGAGTTATTTTTGTCGATTGTTTCGGTAACATGCAGTCGTAATAAAGCCAATTCTTAAAAATGGCAACGTCGCTGAAAATAACGTAAAACTTACCGGTACATATATCGTTATACAAATGTTTTTTAACGTTATATTATAACATTTAAATCATAAATGTTACCAAGTAACGGTAAAAAATATACCGGTATGGCAGTGTCTTTTTCGAAAATACCGGTAATTACCTACATACATTTTTAATATAATTGATAACATGTTCAAGCCCTGGAAATAACGATGTTAGTGCGTGGATCTCTTACAGTCTCAGCATCAATGGTCCCCATGTAAAATGGTTTTTGCTATTTGTCTCTTTATGGCTTTCAACATTGACAATGGAACCCTAAAAAACGGAGAATCCATTACCGGCGCCCCTTTTCGTATTCGGCCATTATTTTTTCGAGCATCTATAGGTATTATGGGAACCACGGTCCGTTTGAATGGACTGCCTGTTTATACCGTTGCTTGTGAGATGATAAATTACTTGTGTTGATCTATATCAGAGATTAGTTTCCAGTTTTCCTTTGAGTTCACGAGTGATTGAAGTCGAAGGAATGGTTGGCTTGAGTATTTTTTTTACCTATATATAAATATAACTACTAATTTTCTTTAAAAAAATGTTATTTTAGTGGATGAGAACTTGCATTTCACGATGCAGTCATATTTCTTTTTAATTTATTGATGCACAAAAAAAATTACAACTAAAGAAATTAGAAGATTAATTAGTAACATAACAATCAGGATTGTAATTCAAAACAGATACATATAGAAAAAAACATAAAACTGAACAAGTGTAAGCACTTATAAGTATATATACATACACATACACACGCGAACACACGCACGCACGCACGCATGCACACACACACACACACACACACACAACACACATACGCTACTATCTAATTAAATCTATTGTATCATTATCTGGACAAGATTATTTAAGAATATTTTTTAATAGTTTACAATATTTAAAGAAGTTGTTTTCAAATATATCAAGATCAGTGTTGTTTCTTGCAAACTTATTATAATATCTTATTGTTATGAGTTACAGGACTCGAATTAAAATGCCGCTGGAATGATTATAGAGTTTATTAGAAGTATACAAACACGGATAACACAGGTACAAATATAACCGAACACAAAAGTCCAAACGTAATGCAGAAGGTCGTAATTCGATAAAACGCGCAAAGTCTGTCACTTATTAGATTCCTAACTGTAGTACACTCGTCTTGTTTCGCTCGTGGTTCTCGCTCGACTGTCACCCCCTCCATCAGATCATCGTTTTATACTGCACAAATGCAATGCCCCGTATCTAAGTCGGCTTAATCCGCCACACCTGGCTTATGACTCAGCCGCAAACTGCCATAAAAAAGTACAATAACAATGGGCTGTTTTCTAATCTCAAATTTTAAACACAAAGTAAACAAAAGAAGGCGCTCATAAAAGAGTTACAATTAGTTTAAATGCCGACAGTTCACACTGCACGATTCAATGCTATTCGACACGCGCAAAGTCCGTCGTCTATATCGCTAATTGAGAGTACTACAAACGTGTTATTCGTATCGTAGTCGTCGCTTGACTGCCCCACCCCTCCATTTGGGCATTGTTTTATACTAACTATACAGTACAAAAAAAATCGGCCGCGCGCACTGAGATTCCGAGAAATAGTAATTTACACACCTGCTTATCTATTCCTGCGAACGGCCAACAAAATCGAAAACAATAACAATAGGCTATGGTCTAATTACAAATTTTAAATACGAAGTAATAAAAAAGAACTCCGAATTCGGGAGGGGCAATAAACAAGATGCGCAGCATTTCTTTGTCGGTATGTGACAATAGGTATGCAGGTGGCCCAACTTGTAACAATATGAAATGAATGTCACAAACTGTGGTTTGTTCGGAAAAGTTTAGACACCTATCGCTACAATTTTTTTATCTCAAATTATGAACAAACAATTTAATTATAATAATTTCTCTTAGTTTTTAGTATTTTTAAGGTAGGAGGGCATTGTGATCTCAAGGTAGAGCATTGCCTCACAATATAATTATTGTAGATAACCTTTACCAATCTTTTATTGCTTATTGCTTTTATGTTTTTCTGGAATTCGGTTTTGTCTGTCTTTACATATTTATTATTACCTATGACTGAAAACTTTCATGGCGTTTAGAATTACAACCATTAAAATCTCAATTAATTCCTGCGCTTGTCTGGAAGAGATCGCTTTTCAACAATAAGACCGCAATAATTGTTTGCCCAATTAGGTATATTTTGAGTCTGTTAGTTTATTTTTGTATTGGTATACAATAAACAATTAATTGTTTAAAATTACTATCTGATATTTTACGTCCACCCAGAGGGCTCTAATGTTTCATTTAGGTTATAACTACTTCCAAGGCAACAAGCAGCTAAAGAGCGATTATAATAGGTAGTGCGATTATGTAATAATAATAATAACAGCCCATAACCGTTCCACTGCTGGACTTGGGCCTCCCACTGTAGGCGAACGGACAGTATACCGCCACACTTGTCCAAGGCGGCTTGGCAGGTTTGACACATCGGTCATCTCGATGTGCAGGTTGCATCACGATGTTTTCCTTCACCGTTGTTAGCACGTGGTAATTGTAATAATATGCACATTAGGTCAGAAAACTGCCTAAGTGGTGCATGCGTTCCAGCCAGGATTTGAACCCGCGCGCTTTGAGTTTAGGACGAGTGCGCTAGCCATTATGCTGCCACGACTTATATTAGTTTTTGTACTTGCGAATATGTAAACATAATATCGAAGATGGGGTAGTTGCGCTGCCCACTACTATCCCCATTCTCTGCTTACAATAATAACAGCCCACAAACGTACCACATTGCAGGACTTGGGCCTTCCATTTATAAGGGTACAGACAGTATACCCTTCACCTAATTGTAGCAATGTGCACATTAAGTTGGAAAACTATCAAAGTAGTGCATGCTTTCCGGCCGGCATACGAACCTTTGAGTTTACGACGCGAGTGCGCTAACTACTAAGCTACCACACCATTTTCTGTTTGCTGTCATAGAAATGGGCATAAGCGACCAACGGAACGAAAACTTCCATAGAGGTAGAACAGTTTCAAGTAAATTCACAACAATATTGAAGTAACTTATGTCGTTCGCTTCAACTACTTACAACAAAAGACTCCGAGTTGTAATTTAAAGTTAATAGGTACGTATCTAAATTTCGAGCCTCACGTAAAACTTTGAACAGTACTCGAACAGTGATTGTCTTAAAAGTATCTTTTAGTATCAACGCGACTGCGTCCCGGACAAAAGGCAGGCAAATTAATAGCGCTAAAGATGTACAGGAACTTGCGAGGATCTATTTAAAGTAGTAATGTAGTGAAATTCTCGCAAGGGAAAATTGCGAGCAGGATGTAATTGATCTTATTTTTCTGGGAGCGTGATAACTGGTATCGTCGCTTAGTTGTTTCTTTCAATATGGTGATATGCTTTCACCACTAAATGGTGGATATACCACCTTCCACCGTGAGTGGAACTCACTGCATGAGTCTGTTTTTCCTGAAACCTACAACTTGGATGTCTTCAAGTCCAATGTGAATAGGTACCTTCTAGGTCAGCGTGCTTCATCTTAGACCGTATCTCCGCCCGAAATCGCGCGAAATAATGGTCAAACGCGAACCTATACAGTAGTTTAAAAAAATACGACTCTCTTTCTTTTCTTTCAACAAATCCCAATTATCTCGGGTCGGCACAATATGTCTTTTCCTTCCACACTCCTCTACTCTGACATACATCTTCTGTCACACCACATATCATCATATCATCCTTCACACAATCATCACAATCCATCCATCTTTTTTTGATCTACCTTTACATTTGTACCCATCTATCTTGAAGTTTAACATTATTTTTGTCACGTGACTTTCATCCCTTCTGTTATGTTATGATTAAAACAACGAGCGCGAGACAACAACTAATGTATTCTTGAACTACCTCCACCAAGATTATAATTTATTACACAACATTTCCCCCTTAAAATATAAAGTATAAAAAGTAAATAATGTTTGAATAGAAAAGTACAAATAGTCCTTAATACACGCTGCCCCATCCTCACACATATATAAAAAAACAATTAAAAAAAAACACATACACCCTTTATAGTATAATGTTACATATACAGCAAAAAAAAGCAACAAATTCATTTCCTCAGTTGATAAGTTTGATAATATTTAATTCAATTATATTCAATACGCCGTTTGGCAATCTTTTTAGCTTGTCGTACTTGAGGCAGCGGGAATGCAGATTTTAAGCTCTTCTCATTTTCAGTTAGCATCTCCTGTGTAGGAGTTCAAAGTTCATACCATTACAATCTGCATCCTCGTATCTGTTGCCGTCATAAGGCGATTTGACATCGTTTTCAGATTTAATTAAATGACGCCGATTGCGCCTGTATTGCCTTCCTAATTTACTCTGGACAATGTATGACCTAGGAGCTATGGCATGACCCACTACTATGCCTTTATTTCTATTTTTTCCATTAACAATTATAACATTATCACCTTCTTTTAAAACTGGCAAAGATTTACAGTATTTATCATAATTTATCATACTATTAATTTGTCTTTTTAACATTGTCTGATATTCGGCTGGGTCGACTAGTTTAGGCTTTAGTATGTTGGGATGTACTGGTAACTGACATCGCAATGTTCGACCCATTAATAATTGTGCTGGCGAGCTTAAACCATCTCTGGGAGTATTTCTATAATTAAGAAGAGCTAAATTAAAATGACTATTACTCTGTATTGATTTTTTCAGTAATTTTTTGACGGTCTGTACAGCACGCTCACTTTTGCCATTAGACTGAGCATAATTTGGCGAAGACGTTATATGGCTAAACCCCCAAATTTTAGCAAAATTTTTAAAGTCCCTACTAGAAAATTGTGTGCCATTATCAGTCATGAGTTCACTAGGAATGCCGTAACGGGAAAATATTTCTTTCATTCTCTGTATAACTGTATTTGATGTCAAATCGTTTAATTTGCATACTTCAACAAAATTGGAATAGTAGTCGACAAGTATAAGAAAATGTTTATTTTTAAGTTCAAAAATGTCTGAACCTACTTTATGCCAGGGCAATTCGGGGATGTGAATAGGCATAAGGGGGTTCTTTACTAGGTGAGTTAGAATGTTCCTTACACGTAACGCATCGTTTTACATACATTTCTATGTCACGTGTCATTCCAGGCCAAAATATCACCTGTCTTGCGCGTCGCTTGCACCGATCTATACCTAGGTGACCTTCATGTACAAGCTTTAACATTTCATTTCGCATTTTCTTAGGAATTAGAACTAAATTATCCTTGAAGAGTACTCCATCAACTACAAATAAATCATCTTTAACTGACCAATAAGATTTAATTTCATTTGATACCTGACACTTATGATCAGGCCACCCCTTATTTAAATAATCAATTAAAATATTAAACTGCGGATCACATTTAGTTTCTTTCTTTACCATAGACAACTTATCGTTTGATATTGGAATATTTTCTACGATCATCTTAATTTGGTAAACAATATTTGTATGTACTTCTTCACTGTATAAATCGGGAAGCGGCGCTCGAGACAGCATGTCAGCAATATACATATGCTTACCAGGTACATATGTAACTACTAAATCATATGCTTGAATTTTTAATAACATCCGCTGCAAGCGTGCCAGGACAGACATTAGAGGCTTTTTGAAAATGCTTTCCAATGGTTTATGATCGGATTCTACTATTACCGCCTTTTGACCATAAATATATTGATCGAAATGTTCACAAGCGAACACTATTGCCAACATTTCTTTCTCAATTTGCGCGTTTCGTTTTTGAGTATCCGTAAGGGTTCGAGACGCATATTCGACCGGGTGACCCGCCTGCATGAGCACCGCGCCGAGAGCATCACGGGATGCGTCTACTAACATGACTATAGGCTGAGATGCGTCATACAGTGTTAAAACCCCAGCCCTACTAACAGCCTCTTTCAATTGTTTGAAAGCTTCAATCTCACTTTCTTCCCAACGCCAGCAATTATCTTTCCTGAGAAGACTTGTCAATGGTATTGCAATTTGAGAATAATTGGGAATGAATTTAGATAAATAATTAACCGCACCTAAAAAACGTTCTAAATCCTTTCTATCCTTCGGGTGTTGCATTTCCTTAATAGCTTTTACCTTATTATAATCGGGTTTCATACCCTTTGCATCGAACACGTGCCCTAAATATGTCACTTCTTGAACTGCAAATTTACACTTCTCTTTATTAAACTTTAAATTAATTTGTCTCGCGCGCTCTAATAATGCCTTTAAACGTTTATCATGAATCTCTCTTGTCTCACCCCACACTATGATGTCATCGACATACGTTTCTACCCCTTCCAGGTCTTCCAGAAGTTGGCACAATTTTCCGTGAAATACTTCCGATGCACAATTAATCCCGAAAAGTAGACGAAGAAATTGATACCGGCCGTAAGGAGTATTAAATTTACATAAGTCCGCTCTCTCATCGTCTAAAGCCACATTCCAAAAACCTGCATTGGCGTCTAAGACTGAGTAAAAACGTGCGCCGTGCAGCCGTGACGCTAATTCGGAGACCGTAGGGAGTTGGAAGTAAGATCGTTGTATTGCTCGATTTAATTCACGAGGATCGAGACACACTCGAATGCCACTGTTCTTTTTTGCGACTAATACAAGTGGATGAACCTACCGAGTGGGGTGAGATACTTTCCTAATAACGCCTAATTGTTCCATTTTCTTCAACTCCTCTTTCAAACGATCCCGCATTCCATGTGGAATTTTTCTCGACGCACAAATTACTGGCGCCACAGTACGATCAACGACTATATGATATTTATCGGGCAAACATCCTAAGCCTTTAAATAAATCATTATAATTTGTGAGACTTAATGAGTAGATACGTTTGACTAAACCTAGATATTCGCATGATTTTTGTCCCAGCACACTTGTGCATTCCATATCTGCTATAACAAACTTTAATTGATATGTAACATTTTTGTAAGACCATGGCATAGTACAAATTCCTTTAATCGGTATAACATTTTGGGTGTACGATAATAATGGTATTTGCTTTTTTATAATTATTGAATCATCAAAACCTAGTTCGGTAAATCTACGATAAGAAATTATATTACAATCGGCTCCCGTATCTAATTTGAAAATTTCCGACCCGTTTTCACATGAAAGTTCTTGAAACCAATTGCTAGGCCGGCTCTCTACTTTCAAAATAGTTGAAATATAGAATGTATCGTCCTCATATTCGGAATTAATATCATTACACTCCACTTCATACACACGATCAGCCCGACTACGGCTAGCAACAGTATAAGATTGATTCGACTTACACATGCGCGCGAAATGTCCACGGTTACCACAAATGTAGCAGTTGATGTAGCGCGCGAAGCACTCGTTCACTTCGCCGGAGCACCGCGCGGACCCGCAGTCCGCACAGGGCGCCCGAGCACTCCCCGACGCACCGACGGAGCTACGCGCCAGACGCCCTGTGCGGACGCCGCGCAGCGCTGACGCCGATGTGGATGCGCGCGTTGCACGGCCCCGCGACGCACCACGGCCGCCTCGACGCACGCTTACGTCATCGACGTGCGATGTACCGGCGGCATTGCTGCTCGTACATACTATTTGACGTTCACTCTCTTGAGAAGCCTCCTCTGCTTGGCAAATTTTTATAGCCTTATCCAAATTGAGGTCATCACATCTCAAAAACCGATCCCTGACCGTTGCATAACGAACGCCACATACAATCCGATCCCGGATCATATCATCTTCCAATGTAGAAAATTCGCAATTCTTACTTAAAAGACGTAATGCTGTGACGTATTGTAATATAGATTCACCTTCCTCTTGACTACGGGTGAAAAATTTGTACCTTGTTAGTGTTATGTTAGATTTTGTTCCAAAATAGCTGTCATACTTTTTTAAAAGTACAGTAATGTCATCACGGTCGGCTTCACGTTCGAATGTAAATGTTTGATATATATCGAATCCATCCGAGCCGATTAGATTTACTAAAAGACTAGCTTGTACGCTCGAAGGCTCCGCATGAACACCCGAAGCCTTCAAAAATAGCATGAATTGCTGTCTCCATTTGTTCCACGCCTCGACCCGGCCGACGGGCCCGCTAGCACCGTCCATATTAAGTTCTGTGGCGGTCGTGCGTGTTCCATGTTGCTTTGTAATTCACTTTTGTTAAATCTCACTTTTAACTTGATATTGTACCACACTTATTAATTTTATATATAACTTGTGTATTTTAACTACTTTTAAAACACAGTTTAGTGCCTATCAACTATTATTTACTCCAAATAACTTTAAAAAACCGCTGTCACCATGTTATGTTATGATTAAAACAACGAGCGCGAGACAACAACTAATGTATTCTTGAACTACCTCCACCAAGATTATAATTTATTACACAACACCTTCTCATTACATGCCCATACCAACTTAATCTTCTTCCTCTCAATTGTTTAGTCACGGGTGCAACTTTCAAAGATCCCCTTATATATTCATTTCTCACCTTATCCACTCTTGAAACAAAAGACATCCATCTCAACATTCTCATCTCAGCTGAGTGCAGACGTTTGTGGTTTATCACTTTAGTGGCCCAACATTCCGACCCATATAGCATGACTGGTCGTATGACAGATTTATATATTTGACCTTTTAGCTTCAGTGGCATTTTTTTTTTAGTCAGTAGCAGGCAAACAGGCAGACGGCCCACCTGATGGAAAGTGGTTACCGTCGTCTATGAACGTTTGCAACACCAGGGGTGTCACCAACGCGTTGCCGACCTCTAAGAAATTTTATAACCGCCCTTCTTAAAGAACCCCATGTCATAGCGCAAAGGGAAAACCGCGGCGGGAAGTTCCCTCCAGATCATTGTTGTACGCGGAATAAATGTTCTAGAGAACCGTTGCGTAGATGAGCGTGGGAGCTCAAGGAAATGGGGGTGAATATCCCGTCGCTGGCGAGCGGTGCGGTTGTAAAAGTGAGGTGTTGGCACCAAATCAAACAGTTCCTCGGAACACTCCCCGTTATACAGGCGGTAAAATACGCAGAGGGACGCAAAGTCTCTTCGAAGGCTAAGCGATTCTAAACCGCCTGTAAGTATGGGATCGTCGACGATACGAACGGCGCGACGCTGGATGGAGTCGAGGGGGTCAGTCTGGTAAGCGGGTGCTCCGGCCCATAGATGTGAGCAGTACTCCATGTGCGGTCTGATTTGCGCTTTGTATAGCGCAAGTCGTTGCCGCGGAGTGAAGTACTGCTTGGACCGGTTTAGCACACCAAGCTTTTTAGAGGCAAGTTTAGCCTTGCCTTCCAGATGGCCCCGAAACTGCACGTCGTTCGTTATGTCAACGCCAAGGATCCCGATACTATTGGAGATAGTTAGATGTGTTCCTTGGAACTGTGGCGCAGGGACAAATGGGGTCTTTTTGGCAGAAAATGCGCAGACCTGTGTCTTCGTGGGGTTAAACTGGACAAGATTTTGTCGTCCCCATTCAAAAACTCGCTCCAGGGAGTTCTCTACTTCAGACACAAGTCTAACCCGACTCTCTTCTACTAGCGCCCGAGGGACATTAGCGCGACTGGTGTATCTGGCGTCACCGGTACTATCATCCGCATAGCAATGAATGTTCTCTATAGACAACAAGTCATTGATATGCAGGATGAACAGTGTCGGTGATAACACACAGCCTTGTGGCACACCAGCATTGATAGGCTTGGTGGATGAGCAGCAGCCGTCGACAGCGACTTTGATGCTGCGACCACCAAGAAAGCTGGATAGCCACTTGCAAAGCCCCTCGGGTATCCCGTATGATGGCGGCTTCGTGAGAAGAGCCCTATGCCAGACTCGATCAAAGGCCTTAGCGATGTCAAGGCTAACTGGCAAGGCTTCTCCCTTGCTCTCAATGACTTCTGCCCAACGGTGTGTTAGGTGTACCAAGAGATCCCCAGCAGAACGACCATGGCGGAAGCCATATTGTCGATCGTTGAGTAGCTGAGAATCTTCAAGGTAACCCAGAAGCTGCACGTTGATGATTCGCTCCATCACCTTTGAGAGCAAGGAAGTTATCGCTATAGGCCGGTAGTTGGATGGGTCAGTCCTATCAACTTTTTTAGGGATAGGGTGAACTAGGGCAACTTTCCACGAAGACGGGACACAGCTGGTAGTATAGGAGAGTGTGAAGAGACGGGCCAGGACTGGAGATAGCTCTGGAGCACAAGTCCTGAGCACGACAGCAGGTATACCGTCCGGCCCGGACGACTTCTTGACGTCGAGGGAGCTAAGAGCTCTACGAACCGCTTTCTGCGTAAAACGAACTTCTTTCATAGAGCTCCCACACCGCGTAATAGTAGGCGGGGTTGCTCCTCCGTCCTCAAGAGTTGAATTGGCTGCAAAGATGTTGCCCAGGACTTCGGCTTTATCTTTTGCGGTATGCGCCAGTTGGTCGTCCGTTGTGTGCAACGATGGAAAGGGCGGCCGACAGAAATTACCCTCGACAGCTTTGGCGAGCGAACAAAATGCTCGCGTTCCAGAAGGAAAGTGAGCAAGCCGTTCGCAAATTCTGCCGATGTGTTCAAATTTTGCTCTCGCGAGCCGCTTTTTGAGGGACGTGGTGGCGGCATTGTATATCTTCTTTAGATCGGGAGTTTGCGGATCCTGACATTGTTTAGCTGCCTTCCACACCCGATAAGCTGCCTGCTTTTGGCTTACAGCCTCAGCGCACAGCTTATCGAACCATGGTTGGCTAGAGCCACCGATTGGCACTACAGAGTTAGGAATGTAACACTCCATTCCCTGTAATACCACTTCGGCGACTGAGTCTGAACAAATGTCAGGATCATCCGTAAAGAAACAAAGTCGCCCCCAAGGGTAGGATGCATAAAACTTGCGCAATCCATCCCAATCTGCTGACCGATATCGCCACACTTTTCTTTTACCGTTAGGACGAGCCCGTTGGAGAATAGAAAGGGGCACTTCGGAAGATACCAAACAGTGGTCAGATGATCCCAGAGGAGCTCTGACCGAGAGTTTGTCGCACGTCACGCCAGTTACCTGTCTCCACTTTAGCCATGCTACATTTATTCTTCTTCTTACATTCTCTCTATATCACAATTACTCTGCAGTAGTAAACCAAGGTAAATGATATCAAAAAATATGACTATGCGATTGGAATAGATAGATCTTTGGAATGCTATGCTATTACTGTCAGAGAGATTAAAACATTACCTGCAAGTAGGAACTTATTAACAAAATACTAGTTATCTTTAAATAAACATGCTTGATATTGCAATTCATTGCAAGTCATTTATTACAAGATATGTCAATGATTGCTACTTCATAATAATACAGGCTGGCAAAATTAAGTAGAAAATACTAGGGGCGCCACTTTCGCAAATTTGTCCGAACTCTAGCAACTCCAATATTAGGTCAAGAGTAATTTCGATACTTACTAGTGACTTTTAGTACGACATCAAACATCGTGTAAGTAGCAAGTTGCTTTAATTAGGACGTAGGTATTTGTCAACATAGCCTATGATGTTTACTTTAATAATAATGACTATAATTGTGTAAACAAGAGCTTTAACACCTTGTGATAGTTAACAGAAAAGGTATTTGATTAAAAGAAGCTAAACTAACCATTACAAATCTATCATATCAGCTATTCTTTGATAAATATCGTCGAATTATAACAAAAAGATTTTTGCTTTGCTAGACATCCTTGGTAAACTTTAAAAATCACCGCTCACGTGAAACTTGGTATTGTTACATGCGTATTTAGTTATTTTTAGCGGATTTTAGACTCGGATCAACGTTTAAATTAAAATAACATGGATAAATTCGCTTTGTTTATGATTTACTGACCTTGACTACAGTCAATCAATCAATCAATAACTCTTTATTGTGCACCTATACAAAAAAGAACTTACAGACTAAAATTATGTCTCATTATGCACAAAGGGCGGTCGTATCGCTAAGAAGCGATCTCTTCCAGACAACCCCAAACCGCTACAGATAAAACAGAATATTGGCAGAATGTAAAAAAAATAGTTCTCGTTCTAGACGTTATGGTCAGGTAATAATATATAAATTGGTTTAATTATAGGTATGTATTTTACATTCATCAGTCTTATCTCATTTTCTGCTACACCTACATACCTACATCGCTAGATTAGTTACAAATTTCTTTCATGTTAGGTTGCCTGGAACAGATCGCTCTTAGCGTTAAGGTCGTCTATTGTTTTTGCAAAGAATGTATTCTAATTGTGCAATTATGTAATTGTTTATATTTTTTATTGCATGAGTTCAGCAGACAGGGAGACGGCTCACCTGAGGGGAAGCAGTTGCCATCGCCTATAGACATTTGTAACACCAAAAGTGCTACCAATGTTCTGCCACTCTCTAAACGGAGACTGGAACCTGGTCACTAATGCCGAAACACAATTCAAGGTTGTTATGGCGGTATATTCTAGCCCAGGGCTGGTAGCCATCCAGACAGGCAAGTACTCTACCACTTGGCTGTGGGTTGTTTTGTTGCCTCTGGCAACAGGCTGCCCGGCCGCAAGAAATTGTATTCTTTCGCCGCTATTGCACGGATAAAAAGTTGGTTTTGGTGAGCAATAAGGTGTTATCTGTCTATAAGTGCTTTAAATGATAATTTCAATCAAGGAAACTATATCGGCTTCATTAATAATGAAGGAAATTCGTCCATAACACATACAATAATGAACGAATACGCAAAATTTCAAACTCGTCGATTCTCGATCATTTAACCTGTATAAGATTGTTCTTAGATTGTAGTGTAATTAAATTGACTAGTGGTCGCCTAGTGGTCGAAATTCGACCATAATTAATTTAAATTATAAGTTTGAACATTATTAAGGTTCTGTTGTCAAAAACTATCTATATATACTTCTATAATCACAGATTTCGCCAAGGCTACACTGTTAATTTGACTTTAACAATAAAAAAAAGAGTATATATGCGTATGTGTGTCAAATACATGGTAGTGTGTGAATTTATTATGCATAATTTAAAAAAAAAATTAGCATTCTGCACTCCTCCTCTATATAAACTATAAGTGTGCAAATTTCATACTCCTCCGTCCGCGTAAAAAAGGGTACAAAGTTTTTGCTTCACGTATTAATATAATAATAATAGGCCAACATTTATTTCCTCACGCACCAAACGGTGGAGTAGCACCACTTCGTTTTAAAAATCAGAAGCTCAAGTTTACGTGAGTGAAGTCTTGTAAAATACTTATAGTTTTTAACAGTACTGTACTGCCTCATGAGTACATAATTTATTTAAATTTATTTTTATTTATTTGGGTGGCCTTCAGCGTTTTTCTACGTTGGAGAAACACATTTAGCATTCATAGATTTTAACTCAATTATAATATTATTGATAAAATTTTCCTAGATATTTTCAGTCAAAAATAAAAAAAATATTTTAATCTCTTATCGTGTTACGGTTTATATGCTTCTTTAAAAACCTTAAAGAAACCTACAAACTTACTCTAATTCAATATGAATAGGACTTGTAGGATTACAATTTTATAATGATTGGATATAAAAGTTTTTGAAGTGAAAACTTCTTTAGCCGCGTTGGGCACTTTTTGTTAGGGGAAAATCTTATGGGTTCGCGTCACCGACATGCTCATGATTGACACATGCGCAGTGGCCGTGTGCTGTGAGCGTTAGACGCTTTTTCGATGGGTGAAATCTCGTGCGTTTGCATCACCGACATGCTTATAGCAGTATATCTGTAGCTAGACAGCTGACGTATTGTACAACATTAGTGCTGTGTATATCTTATAAGTGAATAAGAATGAATTTAGTGAAAAGTTCAATGTGTACATACTGTACATTGTTGAAATAGTGTTTTAATTCAAACATTATGAAATTTCAAATATTAATACTAAAAGTTCTAAGTTTTTTTTTGTTTAAATATTGACCAGTCCTCTGATTACGAGCACTATTTCATTTTTGAACAAATTGTTATCCGGGACTTAATAGAACTGATATATTCCCATAAGCAAGTTCCCCTTAAATATTATAGTAACACAAAACTAATATCTCTCTCGCCGACCTTAGCAACTTTTTTTTATGGACCCGGACCTCTCTGTCATAGTTCAGGACAGAGATTTTCGTTTTCTTTATTTATTTTTATCCTTTAATTTTTACAATACTATCTATAATATCTATCTAATTTTTAACTACTTCCAGACAAAAAAAGGGTTACATAAATAGTTGTTGTAATAGCACGTCTGCTATACCTGAGTCGGACACACTCACTAAAACCCCCGCGTGGTCCTACCTTCGGCTTATGCCAGTGCCACGTGAAAACGGCGTGACTAACTCTCCAGGTCCTGGCAGATGAGCACCCCTCCCACTTCAACTACTATTTGCCTAATCCGTGACAATAGTATCAAGTACACCTCAGATAAGCGCGGGTCGCAGTCATCAGAAGTGAGTGAGGTGTTCATCGACAGTGTTCTATTCTTCGTCCACGATAACTAGACGCGCAGGGTTACCAAATTCTAAAATATTACATCACTTATAAAGTAGGTTATAAATAGAGATTATTATTACAAAATGTAAATAATTCTTAAATTTTAGTGGAGTTATCTAGTAATTATCGTTAGCTGTTTTTGACTCTAGTTTTAGGTGTTATTATTTTTTGATAGCTGGCAACCCTGCGCGTCAGATTAACGTGAACGGGTAATAGTACTCTTAGACCCTCGGCATGTACGTAATACGTGACCATTTATAGCTCCAGAGATAGAGGTGGGTAGCGATTTCAAAAGCCAGCTAATTAGCGATTGATCACAAAAAAGTCAAGGTTAAGTTCTCAACCACTTCGCCAGCTGGTGAAGGCTGACTGTCCATTGAAGCAGACTGACGCTGCGGAGTGGAGAAACAGGAAAATATTAACCAATAGAATTGACTGCCTATCGCTTGACGCAATTTTTGTGCAATCCTATTGGTTAATATTTCTCCGATTCTCTGCTCCGCAGGTTTGCTCTGCTTCGATGGACAGGCAGCCTAATGGTTGCCGAATAAAACCGAAAACTGACAAAATACCATCAGCCGTCGCGAGTCGGCTGTCGGTTGGCGAGTCGTCCACCCAAATTAGCCAAAAAGAAGTAATTTTAGATGGTTACCCACCGTTACCCCCAGATAATACGTTCCTTGAAGAAACAACGGCGTTTTTGTTAAACTTATACTCAACAAAGCATCTCTATAAGTAATCAATCAGTTCCAAACGCTAATACATTTTATCACCCCAACCGTATGTCACATGCATAATAGCGGTTTCCCATCTCGATATTCATCTGCGTTCCTTTTGTATCGGCGCGGCGTTCTGTTTCGATTTTACGAGTTCCGTCCGAATCTCGCGTCAATGAGTTCCAATACCACGTTACAAACGCATCTCTAAAATCCAAATACATTCTAATTTTAATGTTAATGTTTATGAAATAAAGAATATGTTTCAATTTCGCAACGGCAAATATAAATTTGTACATTCTATACACCAATGCTGTCAAAATTGCCAGATCGATTCGATTATGAATTCTATTTGAATGTAATAAGGTTGAAAGAGAATATAGAGTTCTGAAAAGAATGCTGTAGGGCGACAAGACGTCTTGTTTTGCCATTAAACCGCGAGTAAAACTTAAAAGGGTCGCAAGGTTTTGTCCCTTTGATGCCGATTTCCGGTGCACGTGAACTGGCGATTATTCAGGAGAATAGGACCCCGTGCAATAAAAATATTGAATTTTTTAAGTCTCTGTGATGGATATCGTCTGGCTCTTTGTTTCGCGTTTTATTTATTTCGAGCCTGTTTTTGAATTTCGAAAAGGGACTGGGACAACATCGGATTCTAAATTAGAATTTGTTTTTATTTCATAAATGAAATGATGAATGCTGTTATTATAATCTGTGTTAAAGCGCGATTAATTGTTTTTTTTTTAATTTAACATATAGAAACCATTTTGATTATAATAATTTAGTTTGTGTATGAATTTTAATAGTAAAAGTATTAATTTATAAAAGTAAAATAAACAAACCTGGCAAGCGTAACTAACTAACAAGCGTAGCCTCTATATAAAATGTATGGGTTTTGATGTGCCCAGATTGGCGTACGTGGTAAACAAACGTGTGTAGTTCTAACTGCAAATATTGGTTGAAGACAAACTTCATCACTACTGGCATTTAATTTTATAAGTTGGAAAAAAATATAAACGAAGCATTTGTAATTTAATATAATATTTATACAATTTTATTAATTAAGCACTTTAATTTATAAATTACTTTTATTTAAAAGAATACAATAGTCAATATTAAAATAAGCTAACTGTGTTATTTAAAGTCTGATAACTCATAGTCACGTGTTATATTTTTAAACACAAATTACAATGTCCTATAACTAAATTATCATCCCTAATATCTGTAATGAAAAACCAGGCATGGTCCTGTGGCTGGTTTTGCTGGGAATTGTTATCTATGTAATGTCAAATTCAACCGATTTTGTGGAATCAATCAGAATTTACGTATGCAAATAGCCCCTAGAAAAAAGCGTAATTCAAATGTCACTTGTGTGAAGTCTTGCTCCTAAAATAGTACGAAACCCATTTGACTCAGACAATGGGATAGTTTCCATGGCATACGGACAAAAACAAATCGCGAGCGTAGCCGCGGAAAAACGTTATGTTCTATAAATAACAATCAATCAAGGAACATCAAGCACACTAACCAAATAAAACACTACCTCAACTTTTAAGCCTCATGTTTACAAATCGTAATTAGTTTCATCATCATCATCGTTTAATTAGTTTTCATCTGTTAAGGAACGGAGAAAGAATACCATTTCCTACAGCTGGGCGGCTTGTCGTAAGAGGCGACAAAACAACCCACAGCCATGTAGTAGGGTATTTCCCGTCTGGATCGCTAAAGCTTACCACCCCTGGTCTAGAGTACGCCGCCATAACAACCTTGAATTGTGTTCCAGCCGGTGGCGTAGCTTGCCTTACACGGGCCCAGTATTAATTTTTTTTATAAAAGAAACAAAAAATGCTCGAATTGAATTGAAATAATTATATATTGAATATAAGTTATTACTTATACTTATTGCTCCTAGGAGCTAAGTGAGACAAACAATTCAAATGAAATATACAGTTTTCTCTCCTTTCTATCGGCAAAATTATTTATCACATCATCTACAGTTAAAGACGATTTCTGTTTGTCTATATTTTCTGCCTCTACAGACAATCATGCCAATAGCCGTTTCTGTTGGCCCAGCAGTTGTTCTCAAAAATGGTATTAATCTATAAAAGATTGTGGATAACATTTTAAGAATTTTTGCTTACACACTTTCGGGGCCTCTGTAGCCTGGGGGCCCCGTACCGTTGATACGGCTGACACCGCGGTAGCTACGCCCCTGGTTCCGGCATTAGTGACCTGATTTCAGTCTCCCTTTAGAGAGCGGCAGCACATTGGTAGCACCTTTGGTAACCGCTTCTCATCAAGTGGACCGTCTGCCTGCCTACTGAACTCATACAATAATGATTTTAAAAAAAATCGACTACAATTTTCGTTAACGGAATAGTAAGGAATTTAAAATTAGTTATGTTTAACAACAAGAAAACTCGAATAACAATAATAGCTTACGGAAAGAAAATTACAACAAATCCTTAAACATTTTTCCGGGAAGCTTAAGTTAAATAACGACGAGATTTGATATTCGGTAGATTTTTATCCGTGCAGGAACGGAGAAAGAATACAATTTCCTGCGGCCAGGCGGCCTGTCGTAAGAGGCGACTAAACAACCCACGGCCAGGTGGTAGCGTATTTGCTCGACTGGATGGCGACCACCCCTGGTCTAGAGTATGCCGCCATAACCACCTTGTGTTGTGTTCCGGCATCAGTGACCAGGTTCCAGTCTCCTTTAAGAGAGCAGCAGCGCATTTGTAGCACCTTGTGTTGCAAATGTCCATAGGCGACGGTAACCACTTTCCATCAAGTGGCCCGTCTGCCTGTCTGCTGAACTTCTGCAATAAAATAATGTATGTATATTATTGACCACGGCTTAATATGAGTTTTAATTAAATTTATTAAGGTGACGCTATCTCTATTTTGGACTGGGATTATAAATAGCTTTTTTTTGTTATATCATTTGAATCCAGCAAAAAGCCACTACACAATTACTATCCTGCCTCTGTTGTATTTGCGAGGTCCAAATTTGACCTTGTCAATTTCAACTATTGCGCCTTCACCACCTATTTGACATGAATGGTGTATAGCCCAGTCTATATAAACGTCCCTGATGAAACTATTCCAAGTCGCAATACATATGTAAATGTAAATCTATTGCGCGGTATACTTAATTATTATTATTGCTGCCTCTGTGGTTCAGCGGGCTAAGTCATAGCCGGCCGAACTCGTTGGTACGCAGAGGCTCCAGGTTCGATTTCCGGCATGGTAAATTTCGGAAATAAACTTTCTATTATTTACTATGGCCTGGGTGTCAGGGATCGGTCCCAGAGTGGTCCGTTGTATATCACCCATAACACAAGCGCAACTTGCTTAGCTTGGGGATATACAATGTGTGCTTGTCTGCCGATTATTATATATATATATATATATATATATATATATATATATATATATATATATATATATATATATATATATATATAAATAAACAAAAATAAATATTTTCCATTTAGCAAAATCAACAGAATTGTCCACACTTTTTACACTTAGTATTTTACTTGGTAAAACGTTATATACAATTAAATATTCGTATAGTTTTTTGGGATTCTTTTTGCTTATGTAACATGTGACGAACATCGATCATTTTTAAGTTACATCCCACACAAATAACACTATTACTTGTTGATACAGGCGAGATAATAATAATTTAAGTACTTTCAAGCCAATAGTATCCTTTTTGTTTCTGCTTCCTGCTAAAATTGTTTTTTTTCTTTACTAGAGACTTATTGTAATTTAATTCATCAGAGTGGCAAGCAAAGGAAATAAATTCATACAGCCGGTTAGATGTGTTTTTATTATTAAAACTATTTTTTAATAATAGAATACATCAGACAAAGCAAATGACAACAAAACGATTTGTCTTTAGCACAATTCAGCAGTTTAGTTTATGAACTATGGAGTTTTTTACGGGAACTGGGAAGTTAATGTTTTGTAATATTATCTGTCTTCTATATATATATATATATATATATATATATATATATATATAATTGAAATCCACGTATATAGTGACTCATCGCGGTATCTCGGGAACTATAATACCTATAGACTTGAAATTTGGCATGGACCTTCCTTTCGCCATGTAGAGGTCAGCTAAGAACGGATTTTACGGCACGCGAAGCGGTCTGGTATCAGCTAGTATCTAATAAAATGTGTAATATTACTTTAAAATTGGCTAAAGTTGTAAGGTATTGATTGTTTTTAAGTTGATTTATGTGTTTGTACTCAAACTCAATATCACAAGTTTTGGTAACGTACACTATTACGTTTTAATAATAATATTAGCATAGCCTACTGTACTGCTGTTACAATTAGAATATACACAGACTGCCTAGAGTATTGTATTGTTTATTAATTATTTACCTAAATAAAGGCTTTCCGGCGATTTTAATTTCGTTATTATACCATAGCAAACCATATTTATAGTCTTGTATACAAAAAAACGTATAATTTTCTCGTTCCGCGTTTATGCATATTTACCGTTTATTTATTGGATATATGGAAGTGAGACTTATGCCAAATCATGCACAAAATCTTTTGGTGTTGCAAATGTCTATAGGCGATGGTAACCGCTTTCCAACAGGTGGGTCGTTTTCTTGTCTGCTGAACTCACGCAATAAATTAATTACAAAAACCAATGGAGTAATAAGCACCACTAATCTCCGAATCCACCTTCAATGAGACAGCTAGGTCAGCTCCGGGAGTGCACGGCACTAACAGATTCTCGGGAGGTATTTAGGTCTTCGATTTATTACACACGTTCACACCAAAAAGCAAGCACGGCTTGTTGTTAGAGTTTAATGATATATTGAAATATTAGTGAAACGTTCGCTCTGGTCTTTGCACGGAGCATGCGGAATGTCCGGACTGACCTCTAGTGCGTTAGAAACTAGTTTTGCCACCACACAATAGCGGCGAAAACGAGAACCAGCAGCACTTACAAAACTACCCACATCAGTATAAATTGTGAGGACTTAGTAGATTATTTTACTTTTGGCCAACCCACAACTATAAGAGTTCGAAACTAAAACTATAAAAGTTAAAGGATCTCCAAGTAAAATGGCAGATTAGAAACAAAGCTAGTTAAATATTATAATGTATTTATTAATAAAAAATACCTAAATGTAAAAGCTTAATATTAAACCAACGAAACTAAATTACAGTTATGAACATTTTATACCAAGTACTACTACTGCGTACATACGTATAATAGGTTGGGGAAAAAGTCTTTTCGCATATATTATGTATGAACTTGTAATAAGATCTCTTTGGCTATACCATTTGTATCTGGCTGGTTTTGGTATCATTGAAAAGTTTTAATTTTAAAGAAGACAATTCCAAATTCAAATTAGGAAAATGTGTGATTTTCATTTGTTTTTCTTATTGTTAAAATGAGAGAATCTAATGAAGAAATTCGATAGATTTTAAAATTTTACTACAAAAAATACAACACTAGCCGCGACAAAAATTTTGTGATGTTTATAGACATAATGCAGTATCTGTGAGAGTAGCGCATATTTGGTTTAAGCGTTTTCAATCCGGAAATTTTGATATCAAAGATGCACGTCGCTCTGGTCGCCCTGTTACGGACAAAATTGATGCCATTTTTGAAAAAGTGGTGCAAGATCGGCATATTATTAGTTACGATGTAGCTGGAGAACTGGGAATTCACCACAAAATGGTTTTGGCGCATTTGAAAAAAGCTGGGTACACAAAAAAGCTCGATATTTGGATGCCTCATGATCTCACTGAAATAAACCTAATGAACCGTGTACTCATTTGTGATTCTTTATTACGACGTAATGAAACCGAACCATTTTTGAAGAAGCTGATAACTGGTGATGAAAAGTGGATCACGTACGACAAGAACGTGCGAAAAAGATTGTGGTCAAAGGCCGGTCAGGCTTCACAGACTGTGGCGAAACCCGGGTTAACTCGCAACAAGGTGATGCTGTGTGTATGATGGGATTAGAAGGGCATTATTCACCATGAGCTGTTGCCGCCAGGCAGGACCATCGATTCTGAACTGTACTGCGAACAACTGATGAGATTAAAGCAAAAAGTTGAGAGAAAGCGGCCGGAATTAATCAACAGAAGGGGTGTGGTTTTTCACCATGATAACGCTAGACCTTACACATCTTTAGCTACCCAGCAAAAATTACGGGAGTTTGGCTGGGAGGTTTTAATGCATCCGCCGTATAGTCCTGACCTTGCACCTTCAGATTTTCACCTGTTTCGGTCTCTGCAGAATTCCTTAGGCAGTGTCAGGTTAACATCACGAGAGGACTGCCAAAACCACTTGTCGCAGTTTTTTGATCACAAGCCCCAAAATTTTTATAGCAATGGGATCACGTCCCTACCTACAAGATGGCAAAAAAATATCCAACAAAATGGCACCTACATACTTTAGTCAAATGTAAATATACTGTATAAAAAAACCTTTTGAATTTTTATATAAAATGCGAAGAAACTTTTTCCCCAACCATACAATTAGTTACGTAATCTACCTATAGCCCTTTTAGATAGCCTGTCAGTTATATAATCAGCATAGAAACAAATTAGAATGAACAAAGTGACGTCATAAACAGGGAAGAAACGAAAAGTGCAAGATAAGAAATCTCTACTTACTGGTAAAGCAGTAAAAGTGTAATTTATTTGAACGTGTGAAATTATTGTATACTATTAATGAGTGCTGAATAATTCAGGTAGTAGAAACGTGTCAAGATGTGCAACTCAATGCATTCTGATATTAACTGGATCAACCATATTGTTTCAATTTGAAAGACACAGCCCTGAAAGCACACTAATGTACAATAAGTGATTCAAGTACACTACACTTTTGATATATGATCATAGTGTATTCGTCTCGGTCTACCGGCAACAACTCTACCATTCACAATACTGTCATACACCTGTTTTGTGATTCTACTTTTATCCATTCTCTCTACATGTCCAAACCACTGCAACATTCTTTTCAAACCTTGTTATTACATCTTCTTTTAATCCACAACGTTCCCTTATCACAGTGTTCCTTATCATATCATTCAAGCTAACCGCACATATACTTCTCAAAGCTCTCATTTAAACTCCGTTTATCCTACTTTCATGCTTCTTCTTTTTTCTGCCATACCCAACTTTCACTAAAATACATCAGGGTTGGCACCAACACCCCTTTATGGACAGCCAAGCGTGCCTTTACAGACACTTTCTGGCTGTTTATAAAAGAGTTTAGCGCTTCTTTCACCATATTAACTGCCATAACGCAAGCCTAGACCTTCCGCCGCCGTGAGCGAGCGGCGTGGGTACCCTGGGTAAGGGTTTTCACCTGCCATTATGCCGTCAAGTTGGGAGCGCGCCGTGTTCGGCGCTCGCTCACCGCTCTTGTCATGGGGCGCGTTACAGGCCACCTAACGCTATAGAGAGCATGATGACAGTGGAAGAGGCCGTTGGGCAACTACCTGCCATAGCCCACGGTGGAACTAGGACATATATACGTGGCCCTGGCATATAGGTGAAGGAAGGAACACCGAGGGGATTTAGTGGGTTTTCCCGACCGTGGTGCGGCAATAGCACTTTTGCTTACGATGCTAGAGCCACTCTGCTCTAGTACTCTGCTGCAATACTCTACGCTCGTCCCCGGACTCCCGGTAATAAATTTTTCTAGTATCATATCATGATTTATGAAAATCCGTTACTTTCCTACCTTTTTAATGAATAGGTCACGAAATCATTACTTGAAATGCGATGTATAAACATGCCTTTATTATTAATCAGCTATAATAATCAAGAACATTGTCCCAGTAACATTTTGACTTCGATCCAATTATTTACAACAAACATTCACTCCTGCTCAGAATCAATGGAGTACCGTAGCGAAAATTTAGTAAGAGAATTTAGACTTTAACGTAAGAATACAAGGTCTAAAATCATTTAAACATATTAGGACTTGATTCATAATTTGTGCGGTCGAAAACATCCAAAGCTTCAACGGTATCAATTGTACAATCACAGTCAAAATTATTGTGCCAAAAATTGGCAACTTTCCTGTTCTGAGGTACTTATGATTTCTTTTAAAGATTAAGTCGCGTGACTTTGCTATAAGCTGTTCTTTTTTCAAATATGAATAAAAAAACGCAAATCGTAAGGTTTTTACTCTCTTATCATTTTTCTAATGTGTTTATACTACACCTATATTATTGTCAATGGACTGGTTGCTGCATATAGGTACATAGATGACAAGCATATTTTTGTGTTAAATTTAAAGCTTTTTTAACAAAAAATAAATAAAGATGAATATACTCTTTATTCAGATTTATGCACAGATTTCCACAAGATATATTTCTATTGTGTATTTTTCATTTTAAATTACGTTTATATTAAGTTGAATAACGTTAGTTCACAAACAAAACCGTGACAATGAAACTAATAATATATTATCGAAATCACTTAGACATTTCTATATTAGTAATGATTTTTCGATGTGAAATGTGGAGTAGTGTCTAAAACTTTTTAGACTTTTTCATTAAGCTTCAGCATATCTATAAAGTTCTGAAAAATGTCGACGTAATGATTAAATTTAGTAAATTCCTTTCTCCCTTCTTTTTCCTTTCACCTTTTGAAATATTTATTTTCCTAAAATACTTTTATATTCTATTATCTATCACACAAGTTCACACAAGTTTTTTGGTCTGCCATTTGGGTTGAAGATTTTTTTTTTATAAAAATAATCGGCAAACAAACACACAGTATATATCCGCAAGCTAAGCAAGTTACGGTTGTGTTCCCGGTGTGTCTGATCTCAGACACGGTCTGGGAGTCTGGGATCAGGCACACTAGTATATAGCAAATAACGGAAAGTTCGTTTACGAAATTTACCATGCCAGGAATCGAACCCGGAGCCTCTGCGTTTCAGTGAGATTCTTTGGCAAAGGCTTAGTTCAATCAACCACAGAGGCCGTCAATGATTCTTATATCTGTCAATCTCCCAGTTTAATACACTTTGTGTCGTATGGTCTTCTATAAAATTAACTTCCTGCAAGAATAGAAAATAAACTAATTGTAATGCGGACCAGGTTTTAATTTTGCTTTCACCTCTTTACAGGTATCTACTATCACGTAAGAACAAGAAATTCAACCGCAGAATTCACAGCAATTATGTGAAGCAATTCCACAGGTATTTAATACAGTAGTGAAGAATACTATATATACGATGTATGTTAAAGGTCAAGTCTGAGCAGTGACATTACTTTTCGTTATTACTAACACATAAATGACGTAATGAGTTTTTAATTCTTTATGGCTTTAAGAATAAGCTAATCATAAATTAGTTTAGTTCGTTCGCGTTAAGAATGCAGTGAGTCATCAGTGCCACTGCAGGGTAAAGGTGTATTCACAGTGGTGTTAAAATTCAAATAAATTATATTTTTAAAGATTAAGTTTAATGAATTAAAAAAATACACTTAAAAGTTAAAAATCAAAATTAAGTCATTAATATTTTAATCACTATCACTAGTATCCTCGTTAGTATTTATAATAAAAGAATTTTCTGCAGCGAGTTCCATGACGTCATCTAAATCCCACATGGTATTTTCTTCTTGTAAGACGTGGTCGCAACAATTCTTCCATCGATCAGCGTCTACTAACCGAATAGCGTCATAAAATATTTTTTTCACGTCAGTCATTTTAAAAGTTGTATTGTTGGCAGCAATATATTTTTTTATTTGGGCCCACACCAACTCAATGGGGCTCGGTTTGCAGTGGTACGGAGATGAACGGAGAATTTCAATGCCGTTACTCCTAGCCATTTCATCGATTAAATATTTATCATATTGTGGGGCGATTTCGGCGGCTTTCTTTAACAATTCTTTTTTTAAATAACTCATGTCAATGAATGTCCCATTACTTTTTTGCTAGTCTATTATTTGCTGTTTGTTCCAAGCGGACGTCGGTATTTTCTCGAGTTTGATAGAATTATAGAGAGCGTTGTCCGTGATAACAATGCTTCCTGGTTCTAACTTAGGCATCATATTTTTGAACCACTCAAGGAACCTGTCACCGTCCATCTCCTCATAATAATCTTTGGTTGATTTTGACTCAAAAACTAATAGACCTCCTTCCACAAATCGTTTGTCGCTACGAATGTGTAAAACAATTAACCTTTTTCCTTTTCCAGTAGGAACTCTTGTACCGGTAGATAAGCCGTCTTGAAAAGCATGTCTCTTGTTTTTTATAGTTGTATCCAACTACGCCTTTGATTTAACATGTCCTGCGTTTACCCACGTTTCGTCAAGAAAGTATATGGTTTTATTTGCTTTTCTGTGTTCTTTTATTTGCCTTAGATATTTACGCTGCCACAAAACAATGGCTTCTCTTTCCATTTATAATGTTCTATTATCCTGTTTATTAAAGTCAATTCCCAGCTCATGCATTATTTTGTGAAGTGTGGTACGTTTAAACGTAGGAATATCTTCATCAGCTTCACAAATTGTCATAATTTTATTTAATGTCGGGTAGTCATTATCTAAATATATTGAGTGTACTTTTCTCCTTATAGCACATTTGTCTAATTCATCGAATTTATCAATCATAGACTACCTGGCCCTTTTTTTCACTGGCGATTTCAATGTATTATTTTCCCTTTTTTTCACTAAGAATACTATAAAATGTTCTCTCGGACACACCGCATGCATTTGCCGTTTTTTGTACTATGCTGTCTATAGTCACATTTAAATCAGACTGTTTAAAATACTTAAAAATATTGTAAATTACTTTTCTCTCTCCACTATGAATTACCGAACCACTTTTATTTTTACGAATTGATGAGGTATTCATTTTTTTAAGTATAAATCAGTTAACACAATTACAGGACACAACCGTCGCGTTCGAAGCTATGCCTTCAACTGGTCACTGTGAACTTGACCTTGTAATTTGAAAAGATTTGATTGGTTAGGGGGCGGGGCTAGGCCGGCGAACAATGATGACTCACTGCATTCTTAACGCGAACGAACTATAGTTTTACATACATGTATGTTTTCAATAATGTGTTTTGATAAAATAGAATACAATGTGATCCCAGAAAATGGAGTATTTACTCAGGAGATAAGATTCTGAATTAATGAATGATGAATGGTAAATGAATGAACACATCATTCCATGATAAAGGATGCAATAGTTCACAGCAGGTCGAAAGGTTACACAAAGGAAATCGTTTGAAAAGAAGCCTGATTTACATTATTGACGTAGTTAGTCAACTTGCGAATCTGGCAAGTCCTTATCAACGTTTGGGCAGGACATTTTCAGGTGAAGTAATAAGTTGTCGATATAATAGATGTCTATCTGCAAACTACTTGACTAACGGAAATTTAAATCAGGCTTAGAAGGCTTTATTAAACACAACATTACACAATTAGCTTGAAAATCTAGACTTTAAAATGCTGAACAGTTGTAGTGTATGTGCGGGTAGTTTAAAATGCTTCGCATTATATAAGACGCAGGTAAATCTATGCGGAGTTAGTTGAGACAGTACCGCCAGGGCAAAATTTTATAATGTTTCGCTGGTACGACGACCTAAGGGTGGAACGCCACGTCGTACTGATGACGAGTGATGCCGTCCTAATGTCAATGCTACACCTGGAATAATGTTAGTGTTAGTGACTGTGTCACGCAGATGTAGCCAAGGGCTTTTCACTATTTGTGTTGTGACATTGACATTAAACAGTGAAAGATAACGTATGTATATACACTAATGTAGCTAATCATTAAGGGTATTATTTTTGATGCTATAAATAAGACTCTTTTGGCCACAGTCAGTAACATTATCATTATCCTAGATGAAGCAGGGCCATAACGTTAATACATAAACATTTCTCTGTCACGTAAGAACTAAATAGAGAATAACGACACACGTCGTTTGGCAATATCACCAAGCAATACGCCCATACATTTACGTCACCGACAGTACATTTTATTATCGATCTTTATCTGAACATACGGGGACCCGTACAATATTCGACATGCATTATTTATGCTCGAAGGGTGGCCGTTTATTGAAATCACACGAAACAAAATGTACTACACACGCTGTTGTGTAAACCTAACTATTTCCTTATGAATTATGTGGGAGAAAATATTTTTTTGTATGTGAACTTTGACTGTTCTGTATTAAAGAAAACAAATATATTGACGGTACACACTATAGGTACCTATATATTTATATTTACGTAATAAAATACTCTTTATTATACTTCCATATACTGCATTTTAAGTGCAATAAGATTTTTATTTTTTGTCTCAATCAAAGACCTACGATTTGGCTAAAGCTGATTGTTGTTGTATTAGCCAGAATGGTAGGCAAAGGAACTTACTACATACAGTCTTGTCTTTGACTGACACCGAATAGCGGGGTTGTTGTAGTAGCTCGAAAAAGCATAAATATAAAATGACCTAATAATATTCAAATTTATAAGTTTTTATTCAAAATAAGTTTCACTGGAGAACACTTTTTGAAGTTCATACATGTAAGTCAAAATTACTTACTATGCTATGTACACCGCTTTGCAATGTGTTATCGCTGTTTAGAGGAGAAGAAGCTGCAAGAAACTCCCCAGCAACATGTCTAATTAAAAAATATTTTTCATTATAATTATTTATATATTATCTCAGGCTTTTTAAAGTACATATAGAAGTTGTATTACAATTACTTTTCAAAAAATGAATAGTTCTAACATACAAACAAAAATATTGTTAAAGTTACAATAATGACATGAATAGTAGAGTAGTACAGCACTGATAATGAATAAATTAATATATTTGACGAAGCTATATATATCTTGGCGTTTTCTTCATACATTAAAAACAAACGTATTAAAAGTCTGTGCGGAAAGAGAACCGCCGTGGCGTCTGTCATGCAGTAGCAACACTATTTAAAAAAGAATAATATTGTCTATATTCTATTGTCTTTGTCTATTACACGATTCTGCTGCCGAGACGTGTTTTTTATTTAAAACATATCTACATCAAGAAACCTCCAAAACGACATCGACATGGTGTCAGTAGTGGGATCAAACTCTCTCAAGGCCGTTTGCAGAGTCATAGCCAAATTTTTTCATTCGAGAGGCATATTAGATGAATTGATATTTAGTGAAAACCCGCTCGGCGGCAGAATACCTAAAGTGATGATTTTTGATTCGGCCATTTTGTCTCGACTTGTGCTTGCGAGTTTTACCTCCGACGACTTGACTTGAAGGCTGAATTGTGTTTTCTTTATGCGGTTTTTGATACGCTAACTCCTGAGACGTCTTCTGACACCGTGTTGTCGATGTGTTGTGCGTGATTTTGGAGGTTTCTTGATGTAGGTACGTTTTAAATAAAAGACACGTCTCGGTAGCAGAATCGTATAATGGAAATTATAAATTACAAATGGAAATTATAAACTACAAAAAAATTATATTATGATAGTAACATTACGACTTTTATATGGCAATGCAATTTCAAATTCAAATTCATTTATTTATATAAACTTATTTCTAGGCCTTATATAATTGTATCTAAAACTTATGATAATAACACATTTTGAATTATAATAGTTAAAATTAAGGCTACAATTTTTTAGCGGCGGTTGCTGCGTATGTGTGTGTGCGTGTGTGCGTGTGTGTATCTGTGCGTCTGTGTGTGTGTGTGTGTGTGTGTGCGCGTTTGCGTGCGCGTGCGTGTGTACGTGTGTGTGCATGTTTGTGTCTGTGTGTGTGTGTGTGTGTGTGTAATGAATTATTAAGACAGAATTCGAAAACGTTATATTCTAACATAGTCTCAAAATATCAAAGTTTAGGATGATCATCAAGATTTCTTAACAAATGCTGTAATTAAGCACAGCATCACCCTCGAACTTTATGAGGGTTCTCTTTCCGCATAGACATTACTAATCAATACTCCTCAATAGGCAGGCAACAATAATAAGACAGACAAAGTGTCTCCCCATTTTTAAAGAACTAGTAGGATTTTTATTTTTATTGCATGACTTCAGTAGACTGGTAGACGCCCACCTGATGGAAAGCGGTTACCATCGCTTAGGGACATTTGCAACACCAACGGTGCTACAAATGCGCTGCTGCTCTCCAAAGGGAGAATATTATCTCACATTATTAAAGAAACTATTATTATATTATTATCAAATTATTAATTTTGCATGTAATTTTACTTATATAATCTAGAATCCTCCTAATCATCCAGATGATTAGGAGGATTCTAGAACCCGATCAACCGATTTTGGTGATTTTGTTTTTGCGTCATGAAACAAAGTCTTTTAGGAATTCAGAAAATATGGCGGTACGAAGTTCGCCGGGTCAGCTAGTTTAGTATATATAATATTAATATATTATGTATTATTACTATAACAATAAAGCGTTTTCTATCTATCTATCTATCTCAACAAATTCTCCCTATACAGGTGTAGACTGTACATACAACCAGGTATGTTAATGTATGAATATATATAGACATGTACCTTTGTAATTTAACTTCAAGTGCAAGCCGTGGGCGGTAACTAGTCTATAATACGACTAAATTATTTGCATACGCGCTTTAACGTTCGATTGCGGGCATAGATAGCAATAAGATAGGAATGAAACCAGTTTTGTGTCATTGCAAGCCAAGTTGTATGAATTTTTATGTCTCATTTTAATATTATGTCTCTTACATATACAGTGAATATGCTAAGTGATTTTAATTGAGTTGTTTTGATATTGGTATGATGATTTGAAGTGCAATAAGGGAGCGAACAGTCAAATTAAGTGCACTACTTTTTAAATTAAGACATTTCAATTAAGTTTCCACTAAAAACATATAATAAACATTTGTCTCAAACAATTACAAGAAAATTAATTATACAACAATACAAGAAAATTTCATAACATGTATTAATAATACACTTATAATAATAATAATAAATCGGCAGACAAGCACACACACTGTGTATCCCCAAATTAAGCAAGTTTAACTAACTTGCTTGTGTTATGGGTAATATACAACGGACCATTCTGGGGCCGATCCCAGACACCCAGACCACAGTAAATAACGGAGAAAATACGTTTCCGAAATTTACTATACCAAGAATCGAACCCGGAGCCTCTGCATTGCAGTGAGGTAAGCCGGCAAAGGCTTAGCCCGCTCAACCACAGAGGCCGTCATATACACAATCGATCGATACAAAAATAACACCGGCGCATAAAAAAAAAATGGTCAAGTACCTTTGAACATACCCGTCTATTCTTTTTTATTGTATAAGTTCAACAGACAGGCAGACCGCCACCTGATGGAAAGCGGTTAACACCGCCTATGGACATTTGTAACGCCAAAGGTGCTACCAATGTGCTTCCGCTCTCTAAAGGGAGATTGGAACCTGGTCACTAATGCCGGAACACACCTCAAGGCTGTTATGGCGGCATACTTTAGATTAGGGGTGATAGCCATCCAGACGGGCAAATACCCTACGGGGTGTTGTTGTCGCCTATTACGACAATCCGCCTGGCCGCAGGAAATTGTATTCATCTTTCGTTCCTGCACGGTTAAGTATTCTTATGTATTTTGATGCGTGAACGATGAATCCGAATCTGGGGTCAGTTTAGTCCATACATCCAATTTCAGGGTATTTGGACCAAAAGACCGAATCTGGGGTCAGTTTGGTCCATATACCCAATTTGAGTGTTTTTGGACCAAAAGATCGAATCGGTTTGGTTCATAAACCCTCAAAATTTTGAGTGTACGGACCTAACTGTCCCCACATTTGGATTCAGCGCATAAGTGTGGTCAAAAGTACAGACCAATTTTTTATTTTTTAGATAATCTCGAATCATATTCAGTGAAGGACCATTAAAATGACATGTATGATGTCAATACGAGTTTTATATAACAATAATACGAGAACAGTTTCCAGCAGTAACTTCCGTCTTGGGTCGTGAATGA
The DNA here is from genome assembly GCA_039645545.1 of Dendrolimus houi. Classification (NCBI taxonomy): domain Eukaryota; kingdom Metazoa; phylum Arthropoda; class Insecta; order Lepidoptera; family Lasiocampidae; genus Dendrolimus; species Dendrolimus houi. The sequence goes on from CM077126.1 coordinate 4,128,467, forward strand.
TTTATCGGCAACCATTGTGCTGTCGTCGTTTCATTGTTTATTACAAATTGAACAGTGTTACTTTGAAAAATATAGTTAAAATAGCGGATTTGATATTATTTAATGGCGTGAGTAAACCTGCTTAAAGTGCTTCATTTGTACTCTGAAATCAGTTTGATATCCATTTGGTAAATTCTGGAAAAGATATTTCTTTTTTCCACTAAAGCTGGGTGTACTTGCAAAGGTGAGACAGTACTTCACGTCGGCACAACTGCTGAACTTATACCAAGCACAAGATCGATCCTGCATAGAGTACTGTTCTCATCTTTGGGACGGCTCAGCCAAATACCAGTTGAAGGCGTTGGAATCAATTGATAAAAGGGCCAGGAAGCTGGCCGGCAATAACCGTCTTTTTTATGCTCGACTTCAGAGTCTAGAGCATAGACGCAAGGTCGCGGGGCTAACTGTCTTCTATCGGATACATTTTGGGGAGTGTTTCTTAGAGTTGCACGAGCTGATTCCTCCATCCCCGTTTTATCAACGGACAACCAGATGCACCGGTTTGCGCCGCCGTTACATGGTGGAAACACCACCAGTCAGAACCAAGCGTTTCGCTTTATCTATTCTTGTGCGCACTACCGAAGAGTGGAACAATTTGCCGGAGTCTCTCTTTCCTGACAAATACTATCTTGTAGTCTTCAAGTCACGAGTGAATAGGTAGGTATCTTCTAGGTAAACGTGCTCCACTCTGGACTGCGTCATCACTCAACATCAGGTGACACAATGGTCAAACGCAAACCTATACATCCATAAAAAAGAACTAGATACGTTCGAGTTAGTAAGTGGGGGGTGTCCAAAACGGCCCCTAACTAATATCTTTACCTGTAGCTGTTTTAGTTACTTTCCATTTCTAATAGGTTGTGTGTAAAATTAAGTGAAGCCTGATTTACACTTGCATGAGCTTAAATAAGTAAGAAGTTGTAGATTAAATAGATGTCTAATCAAATGAAGATAAGAACTTATTCACAATTAAAATGAATATTCATTTATGAATCAAGTTCAAGATAACGCTATAAGTTAAGTTTTATAGTTGTAATTGATATAATAAGGTAAGATTTTTGTTCCTAAGTAGCGGGTAACTTAAAACCCACCTTGGGCATTTTTTTCTTGTCGAATCGCCTAATATTCTAGTGTTATTAGCTGTGATGTGATTGTCACTAGTGACATCTGTAGCACGGTGTAATTTATTTAGCTTAGGCATTTAAGAAAATAATCTATTGATTTGTTAATATACCTCTACATAAATCCTTGTACATTTTCTTTGATATTTCTGTTATATACCGAAATTCACCTGAGTGAAGCCGTGTGATACATTCTAGTTTATGACATAATAGATTAAAATAAGTATAATTTATCTTTTTTCCTACTTATCACTCTTAAATTGTTTTTTCCTCTCAATAGCTCTCGTTGGCCATTACGCGACGTTCGATGGCTAATTCAATTTTTTGGCAGCCATAGGGCTTCTGGTACTCCTGATAGAGCCTTTCAGCGGCTCTGCGGATATCGCGACCTCATAAACTACCTTAGATCCAGAGTTTGCTATAACAATGGTGTCAGAAAAGCCGCTCACTGAAGTCATAATGGCACCAGAACGGTTACTTATGCATACCGAAACTAGCTAGCAATCATGGTGTCATTATAACGCCAGTGATCGACTATTCTGACATAATTGTATTATCAGCCTTGGGACCCTGGTAAAGCGAGTAAGTTTAGGCGGCCCCCCACTACCAGTCGCAAACACAAATACCCGAAGCTCCCCTCCATACAAAATCTGTGAACCGTGTCCGGATGAGTGAGATATGGCTGCAATACGTTTTATTAGACCCACAGTGCATACTAAAATTGAATTAATGCATGTTATCTTGATAACGTATCCGGTGTTATATTGATGTTGTATTAGGGGAACAATGGGTCCTAAGGGCGTTAGTTTGAAACACGTACGGCCATGTTACATAATATTATCATATTATATTAACGTTATAATTAGACCGAGACGAACACACCATGACCAAATATCAGAAGTGTTAAAGAGAGGTCAGATAAAAAGCATTTCAAATAAACGTGCATGTATGAAGAGGTTAATGAAAGTAGGTGAAGCGAAAGTTGTTTGTCAGGATCGTCGCAAGTGGAGATCCATGGTCTCTGCCTACCCCCATGGGAAACAGGCGTGATATTATGTATGTATGTATATTAACGAATAAACGCCTAAATATCAGACCAGTTGGCAGACCAGGCGCAATGGAGTGTTCTGCATAGATGGATATTAAGTCCTATTTAGTTTGTATCATTAATTTCAAATTTAAAAGTGTTTATTCATACAAAATTCTACTGAAGAACATTGAAAGTTAAGTTAAAAATTAAGTCTATATGAGAGGTACCCCCTATATGGTTTAATATAAGTCTGACATCGTCAATGCAAAATTTCCTAAAGATCAGTTAGTACATTTCGACGTGTAAATTTATGAATAGTACTAGAGTTTAACCCGCGGCTGCAAACTGAACTGCAAACTCACATTTTTTAAATTATATTTTTAACATTTAATTTTAATTTGTATATATAGTTATTATTTTTAGTGACTAATTTTATTTTAATTAGTTTAATTTTCGTAATCTAAAAGTTTGTAAAAGAATAATAAATGTTCAGTTAAATTGCCCAGTTAAGAATAAGGCATACTAGTTCACGTAAAGTTAGCAATATTTTTAGAGCATATCTATGAAAAGTGTCAAATTAAGACAATAAAACCAACTCCACGTCAACAAGCGCTTAAACTGCAATTCTTTACTTCAGCGATACTAGAAATTCGAAGAAAAATACTCGCTGAGAAATGTTAAGTTGCAACAAGCTCAATAAAAAGTTTCAAGTTTCGAAACTTGGGAGTCTAAGCAAGAAAAACGCACTGGATAGTTCTTTTAGACGCGCGAAACTTACTTACGATCTTCATGAAAAAGAAAGAGAGATGAAAAAGGAAAGTAATTTAAGTCATAATAAAATGTATTTTAATATAACGCTGTAAAATTTATTTGATTAACACGTTGCGAAGCGATGTACATAGAATAGCGGATAGACTTAATCCTTTATATATAACCTTCAAAACATTTTCTCCAGTGGCATTTAATTTGAATTCGGTTCAGTATGGCAATTCAGCGAGGAAATGTAGCCAGCCTTTTGGGCACTTTACCCATAGAAGACGGTAATCTAGGCTCAATGCCGGAGTGCCGGATATTAGGGGGCGCCGAACGCCGCTCCGGACACCTCCGAAATTCATGCGTCGCTCACGCAGCCCGCTCTTTCAAAGACGCGGCGCCTGAGTTATGGCCGAAGCCGGTGCGGTAGCAAAGCAAGGCGCGCCACGCGCGGTTCCTATATTCTGTACATTACATACATTTGTTTCAACGTGAAACTAGCCTTAGAACAATTTAATTAAAGATTGTATTGGCGTAGTGTCGCATTATTCTTGTTTACCTCCTTGACTACTTTTTGCTCGTGTAGCCTCAGAACAAGAACTTCCATAGCTAGAAGTAAAGAAAAAAAATTGTGTGTGGGTGTGTGCAGTTCACACGCAGTAGAAGTGAAACTTCAGAGAACTACTCACAGATAATTCTTCTCTAACTTTTATTAATATAAATATAATTCCTTTAGCCTATATCTGTCAACATATTAAAATTCAAAATAAACTTCTTAAGTAGCATAATGCAGGTAAACATCTTCAATTTTTCACTGTTTTAGTCTAAAAAAATTATTATCAGTTTTATTTCGGTCCAAATTGGACCTATGTTTAATCATCGGTCTTATCGACTCTCTAATCTGTGCTGCACAATGTAAAACTCGTATCTCATTATCTCGCACGCTTAGCCCTATAGATTTATGTGTTTATGTCTTTTTAGTGTCGCTTTTTCGTTTCATCGAGTTTCAAACCACAACGATTCTAAAGAAATTATGCTTCAAAAAGCATGCTTCATTAACATATATTTGTCCTACTTATCAGTATAAGCGAACTTGGGAGTAAATGAAGAATCAATGTCTTTGTAGTTGCAATTTTAGCTCGGTTTATATGAGAGTTTTGTTCTGCTCGTATACCTATTGCTTCCCGATATCATTTAAAATTGCACCATGTGCACCCGAATTTCCGTTCACTGTTGAAAATATAATTGTAATTATTTTATTTTCACCGCGCGCCTGCTAGAGGGCGCCAGGGTATTGATTGCACACGGGCGCTATATGGGGTAGAGCTGCCTCTGATTCCACTTATAGGCCTTAAGGGACTATGGGTAGAATACAGTACAAATAAGAAAAGTTTTCTTCTATTGTAATAGTTTCTAAAGTCATTGTACCATTTGAATAAAAACTTTTGAATTTGAACTCGGGCAAATCCACGAGAAAGGCGTAGTATTTCCATAAAAGCAATTCCATTTAAAATTCAAACAAAAAATAATATTTCAGTCCACACCGTCCATTATAAATTACTTATATTTCTATAGAATCTTTCATATTCTACGTTGAGTGTATCTGTTCTGATTCCAATGCCGCGCTCCCATTGTGTCCCGAGTCCCAACAATGGGCCTGGGAAACGGGATCGGCTCAAGTAAATAATGCAGGTAAACATCTTCAAATACACGCGAACGAGACCTATTGTTGAATGGGATTCCCAATGATTTTGTTGGTTTTAATCGTGTTAAATTAAGGTCATGCAGAACTTTAGTCGTGGTTATAAAGCCATCGTGGCTTAGTTAGTGGGTACGTACGATTGATTTTTATAACGTGGCGTATATATACACGAGCGTCTTGATTTTTATAACATGGGTTTGAATCCTTGCTGGGGAACATGCACCATAATGGGCCCTTCGCATTCTCGTACCAATGTAAAGGGCCCTCTACATTCCCGCGAAAGAAGTACGAGAAACAAGAGTGTGGAACGGGTTCTTGTGTCCCATTTTCGCATTCTCGAGATGTTGTCACGACGTTTGCGCGAGCTTCTGGTGAGAATTCGGAGTTAGTATGAGAAACGAGCATGTGTCAATAATTCTCACGTTCTCACAATATTCTTACGAAAACCTCGCGAGAATGTGGAGCGACTATTAGAGAGAAAGAAAAATATATAATTAGCTTAAGGCATGTAACAATAAATATGAAAATATGAACAGTTAGATTTCTTTTCCTATTCAATTAGGATATAAACTAAACTAACTTAAAAAAATACAATTGATTACTAAAAACAAACTAAGTAAATAAATAGAAATAATATAAACTATGTAACTAATCGCTGCCAGATGGATACGTGCCCAGAAGACTGGTTGCATTGCCATGCTGAAGACATTTTGTGTATATACTATAAACATGTGATATATACCTTAGATGCAGAAGATTCCCAAGGTTGAAATCCATTTTATTGCCCATGTGCTGGCCTAGGAAGTTTTCTAACTTAATGTACATATTATTACAATTATTACGTGCCGTCGGGTTAAGGTTACAAAAGGTTTTATTTGTAAATTACAAACAAAACCTTATGCAGATTTCCTTGTAATGTTTTACAAAGTAGATATACTAACCAACGTGCTAAACCTGCCAATCTGCGTTGAAGAAGCGTGGCGGGTATACTATGCGTTCCTCTAAAAATGGGGAAACTCAAGTCCAGCAGTACAACATTTACGGGAAATATTTTGTCTGGCGGATCAATTTATTAGTAAAGGATAAAAATTCAAGATAAGAAATTAGTTATAGCTTGCTTTAAAAAGTTATTACTCAAGTCTTATTGAATAATATAAAGTTATTTAAGATTTACAGGATCATCGCGCACCCAGTCTCCTAGCTCGTTCGCTATCGTTGAACCTCGTGAATGTTTCGCCTTTCCGTATCGGATCGGGCAACCGGCGGCCGGCCCCTCCATTTCCAATTTTCAACCAGTCGTTTGCTCGCATACGTCCCATGTAGACGTGTCTCGTGCGGTTGATTTCGCCACTCGTAGTCGCCGACGAGTCTAAAATTCGCCTAGAAAACCTGTGACAGGTCGTAGTATCTAAACATTATCCTATAAAACATCTGTGTATGTTATCACAATGATTATTTCGTTAGAATTTACAGTTCAAATTGTTTAGCAAGTGCAAAATGTGAATTTATGTGTGTTCAAATAGCGTGCCGTCCTGTGTAACGTTGCTTGAAGTGAACTCGATGGATGTAATGTGCATTTGAATTTGGAACTTGATCCTATTTCACCAGAACAGGATTTTACTGAAAAGGTTGGTAATTATTACTTTTTTTATATCAATGCTTGAAAATACAGTCTGGCCGTGATGCTTACGAGTACGCAGAAAAGATAAGATTATAAAGTACTATTATGTTTACAGTTTAATAAAGTCAAGGCGAAATTAGTACAAATTGGAAACTAGATGTTATTTTAAAAAATCTACCGTACGTGGTTGTTAATTGTGCGCTAAAACATTTAATGCGATTAGTGTGTACCGAGAACCAGGTTTGTATTCGAAACTCGAAATACTATTTTGGAAGCAAAGCAATTTAATTATGAATCAACAGGATGAATCATTCGAGTTGAGCTGTTTTAGATATTCCGACTTAGAGAAGCATTTTGCTATCAAGGAAATACTTACCTACAATGCATAATCTAACCGTAGGTACGTACCTACGCACCTTAGCTAAGAATTATTATAACTTCGATAATGAGAATGTTACTCGCAAATACAATGTTTCTAACTTGTAAAATGGAATTAATGCAGTCGTGTTTCTTGCAAAAACATTCTTGAATTCATGAGCAGTCTGTATCAAGTAAAATTAGGTCAAAAATGTCGAAAATTGCTATTGGCAAAGCCTATATACCTGGATGTAATCAACATAACATCATTGTCAATGCAGGATCTGTATGTCGTATTATACTTGTTAATAGTTTGACGCAAAATAATCTTACCAAGAAATGTAGTTACAAGTTCCTGCAATGACGTAGACGATGATAATATATATGGCTGCGATTTATTATGCCAGAACATTTGACTTGTCATATTTCTAATTAGGCTACCAATAAAACCAACCAACCAAATATGTACTAAATGTTAGCGATACAATTAGTATCTCCAATCTCAAAATTATTAATTAAACTAGAATTCGACTAGAGTAAGTTTGAACGCTTCTTTAAGAACCATAAAAAAGCATTCAAACTTACTTTAACTCTCTATGAATAAGAGCGTTAAACTTTAGCTACTGTAAAATACTACAAGACAAAGACGAAACCTGTTAATAAATGATTCAGTAATGTAGGTATTCATCTTATAACAATGTGAAGTATTGCCGGAAAGAAACATTGTAATTACCAATAGCAAAAGTCTTGTATCTAACAGTCTACTTCATCTGGATCAGATATGATAATAAATATGGGTGTATAATTGTATACGCAGAAGATATCGAAATTAAGTATACCTATCTCCTTAATGACTATAAAAATACGGAATTGCTGTGCAACTAATTACTCTGATTTTTAATTATCTGGACTTACATGACAGCTGCGGTCGTCCTCTTTTTGATTCAAAAGTGAGTTTTATCAACATACACACCACTGCGAGTTGTAATACTACCGAATTTCTATAGAAATTATATAGGTTTCAACTCATAGTGGCGAGTTGCAACAAGCTTGCAACTTAAAAAAAAAATGGTCGATCGCAGCTGTCATTTTAGTCCAGATAATTAAAAAACAGAGTATAAGCGAAACCGTACACCAATACAGTATAAACGTACTAAAAAAATAAAATAAAAGGATAAAATGAAAAAAAATCCTTTTGAAATGAACATTACGGCCAATAGTTGATAAATAAACAATAAAGAATACTTGTATACAATAAATAAATATTGCCGTTCATTAAATGAAGGTCAATTGCATCTGGACTCACTCATCGAAACGGTCAATAAAGAATCGGAATATGAAATTGAAATATCGCTTCTGAATTTCGACTCGATTATTTTGGCGTAATTCCAACTTTGACCACATCTCTATTTCTTATCTTTGGCAGAAGTCTTCGATTTTTAACTTGAATTATGAGTAATAGCAGATACTCAATAAAACTCGAAACTAACGGACGCACTCAAGATCCTTTAATGTTCGATTAACTTTAAAGACAACGAAGAATTTTAAAAATTTAGAATTTTGATTTCTCAGTTTGAATGTTTTTCGAATATACTTCGAAACGACTCAGCGGATTTCAATGAAAATTTTAAGGGTTGAAACGACAGTTTTGTCTTACATTTACGTGTATATTTCATTCCGTTACCATCCAGGGTTCAGAAGATATAAATGTAATATCCCAAGTCTTGCGTCTAAATTAGATTTGGCTCCCGTAGAGTAAATAATAACCATAAACAAAATTAAAACTGAATAATTAAAATGATCAAGTTGGCGCTAGGCTAAATAAAACTTTAACAATACTCGCTGACGCTTGACCTCTTTGTCTTCCGTGATCACGGCCACTGAAAAGTGGCCGAAACGTCGGAATAACAAAAATCAAATAAATTACCGCACTTAAAACCGTTAAAACGTAGTTTCTTATGAAATTGTCATGTCCATAAGTTATTTTTCTGGAAGTTTGACAGGAAGGTTTATTTAGCGCTACAAAGTTATGTAAATCGTGAAAAATGAAAACAAGGTGTAACCACATTAACTAAAGACTTTTTAAGTGTGTAAATATTATTATCTTCTGTACTATAATAAAGCTGTAAATGGTCCGAGTTTATACAAAGGGTTTCAAATGTGAAAAAAATCAAGGGGGATTCGGACGAGATTACAAAATGCAATTTTTCGAATTTTTGTCTGTCTGTCTATCTGTCTGTTAGAGCATCACGTGAAAATAGAGCTAGCTTATATCCCGGGTCGCTGGGCTGGATGGAGTAAACCCTCATCCACCCTCGCACGCAAAATAGGCGCTTTGACGTCAAGTTGCGGAAACCGCCCGCTCGCAGCAGAAGAAGAAGAAGAAGATATCCCGGGTCGTAACTTAAGATACATTTTATCCCGATAAATATAATAGTAATAATGTCGTTTTCGTGGGATAGACGAATATATCGAAAAGATGGCACCGCGATTGCATCTTTTTTGAAAACTACTGAACGTATATAAATTAAACTTGACATATTGCTGGCTTATAACCCAAGTTAACATTTAGAATACATTTTATCCCGATATGAAGTCGTTTCCTTAAAATAGACGGATTAACAAAATAGATGGCGCTGCAATCGCGATTTTTCAATTCACTAACAAATATATACGTTGTCGTAATCAACATGTCATTCATTGTATTACTTGAAATCAGATTGGCTTCGACTCGCCTCTGTTTTTATAGGCAGTTGTGTAGACTATAATCTTATACTAATATATAAAGCTGAAGACTTTGTTTGTTTGCTTGAACGCGCTAATCTCAAGAACTACTGCTCTTATTTGAAAAATTCTTTCAGTGTTAGATAGCCCATTTATCGAGGAAGGCTATAGGCTATATATCATCACGCTAAGACTAATAGGAGCGGAGCACCGATGAAGAATGTTTCAAAATCAGGTTTTTTTTAACTGTTCCACGCGGACGAAGTCGCGGGCAGAAGCTAGTATAATATAATTCTTTATTATTATTATATGTAAAAACATAATTAAGTTTTTGTGTAAGTAAAATAAAGCTACTACCTAGGGTTTGACACGTTGCGCAGCGGCGGGGCAATCTAGTTAAATTATAAAATAGTACAATGAATGAAACTTGACGTATAGTGTATTCTATATAAACCCTAAGTCTATAAGTAGAATACTGAGCCTAGGTCTTTGAAGTCAATGGATAAGGTTCCCAGAAGGCTGGCTACATTATATCGCTGGATCGCCATATTGAGCCGTTGCCCGAGGCAGGAATCAGCTCTCTGATCACCCGATGAGTCAATAAGTCGTTTTGATATAGTAGTATACAGCAGTCGTATGGGGTCGTTGGTCAGATCTTGAAAAACAACGTTGTTTCTTATGGCAGAGTTCCTACATCTTTCTATTCATTCTTTGGCCCTACCGTCGGTTGGATTTTGACATTAGTTGCATGGAGCTTATGTCAAATTTTAACCGATGGTAAGGCAAATGAACGCCGTTAATGTATCGAGTACACTTTTTGCGGGTTTCCATAAAGGACACGTGAAATTTTTGAAATCTGCATTCTCTTTGTAAATCTATTTCAATATCTGAAGAGCCCGTTTTTTGGACGATTACTAATAAAAATAATGTTTTAAGTGAGCACTCGATAAAACAATGTATTGTATAAAAATTCAACAACACAAACAATTTACAATTCATGTCTCTAATTACGTAACAAACAATTTAATTTATCTCCGAACAACGTGACTGAAACTTTCATCACGTTTATACCGCGGCCTCTTATCACACATCATTTTAACCTCAATGTCATCTGTCAATAATTTGTTCTCTTACAGTTTTATCGATTACTAGGATATGCCCGCGACTTCGTCTACGCTTGACTTGAAATTCGCGCGGGATTCTCGGGACAGAAAGTATCGCAGAATTTAAAAAAGAATGTAAGCTATCGTTGTAGTGGAAACTATGTCGAGAATAAGCTAATTTTAATGCACCCGAACAACTACAAACCGCTCCCGGGATAATTCCCGAGGGATTCCCGGGATAAAAAGTAGCGCAGATTTTAAGTTTAGGAATTTACTGTCGTTCAGTGAAAACTGTATTGAAATCGGCCCAGTAGATTTTACGTAAATCCCGAAGAAACAGACAAGAATTTTTTTAAAAATGCATCGTGTTGTCCAACTTTTATATAGTCTGTTCCGGTTGTTTTTCTTTTAAATCGCTTCAATATACAGACACGACATGTTTATTTATTTATTTAGGTTTATGGCCTGGCAGCTAGGCCTTTAAGCCAGATCTTAGATTTTAATATAGTTTCTTCATTTTCTTAAGCCTATGTATAGCTTAGCTGAGCTGTAGGTTATCAACTGAAGCCATTCAACGGAGTTCTTGTGACAACTCAAAAGGCCACATTTGACTATACAGTTCACATTTCTCACACAACACATAATTACTACTCAAAAACTATCAATATCCTACAACTATTGTTCATTTTAGAGAATTTTTACACATTTTTAGAAAATAAAACTGCACAGCACAACATCTCCTTTCAGTTCCCGCCAAAAAGTCCACGACATGTTTAGAATATTATAGAATATTTTATAAAGTTATAGATTACGAAAAACTATTGTTGTGGCGTAGTAGCTATGGCACTTGTATTTTAAAACAATAACATGTGTTTTAATATTAGTTTTTAAGCAATATGCATACTGGTATGAAAGATATAAAGATTTACAAGAATGGCCCAGTAAAAATGTCATTAAGAAAAAGCCTCTAAACATTAATTAAAATAGAGCGGCACAAACGCAAATGTTGAACATTTTTTTAAAATACATTAATAGACTGTATGTAATTTAATATTAAAAACCACACATACCTCGTGAGACAACGTACAATATCGAAAACAAAAACTGACAGATAAAAAGCAAAATAACATCAATGTTGTTCTTAATTTAAAAATTACATTTTGTGGCCAGTACATGCCCATATTAAAATATATTAAAAACTTTTTGTTGGTGATTCTGACAACGAATAGACTTTGAATCAATATTTTGTTATCTAAAACATAATTATTTTTAAACGAAATAAATCAGACTAAATCAATTACGCTGCAAAGAAACTTACTAAAGACTAACGGTCTTATTCATACTGAGTTAAAGTAAGTTTGAAAGTCTAATACTACGAGTTAAATAAGTCTTGGTAGCGTAATGGCTAGCGCACGCGTCCCAAACTCAAAGGGCGCGGATTCGATCCTAGCCGGAACGCATACACCACTTAGTCAGTTTTCTGATCTAATGTGCATATTGTTACAATTACCACGTGCTAACAACAGTGAAAGAAAACATCGTGATGCAACATGTACATCGAGATAACCGGGGAGTCAAACCTGCCAACCCGCTTTGGACAAGCGTGGCGGGTGTACTGTCCGTTCCCCTTATAATGGGAGGCCCGAGCCCAGCAGTGGGACATTTATGGGCTGATATTATATATTATTATATAAGTTTGAGAGCTTCTTTAAGGACGATAAAGAAGCCTTCAAACTTATTCTAACTGAATATGAATAAGACCATTAATTTTTAACATAACAACTGGGTATATATATATTATTATATATGTATGTATGTATACATTCGACTCGATAGCGCTGCTTATAAATCCGTTCATTCTTAGAAAACTGAGGCAGCGGGATCAAATGTTAAACTAAACAATCTTTTAAAGGAATCCATTTTACAATATTGTTTATTTATGTAGGAACTTATTAAACAATGAACTATTTCAGCTTGCTACGTTTAATAAAGTACCGTTAACCTCGGCGTAATATAATCAAGTTTCATGCCGTTTTTCGCATAATAAGTCATATTTCGTCGAAGGCATGTCTTAATTAATTTTACATCGTTTCTAATGAAAATATATTTTGGATCCTTTTAAGCGTGCTACTCTATATGGTATTATGTCCCAGAAAAGTGGCCGTTCCATCTTCTAGGAATCAAATTACAAACCACCCCGTCTCCTGCTATTGTTTCTATATTGTAAAGATTATTCTTTATAGGCTTCACTTAATTGGGAGGACGAAAGATATTTAGGAACATTCTCCTTTAATTTTTTTTATCTCAATTTTCACATAACATTCGCATCTTTTTAACGTCAGGATTTGCAGGTTTCACGCGACAGTAATTTTGATGTAGAAGGCATTCTCAATCACGTGATATTATCCATGAATGAACTATGATTCGCCCGCTTGTTTTAAACAGAGAATTTAAATCAGTGAGAATATTGCATCGGAATCAGAATGTTTTAAATCGCTCCCAAGAAAATTCCCGCAGGATTCCTGGGATTAAAAGTACAGTAGATTTTAAGTCCGGGAATTAGCTGTCGGTCAACGAAAACCGCATCGAAATCAATCCATTACTTTTTGCGTCAATCCCGAACAAACAGAAAAAGTTTAAAAAACAAGTCTACTACACTCTTACAATTTTATAATATTATAGATGAATCCTACGCTACCTACCACTTGATCAGAATTAAAATCTGCTTCTATTAATATACGTTAGCATAACATCTAAGCTACCACGACTTTTTAAACTGGCTTACTTTAGAAATAACTGAGAACATTACCTAAATATATAAATGTTTGTAACAATTCTAAAGTTTTCTTTAAGAAACAATCTGACATAATATATAAAGCACTTTGAAACTTTCTCATAACTGTCTACGTGTTCTGTACAAAATAAACCTATTCTTTAAATAAAAGGTATGTTATTCTTAGGATCGTGTAGCTTGTCATCTCGTCAGTATTAACTGAAACGTGATAATTGTAAATACAGAGGCTATGTTAGAAGTTTGAAACTTCGTTTGTATATAACTACATAGGTATATACATGCACAATGTACAGTCGTAGTATGAAAATGTTCCCCAGTATTCAAATTGATTCATTTAACGTTCCGCGAGCACTTGTTACCTTTTATAAATCACATTATTTATTTGGGTTTATGGCTTGGCAGCTAGGCCTTTAAGCCAGATCTTAGATTATAATATAGTTTCTTCATTTTCTTAAGCCTATGTATCATCTGACCTGTAGGTTATCAACTGAAGCCATTCAACGGCGTTCTTGTGACAACTCAAAACGACATATTTGACTATACAGTTCACATTTCTCACAAAAACACATAATTACTACTCAAAAACTATCAATATCCTACAACTATTGTTAATTTTAGAGTAATTTTACGCACTTTTAGAAAATAAAACTGCACAGCACAAGATCTCCTTTCAGTTCCCGTCAAAAACTCCTTTTTAAATCACAGAACAGACCGTTCTACAGAAAATTATGTTTAACTATTTGACAATAAAGTTTGAATTACTTAGGTCAAAGTTGTTGGATTTTCTATCTTGACTAAGAAAATTGTTTAGACATGTAAAACGTTTTTATTGGTTTTCATATTTATGTTAAGCGTAGTAATTATATCCTGTTTGTTTCTTATTGTTAATCTCAGCGGCTATCATTACCACCATTGCAATTTTCTTTTTTCTCGTTTCTATATTTTATAATTGTAACATTTTATTAAAATGTTGGCAGTAATGTTTCTTGTACTCGTGCAAGCAAAAGTCGACTTTAAGGTGACGAACATTTTTATTCCGCGACTATACTATACATATATATTCGGGACTTTGGCAGATACTGACCTATCGTTATCCTACCTTAGTTCTATTATAAATGCGAAAGTTTTGATGGATGTGTGTTGCTCAATCACGCCAAAACGGCTGAACGGATTTAGATGAAATTTGGCACAAAGATAGATTATACTGGAATTGCGCATAGGCTACTTTTTATCTCGGACTATTTAACATGAGCGAAGCCGCAGGGAAGAGCTAGTTAATATTATAAACGAGAAAGTTTTTGAGGATGGGTGAATATTATTTACTCTTTCACGCAAAAACTACGGTACGGATTTTGATGAAATTGAATGAAAATTCACATGATTTATAAATATATTGTTTTAATTGGCCAAAATATAACGATAAACGGGGCACGAGGCAAGGGAAATGGTATTGATCATAGTGACACAGACGCAGTCGCGGAAGGCAGATGCTAATCAATATCTTGTTGTATGTTTACAACTATTATTCATTTTTAACAAATACTATTTTTAACTTTTAATTAAAATAAATTGACGTCAATTTTGTTGGAGGGACCTTTAAGGGTCAAGGTCCCTCGAAAAACGCAATATATATTCTACAACTATTGGAATGAGATTTAATGTACTACGTACTAGAGAAGGCGTCCATGACTAGCTTATTTGAACACTCGTTATGGTCCATGGACAAGAATTCACTTAGTCCTCGCCAGGCTTGTCGGTACTTTACGTGTTTGAGTGAAAAGTAACTATTATAAAAATGCCTTTATGTGTACTGAATAGAAGGTACTGTTCAAACCACTCAAGAAATAAAGTCAAGGGGTGAGTTTTCACCGATAAGCTTATTGTATTCTCAATAAAAATCTTAATATTGATAAATTTTATCCATTTTAACTCGTCTCGAATAGTCATCGCTGCGGCCCTGTTCAATGTTCGGCCGCGAGAGAACTAAGCGATCTAGCGCTGCAGCAAATACACGAGTCAGTCCACGGCACGATCGCCCCGCGCAGTACCCCACTTTCGTCAATTTTGTACTTTTTTGTTTTGAATAGCTTCTCTAGTATGTAATACATATAACTCAATAAACTATTGTACATTTTTAACAAACATTACACTTTTTATGAAGATTAACTGCCTTTAGGCTCCCGTCTAAAATCCAATTTATTGTGTTCTAAGCGTAAATACAGCATTTTTCAAACCAGTAATATTCAATGAACATAAAGAACAAAATCAAACTTTGGTAATACAAAACTTTTTGGTCTCATTCAAAACAATTTTAACACCTTCGTCTTAAGAGATTAAAAAAAAAACCTCTTAACAATAGATAAAATCACGAAGACAAAAAGGTCCTTTTACCTGCCACAGAGTAAGAAAGTAGATTTCTAAGAAAACTTGAACGTTGCGAAACAAGTTCGTAATACGTGACTCGGAAAGTTTCGATAGAAAAGGACCTAATCAAGTGTGTTAGTTGATCAAAATTCAGAATAGTGATAATTAGCTATTTATTCGGCACGAGAAGTTTCTACGAGGCGTTTTATTTTGTGCGCGAAGGAGAATTTGTTAAATATAGCAGCAATTATTAAAGTGGTCAAGTGTGTCTTCTCTCTTCAGGGTCTTTTTCCTCTGTGTCGAATTGAAGATGTTGTTACCTCGATGTTTTACCTCTTTGCCCCAGCTGCAACTTCGCACTCGGCAACTACCCATCGGTAACCTTCCCGCATAGTGATGGCTACTCAGCAATTCACGTTGGCCAATCTGCGGCGTCCGATAGCTTTCGCTTTGCGCTGTCTAGTTCTTCTTAGTTGGCTATTCATTGGCGTTCGGTGGTTGTTTCGGAATTTAATTGGCCATCTGTGGCTTCTGGTGACCTGCAGCGGCTTTGTGGGTTTTGGGACCTCACGGCATCACCCTGGTTATGTGAGCAAAATTTGCCGCGCTATCGTCGCCACAAACTCCTCAACTTGAGTATAGCCCACGTTGCGGGAGATTACGTCGTTCCTGACATACCGACCCGAGTGCGTGTCCGATCACGAACAGCGAAGGGTTCCGCAGGTGGGAAAATTGTTTACTATTGAACCTAACCAAGGGTGAGAGTTGGTTAAAATTCGGAATAGTGATAAATTAGCTATTTATCCGGTACGGGAAGTTTCTACACCGATTAATAAATCCACCAAAGCTGGATTTTCTATTCTATATCTTACATTTCATGTTTTTTCTGCAGGAAAACAAGTGCTGGTTTGCAACACCAGAGGTACTGCTAACGTGCTTCCGTCCTCGAAAGGAGTACTGGAACCTGGCCACTAGTGCTAGAACATACCTCAAGGTTGTTATGGTGGCATACTCTAGAACAGGGGTGGTATCCAACCAGACAGGCAAATGTCCTACCCGGCCGTTAACAATTAGTATTCTTTTTCCGTTCCTGCACGGATGATATTTTCTACCTTATTGATAGAAAGTAATGTTTTTTTAACTAGCTGTGCCACCGACTTGGACCGCGCGGAATTTTTTTTTCACGGTACCTTAGAATAAGGTAGCCTAAGTTACTCCTTATAACATCAGCTATCTGCCAGTGAAAGTTCCATCAAAATCGGTCTAGCCGTTTCAGAGATAGCCGGAACAACCAGATCCGGAATATATGTCTGTCGACAGACACAAATTCTGATATTTGCATTTTCGGAATTATGATGTTTTCACGTTTTTTATTATGACATTACAAACAGACACTTCAATTTCATTTATCTGTATATAGATGAGCTTGTCTCAAATTTTAACCAGTAATGTATGCTGTTCAGTCTGTTTTCGAATCTACATCATTTAAGACGAGAGTTTGAAAAGCAACTAACCACAGAATACCTAGCCTTAAAATCCAGATAATTTTTAACATTTGTTATGCACGTACGTTCAGATTAAACTTTCCAAATTATAAAAATGGCGTCTCGCCAAATGAGATTGCCGAGAATTTAATCTACAACTTTATTAACACTAGGATTATCGTTATAATTTTTTTATGGTAATTTTCGCTAGCATTTCGAGCCTGGTTTACGTTTATTGCTTTTTATGGCAGTACTAGCTGCGCCCCGCGATTTCACCCGCGTGGTGATGGAAAATCGTTATATTTTGGATAATTCACTCTATATCTTTATAAACTATAGCCTACTAGAGTTTACCTCTTGTCCGTGCTACTTGTTTAAAGAGCAGGCGTTAACACAGGTTACATTTTACAAAATTTTATGTTAGTGCTATTTGCAGCCGGAGAATTCAATTAATTTTATATCGCAAACTATCCGATCTCCTGACATGAGTGTATATGTCCATTTTCGGCATTTAAACTACATTTAAACAAAATTACAATAAAACTGGTCCAGTATTTCCAGTAGTTTTCCGTGAAAACTTAACAGAATGACATATCGAGTTACTATCGCATTTTTTGTAAACGATAATTTTTATATCTATAAACTTGAGAAATGATTGGTCTCATCCAAACTTTCATCCTCTATTTCAAACCGTCCTAGTTTTATTTATCTATCCCCCGTCTATGAAAACTTCAAAAATGACAATAAGGACAAAAATAGCAAAAGAGCCAAAAGGACAAAAAGGTCAAATTGGACGAAATGGACGAAATGAAAAATGGACAAAATAGTCAAAAATTACAAAATCATAAAACCTATCGTACTTTCCGGGATAAGCTTTACATAAATCTATCTAAAAATCTATATATCTATTCCGGGATGAAAAGTATCCTATATCCATCCTAGATATTGAACACATATATATCGAATATCAACCAAATTGGTTCAATAGTTTTTCCGTGAAAGCATAATAGCCAAACAGAGAAATATATCCCATCCCGGAAATTATCCTATTTTCGGAATAAAAAGTATCCTATATTCATCCTCGGCATCGAAAATATATATACTGAGATTTAGCCAAATCGGTCCAGTAGTTTTTCCGTGAAAGAGCAACAAACAGACAGGCAGAATTACTTTCGCATTTATAATATTAATAGGGATTGTTGCATATGAGCGGTCAATTGCTCTTATGTAACTTAATATTGATGTGAACCGGTCCTTTGCAGGTGTTTTATTACCCTTTTGAATTTGAGTGATCTATTCATTGTTCGCGCTAATCTTCTTTGTTTACGCCGCCGCAAGACAGAAACCCTATTCGTTTTGTTTGTATTTCATGCAAATTCATGGAAGCCATAATGCTTATATATTAAGAATTCAAAGGAATGGTGGGCATGTTGCTAGAAGTCCATGTCTAATTTACAAATATATAAGGTCGGTCAGTCAGTAATGAGTTAGTCGTGTGCTGACGGCGAACAAAGCGTTACCTGGTGTACTTTCAGAATGAGTATCTTATAACGACGGTCTTTGCGCAATTTATGTGATTACGATTTTCTGCCCTACGGTTTGAGCTTGTTGTATTCGGTTGTACTTGTAAGAACTTTGATTTACGTGTATGTAGTTCTAATGAACTTCGTGATAATTCCAACGGCATTTTTGAATCCACATCCCACAAATTCGTAACAATATATAATCATAAAAGAGGTGTATTAGCAGTATGAAGACTACGACGACATACACATGTTCAAGTGGCAGCCAAGTTAAAAAGGTCAGGTAAAAAGCACCTCAAATAAATATAATTGGATTAACAAATAAATGAAATAAGATGAAGCGCAGGGTGTTTGTCAGGTTCGTTGCAAGTGGAGACCCATCGTATATCTACCCTCATGGGAAACAGGCGTTATAATTTTATGTATGTATGCAACTTATCAAATAATGCCCTTAAAAAGCAATAACATTCATGGAATGTTAGATTGCCCTAATTATTTTCACCACATCCCTCTGAACCCAATAGTTTCCCAGTAGTAAACAACTAGAGTCGTATTTTAGACAAACACACAATGGTCTAGGTACAAAGCATAGCCTAGATTCCCTAGACCGAAACTTGCTGGCCCAAATGCAATTAGATGGGCAACCGCTTAACTCTAATATTTGAGCACCAATTTATTGTTGTTGACTTGTAAACTGAAGGATTATTACTTCATTCTAGTTTATTTATGTTGATTAGCTTTTGGGTGATATTTGTTAAGTTACGTTGTTCTATCTGTATAATAGCATAGATTAATGATATTTCACATCATAAATGTATACCGTAAAGCAGGGAGACCTTAAGCGGTCACCTTTGGAGAGTCGCCTAGTGAAATTGACGTGTAAAAATATACTGGTAGTTGTAAGAAATGACATAAATTTCCACTTTATGCTGATACTTGTCATGTTCGTCAAAGGAATCTGCCAAAACGACCTCTTTTAGTAGGGAAGGCCAAGTGGGGATTTTGGGATTTACTCGAGCGTGGCAGAATAATATAAGAGGAGAAACCTTGCACCCTATTATGTACCCCCACCATATATTAACCCTTTATATAAGGTGGGGGTATTTTTATTCTTCAAATTTTTTTTCAAACCGCCAGATTAAGGTAATTCCTCTATATAATGACCTCTACATTATGAGGTCAGCACGAAAAGGACATCAAGCTGAACCGTCTGTATATTATTCTGATGCGCTCGAATATTTCAATGTTACGTTTTTTTTACATTTTCAAAAATCGGCCATGACTTTTGGTCGCGTCCAAATCATCAGTGTTTTGAATAGGAGTTCCTTTAGGGTTTACTTAACATCCCTTTTGAATATCTGACGCGCTTGAGTATTTCAGTACGACTTTTTTTTAAAACCTTTACACGCTCCCCCCACTAGTGAAAGGGGATACATAATATAACCTTTTTTCGATTTAGTATCTAATCTTCACAATCCAAAAGGTCCCCGCGACGCTCGAGTAACTCCACATTTAGGATATGCCCGCAACTTTGTCCACGCTTGACTTGAAATTCCCGGGATTCCCGGGACACGAAGTACCGCAGCATTTAGAGAAGAATATGAGCCATCGTTTTAGTGAAAACCTTGTCGGAATAAACTAATTTTTATGCACCCGAAGTCCCGGGATAAAAATATCACATATTTTATTACATACAATTTGCTACCGATCAGTGAAATAATCACATTGGTATTCGATTTATGTTAGTCTGGCCATTTTAAATCATTCCCAGAAAAATAAGGGCGGGATTCTCAGGATAAAAAATAGCGCAGATTTTAAGTCCAAGTAGTAGTAACTTATTTAAGTCTAATTTGCGATCAGTAAAAACCGCATCGAAAACGACTCAGTACTAGTTTTAAAGTGAATTCCGAACAAACAGACAAAAATTCTAAAAAAATTGCATCGTGTTCGCCATCTTTATATAGTGTATTTTTTTTAATAGTTTCAATGTACAGACACGACTTTTTTAGAATTTTATAATATTTTATTGTAATATTATTATAGTGATAGAGAGGCGAGGGCCAGGAGTACCATCATACAGGATTTACTTAGTTTCGGCTCCTGTCTTTCCTACTTTAATGAAGTTTCTCGAATTTTGTACTGTATTTCTTTTGTTTTTCGTGGAAAGTAAAGAAATAAAAACAAATGTATTTATTTCTCTAGCTGTTATTATAATAATAGGACCTTTTATGGAACTAAACACGGTTCGCAATTTCCACAACGTTGCTCATTATTAAAACGGGTCTGAAGAAATTTTCATAGACGTAATTAAAATTTTGTTGCTCAATTTTCACGGAGCATTTTCAGCTGTCATTTCTTTTTCGAAGGGTACAACTATTTTGAAAGTCAAAAAGTAATTATTCCATTAAAACCCTGTCAAGTTCTCGTGATTTTTTTCTGTTTTGATTAAAATTATTAATTAATTCTAAGAGAACTTTTAAATCTAGTCAAATAATACATTACAGATAAACAATGGTCTGCTAAAAAACCAATCGTTTTTTTTTAAATATTTGTTTTTAGTAAAAATGTCTCTTGAGGAGGGGCCCGTATATGGTGGAGGAGCGAGATGGAATGCTCCTCCGGCCTTAGTCTGAAAGAAAGATATTCCAGCGAGGCTAGTATTGTTCCTCGCCGGTCTAGGCCCATCTATTACTGTTGGAAATTTGTATTTATTCTTTGTATGTTTCGGGAAACGTTTGCGACCTCAATTATTGCACAGCGCCATCTATTGGTTTGTAAGTGTTCCACTACACTCTTAAGACTTCTTCGAACCGAACAGCACGTTTTAAATATTTCTGCTTTTGCATAATTATTATGTCCACGTGCTTTTTCGTAATTATTTACCATCAGGTTTTTTTGTGTTTTACTTCTAAAAAAAAGATGCCATGAATGGTGCATATAAAAAAGAATTTTTGACTGGTTAAGCATACGTTCAATTTTATTTCTAATTCAAACGTTTTAGACTGGTGTGCATAGATATTTAACCGACGGTTAAAATAAAATAATCAGTGTTTAGCCATACATTATAAGCGATTATTTTATTTTATACACAATGTCACGCCTGTTTGCCATTGAGGTAGGCAGAGACGACGGATCTTCATCTGCTACGATCCTGATAACCACTTTTCGCTTCATCAATTTTCATTAATCTTTTCATACATACACGCTTATTTAAACTACTTTTTATCTGACCTTTCTTCAAAATATCTTCAATTTGATCATGATGAGTACGTCTCGGTCTACCGGCACCGACTCTACCAGTCACATTGCTGTCATATACTTGTTTTCTTTCAATCCACAACGCTCCCTTATCACACTACTTCTTATCATATCACTTACGTTAACCTTACATATACTTCTCTAAGCTCTCATTTCAACTGCATTTATCCTACTTTCATGCTTCTTCTATGTCTATGTCTATGCACACCAGCTTTAGTCCCTTTTATCATTTGAGTCTATGGAATTGCGATGATCAATGCGTTGAAGATATTATACGCAAGCATATAAATGTTGTTGACCACTTACCACCAGATGAGACTTTATTTTCAAATTTTCGTAACTATTTAACGATATATGTGGTGCGACAGAGGACGTATGTCAGAATAGAGGAGTATGGACGGAAAAGACATTGTACCGACCCCAAATAATTGTGAGAAGGTGAAAGAAAAGAGAGAGAGAGAGAGAGAGAACAGTCGAATCAATTTTTTTTCTAAAATTTGTCTTTAATGTTTTGTTGTATAGACAAAATAACTCAAAAGTAAAATAAATTCTAAAAATAAAGTATATAAATATACAAATTAAAATTAATCTAGATAATCTAGTACTAGACGACTGTCGGTGGGGAAGGTTCCCAAAAGACTGGCCGCATTGCAAAAAAAAATATTTTGCGTTTTAGCGTGTATACGAAAAAATTAAAGCTACCTTTTAACAGTATCTATTTATCTAATTTTTATCATTACAAGATAACTAGGAAGTGTACACGGCTACTGAAAAATAGCTGAAACATCACCTTAAAATGAGAAACCATATAAACATCGCTATAACAACTCATAAAACGTACCTTTAATTACATACCATTGGAAGTATTAAGTCCTGTCTCTGAACAGGTAGAAATTTGGATCGGTTTGATCTGAACAACGAATAATAGCTTTACCGAGACCCTTAGAAATCGGTCGGTTTCACACCAGGTAACAAAAACACCCATATGATTTTGGTTCCGAATGAAATCAATTGTAAATGTATAGAAGACAGGGTTTGTTTGTGGTAAGGCTAACCGCACACTGGCTACTATCGCGTGAATAATAGTTGCTTGGGCAACTTTGTCACTTAATGTGTAGACGTTTGTTGTCTTGCCACACATTTTTTTTTAACAAAGAATAGGTTCGCATTAGACTGACATTACGCCTGATGTCAGGTGGAAATGCAATATACGGTGGAGCACGCTTACCTAGAAGATACTTGTTCACGCGAGACTTGAAGACACACACATACGTCTATTCTGGCGTTAGAAGGTTCGAGCGTGTGCAATATACAACTTTTAATGATATTTACAAAATGTTTCAATTGTGTTGAAAAATATTATAATTACTTCTCTAAACTGAATTACGTCTCAGCTACTGTATATAATATATTGTAAGCATTTGAACTGGGACTATGGCGTCACTCGTGTACTCGCATTGTATGGCCTAGAAATTTCCATTTGAGTTATAAATGTGCGATTATATTTAGAACAGGTTAAAAGTACAACAATGGTGGACTGCTCAATTTCGATAAGTCAGGTAAACTCCTTAATTCATTATTTGAAATATATTTTGTTAGCGACATGATCGATCGCACGCCTACTTTGCAGAAATTGAAAGATGCGACCATTAGTGATATTTACCACTATTTAATTGCTCAAGCGATAGTAGCCAGTCTGCGGACAGCCTAAGAAGAGCCCGCTTAGACAATGCTTGCCAGAATTTAGCCGCGGTAGCCGTTAACTCGCGATGTACTCCTGTCTATTAAAGACGGCGCTTGTTACTATTCATTTTATATTTTCGCAAATATGTACCTGTCCGTAAAAACCTATTTACTAAATTATTATCTGTTTATCTATTATATTTATCTACAACTGTAGTAATATATAAATGAGTAAGTGAATTTATTCCCTTCTTTGTTCTTACTTCAAGACCATGAACTGAGTATCATGAAATGTACATGGGTATAAAATATGTACTTATGTAGGTATATTGTAACACGGCTGAGTAAAGGCAACTTTAGTTGCTGCGAGACATGGATCCGCAGTTTTTATAAGCAAAATCGAGTGGAAAATCTTAATAGAGAAATATATCTATAAAATATATATTAGATTTATTGAGGGCATAGAATTTGTATATAGGATGTAGAAAGGAGAAAAATAATGGAGGCTAATTCAGACCAGCAGATTCCAAAAATACAACTTCATGAATTTTTATCCGTCTGTCTAATAGCGTATCACTTGGAAACTATTGAACGGAATTAAATGAAACTCGACACATAACTACCTTATGTACAATCAAAAACTGGCGCTAGGGTCGCGATTTTCACTTGGTGCAATTCGCCAATAAACATTGTCGTTATGCTAAGGCGAACAAAGTTTCGTTGTCACTGCTAGTATTTAATAATTTTATCTATGCACATAACATTAAATACGATTACTCCCATTTCTCAAAGTTAATTAGTACATCTATAATGTAGTGTTTTGTAACCGGTTTACTCTTGCATTCTTAAACCTGCTGTTAACTAAACGAAGCGTTTGTAATATCTTAGGTCAACGCACAGTAAATTGGCAGTGGGCTTCAAAAAGTTTGCCAAAACTTTAATTAAATCTGTTACCACGAAGAACGTTTATTGAAACTAGGCTAAGTTTAATGCTCTCTCCAGGTTTGGTCTACGATCATAGACTCGACTAAATAATATACAGGTTATAAACGTCCTACTGGTGAGCTTTTAGGGATGCAGTTTGCCAGCTCAGCATAATTGCACTTATCCTTATTGCCATCCCAGTGGCTCTGCCCTACATTATCGAAAAAATTTATGTAAAATAGCCCCATTAAAGTAGTTTCCATTTAGTGCACTTAAGACGACGCTGTACAATATCGTTGAATACTGACATCGCGCTAGAGATCTTGAGAGTAAAACGTTAAACCACAAGTGATCGTCATATTTGGTGAATTTTACACATTTTTACTTTTGGTTTAATTATAGTGTTAATTTTACACTATGATTTTATTCTGTCTATATTCCAATCTCCAATTTAGAATATGTTAAAAGTACCATCTAGTGGAATCTAATGGTATTTATACTTCTATAGGAATATAATACCGATTGAAATATCATATATTGGGGTGAGGTGTTGGATGTTTGAAATTTTGTGCTAGAAAGGCTCGTCTATTTTATGTATAATGTATTTATTATCTTTGCTAGCCGCGAATAATCGCCAGTACTATACAGTCGTATCTGTTGTTTCACTTTTCTCATTCTCGACAACGCCCTGAGCCATATGTCGCCATCGCAGCATCAACCGCCAAAGGCGTTTCGAATTCATCGACTTCGCCACCCGGTGAGTTGGAGGCAAAGCGGTGAGGGGCGCGAGTCGGGGACTCTTTACCCCGGCATTCGCTTGAAGGGTAAAATCCCTCCGTTGGTTGGGTTGTTGGAGCCACTGTAATGTGCGGCTGACGTTGGCCGATTTGCTGCGTACGATGGCCATCGCGGAATTCGTATTGGCTCCCTCAGTGGCATAGTCGGCCAATCTTGGCGTGCGATGGCCATCGCGGGTTTTGGGTGGCCATCTGTAGCGTCTGGTGGCTTATGTGCGGGCTTTGTGGTTGTTCGCGTCCTTTGCTGGGCTTGCACCTCCCCATTTTTAGGAGAATGAACTATGTAGCCGCCACGGTTGTTTGGATCACCGGTATTCTCGATGTACAGGTTTCATCATGATATTTTTCTTCATCTTCCGAACGTGCTGATCAACAAAAGCACGCTAGTGACTAATCGTTCCGTCGGCACACACTATAGCAATATGTATGTACACTTTCAACCACTAGTAAAGCCCGCTCGCCATCGTCGATTGCAAGAACAACTTTAAGAGGACAATAATGGATCGTGCTTTGTTTAACGGTAAATGGCGTCTGTATGCAATTGATTTTTTCAGCGAAAACGGGGTTTATGAACTCGATTCGTTGATATTATTAAACTTCTTGCAAATAACTGAACTTAATGATGTTATACTTTGGCCAAATATTAAGAAAAGAAAAAAAAGTTTACTTGAAGAAATAGCGACGTACTTACATTGCTGTCATGTGTTTAAAAATCATATTTTGAGAATTTGCATGTCGTATTACTCAGTGCAAAAAAATAAAAATTAAAATTGTTGCCCTAGATGTCTGCAGCTTTTTATAATTTCCAGTACACAATTTGCAAATTTATTCATCGACGTACTGAATTGACTTTGGTTTTTAAAATTTTTAGACCGAATACGAGCATAAAGTTACACTTTCTCCACAGTTACATAGTTTAGAATTCCTGATATTCTTGAAAATTTGAGTGTGGAACAGGGTGAGCACTTCTACGAACACCTAATAGTGATGATGAAAAGATACCAAGGTAGTCGGGACCGTTACATGACGGCAGATTACTGTTGGTCTCTACAACGGCAATTTTCCTCAAAAATAATATAGAAGGTGTTTCTTTGAATTAAAAGATAGAATTCACCAGAATTTCTCTCTTTTTACGTCTATATACATTAATTAAATATAAAACAAAACGATTAATTGTATTTCTCAATAAATATTAGATATTAGTGTATATAATTGTAATGTTTTATTTCATACTTACTGGTTTTTAATGTTGTATAAAAATGGAAATTAAAAAAAAAACTATAGCTAATATTCCAAAATAATTTACAGTTTCATTAATTGTTGAGATAATATTTTTCGAAGCCATTATAATATCTAGGGCAACTAAACCACTGTTGACCAGTGTTATCAGCCAACAAGGCTTCACTCAGCTTATTGCTGTGCCAGAATTTTATCCAGAAACTAAAGCAGATTGTCAGTTTTCGTACATAGAGTCCGCACCACAAGAGATTCACGGACGCGAGCTGCAAATCGCCGTACTTAATCCTGTCCAAGTAATTATTTGCTAATCCGTAAATCGATTTACGTAACTAGTACTGCTACTGAATAATAAATACAAAATATTCCATAATTAAACCTAGGGCTTATTCTCAAACGCTTTTCTTTGTTCCAGAAAGGGTAAGTGGAATTTTATATAGAAGAAAAATTTTTTTTAAATTGCAATAGTAAAGTCTTTATAGAACACAAAAATAAATGGAATATATAATGTAAAATACACTTAAATATAAAAAAAACAAGCAAAAGAAGTAAGAAAACGAACGATGAAAGACGTTTGAGAATAAGCCCTCAGAATTCGAACCCATATTAAGAGACAAAGACGCGATTGCTTTAGCCACTAAATCACTGTGGGGCGCTGGATAATTTTCTGGTTGTATACTTATGGACTGTATGAGAGAGATATGACCCAGATCCTCGCACTAGAAAAGCAGAAGCTCCACCAACCGTGAGATCAGCCCTCCTGGCTCGGTTTAGGTTGCACTCGGGAATAGCGCACGGCACTATAGTTTCACTTAAGAACTATCACTTTGTACACAGATTAGGTCTAAATAAAAGTTATTGGCATGCCCAGTAATTAAAATGATTTGATTTATAAAAAAAATGTCAATGACATAACGTCTCAAAAAACTGTCTACCCTCCTGCGTTAACCGTCACCTCACACAGAAAGAGGGTAGACAGCAAAATTGATGGAGCGATGGTTTACCTACCTTATACTAGGCAAGGACGGAACAATCACAAAGACTGTTTTAAAATCAAGATATAATATAAAAATAATATGTTACATAAAAACGTGTAAAAAATAACATTTAAAACCATTACTTTATATAATAAATTTAAGTTAATACTCATGTCGACATTAATTTAACGAATTTTAATAAAATATGTGAACTTTTCAAAGCTTCTATTAAGTTAAATTCAAGTAAGGCTTAGTTCACATCGTAAATTATGAAAATACCGAGTGATACTTAATCTTTTGGATTCTTTGAAGTAATTAAACACCGTTTAAGTATCAAGTTAAACGTTGAAATTTATGTTTCATTCGAAAATTTTATACTTAAATTAACGGTATTGTTAAGAATTATGGAGTTTCCGCGACTAAGATATAACTTTGCATAATCAAATGGAAATTTCGTTATAATAATTCCACAACAGTTTTACTTGGGAATTTATTTTGAAGGATTTTTGTTTAATGCCTACAACGCCATTTGGATTT
This sequence comes from Dendrolimus houi, assembly GCA_039645545.1. NCBI lineage: Eukaryota > Metazoa > Arthropoda > Insecta > Lepidoptera > Lasiocampidae > Dendrolimus > Dendrolimus houi. The sequence goes on from CM077126.1 coordinate 4,156,494, forward strand.
GCTTCTGTTACTAACGGCCTATATAAGGTTATATAACATACAGAATCTGAGTTTTTATATATATTATTAACTAGCGGTCCCAGCAGATGCTGTCCTGGCCTGAAAAAATAAAAATCTAGGACCCGATTACAGCGCCACCTACCGGGTCAAATTGTAAATCTAAACCATTCTCGAATCTACTTGAAAAAAAACAGAACATTCATCAAAATCGGTCCCACCGTTAAAGGGGCGTTCAGCGACGCCACCTATCGGGACCGATCGTGAATCTAAACCATCCCGGGATCCACTTGAACACACACAAAAATAATTTCACCTAAATCCTGGAACCCGATTGCAGCGCCATCTACCTGGTTCAAATTTGAATCTAAACCATCCCGGGACCCACTTGAACACACACAAAAATAATTCACCTAAATCAGACAAATGAAAATAAGTTTAAATGCAGTCACCATTTCCGAAATCGGCCGGGAAAGATCATAACAAATGAATGGCTAGACTGATGTTTCTCTAATGATAATTTTTTTATTTATGAATATTATATTTTAATACTTATTATCCTATTCCATACGAAGACAATTCCAAACACACAACAATCATAAAAATAGCTTCAGCCGTTCTTGAGTTCTAAATGGTGTAATTAATACGACTTTGTTTTATATATATAGATATGTTTGTTATATTTTATAATTGCGCTGCGGAGCGGATTATTTATAAATTATATACATTTATGGTATTGCGGGCGGATATATTTTATGTTATTTTATTTACAAAACTAGGCGATTTTATTTATTTTATTTTATTGATGAAATGACAATGATTGATTGACGTGCGTGCGAAAAGAGAACGCGCCGCCATATTTAAAGAGGGAATTTAATATGTTAGAAGAAAATTTGAATAGGTCGAAAGGAGGTTTACATGGCGGTACCGAGAGCCTTCTTTGTGTGTATCAAGACCTAGTCTCTACTCCAGAACTCGTCTCCTAAAGTAGTATGTAAATAATATGAAGAGTGTATTAACATCAAAAGCCGCTACTTAGATTGCCACCAAATATATTTTATTATAAAAAAAGAAATACATAAAAATATGATATCTGCTGTAGATCTTAATAAAATTTATATGCGTTCTTGTATCTTTTCAAACATGTGTTCGTTTCCAAGCGTTATCTTCAACGTACGCGAGCCACATGTGGTAAACAAATTTTAATTACATTTAAACATGCTGATTAATTCATATTTGATTAAAAATGTATGTTATTCGAATTTTAAGTAAGTTTTAACTTATAGAGATATAGAGAGAGACACGTCTAAAACTTTATATTACTTTTATACATATAAATTCAGGGCCGTCTTTACCCGGGCGTGGGACACGATCGCCTTACATACATACATATTACATACTAATAGCCATAATTCTACACGACTATGAACATCGAAAAATTCATACATCAATTACATGTTAGGCAGCTGAGCACACTTATTAAGAGTGCCCAAACTGCCCAAAGGGGGTCCCTTAATTTATTGTGTTTTTTTATGATTTTTACCCTTGTATAGCGACATAATATACTATAATATATTTAACATAAATAAAGCGACATAAAATAGAGTTTGCCAAATTTCATACATATATTCCTAGATTCAGAAGCTTTTGAAAAAAAATCCTATGAAAGAGAGATGAAGTGATGGAGAATAATACGAAAAAATATTAATTCTGTTTTTTCCAAAAATGGGTAGGAGCCCTAAAACATTAAAATTAAATTTTATTTTTTTGTTGTTAACTGATTTTCGCACCCCGGCGCCCAATATGGCTATGACGGCTCTGCATAAAATTGACTTATGATGCATCTGCTTTCTACCCAGTTTAAATCCTGATTTACATTTGCATTACTTAAGTAGTTACTTAATTTACGAATAAGTCCTTGTAATCATTTGGACAGACATCTACTTTATCAACAACTTGTTACTTGCTTAGAAAATTTCTGTCTCAACGATGATAAAGACTTAATTCGCCAGTTTCGTAAGTTAATTAACTACTTAACTAATGCAATTCTAAATCAGCCCTAAGTTAGTTTATTCGTATGACGTGTGTCAATACTGTCTATTCAATAAGATATACGGATAACCACATCTGGCACATGCTTTTTTTAAATTCAAAAATAACGTTCTTTGTTCAAAAAACATATTCTAAGAAGCGGAACGTATGATGTTTTTTTTTTCTAATATTAGTTTTTTTGGTCTAAATTAGTAAGTCTATCAGGTCTAAGTTAGTCAGTCTACCGGTCTAAGTTAGTCAGTCTGCTCAGCCTAAGTTAGTCTATTGGCATAACGGGTGTCAACACTATTCAATATTCTCAACGGATACACGCATCTCCTACATTATTTTTTTAAACTCAAAAAAATAACGTTCTTAGTTCAAAAATGTATTCTAAGAAGCGGAACGTATGATGTTTTTCTAATATTAGTTTTTTGAGGTTTTTTAACACGTGCTACCAACTTAATGTAAACAAACTTGGGGTGAAGATAACTTGTAGCCATATGTCGTGATCGGCTTTTTAACGTAAGCTGTGAACTTTTTTTAAGTTATTTAACTTTATACTTCGGGGTTGATTTAATTTTATATGTAACTAGAGTTATCTCCGCGGATACGCCGCGTGAAAAACTCTAGATAGTATAACTCTATGTTACTTACATATAACTTTAATTAGATGTTCTATATATATAAACCTCCAATACTTCAGTTTCTTGTTCAATTCATTACAATTAGAAAGGAATTTAAATCAATATAGTGTAGACAACTGCACAGTAAAACATTAATTAAAGTCGCAGCCAACCTGATTTGAAGTACCTAATACGTAATGAATGCAATGAGGATAACCTGACAACCTATTTGTTATTGAATTACAGCTATAGTAAATAGATGGCGCTGCAATTGTGATGTAGGCAACATCACAATCGCAGCGCCATCTTTTTCGCTATGTTCGTCTATGCCATGGAGAGAATGTCATTTATCAGGATAAATAGTGTCCTAAGTTATTCCCCGTGATATAAGTTAGCTTCGTTTCGAATTTCATTTAAATCCGTTCAGTAGTTTGTACGTGATGCTCTAACAGACAGACAGACAAAAATGCAAAATATTGCACATTCGAAATCTCCTAGTCCGAATTACTACCTGATTTTTTTTTGGCTTCTCGACAAAAAAATCCACGCCAGCGAAGTCGCCGGTAACAGCTAGCTAACTAAGATAATTCAATATAAATAATTTGAAATACAATTCCCTTATCAATATTTAAAACCTCTACAGTGAGAATAATTCAAATATACAAATGGAATTCTTCCATAATATTGTACAACATACATTATTATGCGCCGAGCTCTGATCAAATCCACAGACATGTCAACGCCCGACGAAGTACCATGATAATACCTACAAGTCAGTGAATAATTTCTAACATAAGAGAGTATTAATATCTAAATGTTAAAGCAGAATTAATATACACAAATATCAAAACACAAAGATTTTATTGAGTTAAGTGTATGGAGGTTGGCACTGAAAATCAGCGCTATATCGGGATTTTAAAAAATTTCAATACAGCACAATGCTGAGCAACTCAACCTCGTTGACTGAAATACTCGACGTAGAAGCCTTATTTATTTATTTATTTATTATATATGATTTTGGGTTTTGTGTAAACATTCTATGAATGTATTATGCGTCTTTTATGTATAGCGTCGTATTTTTTAAGTCAATAAATCTTTTTCTTTCTTAAAAACAAATTCGGTTTGGATGTTGGTAAATTTTGTTATTTCTCCAAGCTATTTAACATAAAACAATTTTTACGATATTTAGATTATGTATAAGTTCTTCAGTGATCAGAATGGTATACTTTATGTTTTTATATACGTTACATATTATCATGCATTTATTGTACGGGGTGTGCGGAGACGACGTATCTGCACTTACTTCATCGCTTCATGCACGTTTATATGTGTGTGCATTTATCTCACCTCCAAAGTAGCGATTTGAATATTATTTTGTCTCGGAATATGCAAGTGACTGTGGGAAAGGTATGAAATTTAGGCAGACGAAGCCCATGTGGAAATTGCTATTAATAGAATGAGAAATTAGAACAATAATGCTGGTTCCGGTCGATTAGTCAAAACAAATATCATGTTTGTTGACATTACTCACGAATTATGATCGGTAAAGAATTAATCGAGCGTTCCTAAATATCGAGGATGTAGCTTAATTGTCGAGTTAACAGTGTGAAAACACACGAGTGAATTTGTTATTTTTACGGTTCATTTAAGCTCCCGCCTTTTTTTCGTGCAATTATGGCCGCCGGACAGCTGTCATGGCATTGTCAGTTCTAAATTTAAAATAAACAGCCGGTTTTAGGGTACAGCTAACAGGACAGTTTGTAACAAGAATTTAATTAATTAGTTACGAGTTACAACCATTTAATTTTGTACCCGGTTCGTATATCTTACTATGAATTTACTTGCCTTAACACCGTTAAAATTTTGATAGGTATTACTTGTATTGAGTTTATGTCAAATTTTAATTGATAGTAAGTAAAATTAACGTTCGGTAAGATATGGGAACGGCCATTGGACAGCGATTTGGGACCTAGGTATATATTTACTACTGTAATTTTTTTTACGAAATTGTTTACAATTTATTTGATTATAAAATATTAGGTTTATCCTCACTGTCATATCTATATATTAATTACTACGTGAAGCAGAAACACAGCAAAAACTTTGTACCCCTTTTTATGAAAATTGCGCGTATGGAAGAGTATGACATTTCGCACACTTATAGTTTATATAGAGAAGAAACGACAAATGCTAATATGCATAAAAAATACATTAAATCAATAAAAAAAACATTACACACACTACCATGTATTTGACACACACAGCCATATACACTCTTTTGTTTGTTGTTAAAGTCAAATTAACAGTGTAGCCTTGGCGAAATCTGTGATTATATAAGTTTTCGTCTGTCTTGTCTTTGACATTAATTATTATGGTCGAATTTCGACCACGGGCGACCACAGTTTTAATAATTTCCTTAGTACAGGGGATGCCTTGAAGCGATCGCTTTATGCGATAAGGCCGCCATTTTTTCAACGTTTATTGTAATAATTTTTGGTGAACAATAAAGTGTTGTCATTCCTTCATAATTTATGTCTTTTTTAATGTATATAATTTCTTGTAAATATGTTTTTAAGTAGACTGCGTTAATATTAGTTACGGTTAGTATTTTGGGTAACAGATAAACTATTAAACGGAACATCTTAAATAAGGTTGTTTTAGACCTTGATTGGTTTTTTATTGTTTAAAATAAAGGTCACGCCTTGTTTCTAAAACTGGTCTGGCATACGTTATGTAGTTGCCGTAAGGCAACTGCCAATCAATTGCTGGTGTTTTTGTGGTGAATACATTTGTTTTATTTTTCTATTTATAGGTATAAAACTATTTAATAATAAGTCTATAAATCAAATAAGAATCAAGAATGCATGGTTGCCTCTGTGATTGAGTGGGCTAAGCCTTTGCCGGCCGAAGTCTTTTCTTCTTCTTTCTTTTATTGCATGCGTTCAGCAGACAGGCAGGCGGCCCACATGATGGAAAGCGGTTACCATCGCCTATGGACATTTGAAACACCAAAGGTGCTACAAAGTCACTGGACGATTCCTGACATGGTCAATGTTGTGAACAAACTTTCCCTTGTTTACTGTGGTCTGGGTGTCTGGGATCGGCTCTAGAGTGGTCCGTTGTAAATTATCCATATACAAGCGTAACTTACTTCCTTTGGGCTATACATAAACGTATGTGTTTGTCTGCCGATTATAAAAAAAAGAAAATAAAACAGGAACAATCAAGTTTTTGAAGGCAGCTATCAGCTATATGATTTAACGTGTAATACGTCTACTGGACCCGATTTAAAGTGCCAACTTATTCTTGGCACTACATTTTATTGCCATACATGATAATGATTCACTCTGAAGAAATAGTCTTTTTATCACAACACGTTGGCAAAAGACTATACAGTTTTAAGATTTTTTTTTATTAGATATTGACTCCCGTCTTCTGTACAAAGAGGATCAAACAATTGAGATTGCAAGCCCATCGATATGTTAAGGCTTTTCTTTCCGCGAAGGTGGAAACTGGGCTGCAAACGAAACAAATTTGGGTTGGTAGTTACCGATTAATAATTTACCAAAAAAATATCATAAACCTTTACAATATGAGACATAAAGTGGTTTTGTCGTAATTTTTCTATAATTTTTTGAAGTATCGCATTTTCAAATTGGATACATGTTACTATAATTTTTTAAATTATTTACATGTAAAAACAGGTTTTAAAATTCAATATTATCATTTTACTTTCAATATGAATTGCTGTTTAAACAATAATAATCAATACGCTTGATTCAGACAAAATCGATAACGTCACAATTTTGTATCTTCGTACAACATCTATTAGACCGTGACATTTTGTAAGGTATTAACGTGTCTCAATTGATTTGACTCTCATCTGCGATAGTTATATTACATATCTAAATGTTAGATGCAAGATGTGACTTAAGGTTCTAATTTATTTTGACACTTGTCACAATCATATTAAGAATCTGCGAAAGTGGCCATTTTAATCCCTCGAGGAGCCAAGAGCGTCCGCAGAATCAAATACGAATGCGACAAGTGTCTCAATGTAAAGTGACATTTTATACTATATGTTACATTTACCACACGGGTGTCAATTTAACCAGGCGTTTCTTTAAAAGCGACCGCTTTAGGCCATCTAATATTTATAAACAGAACCCTCCTTCCGAACGCGGATATGTTCTTAACTATTTAATTAACAATGTACGACTCAATTATTCGTTTAGACGAAATTGAAATTAAAAACTCGTTGGTGATGAATTCAATTAATCTCTATATTAGTAGTAATGTGGGATTTTAGTTTTAATATAATAAAAAATAAATTTTATTAGTGTTAAAAATGGCCAGTTAAAAATAATTATAACAGCGTTTTATGTCAGTCGTTAAATATTAATTCAGCGTAAAATTCTCTACGATACGTATACTATCCATCTCCCCATTTTGCCGTATGTATTAAGCCCCGATCATATTGTAGGTTGCGGCTTATGGATTTTTGGATAATGACTGTACACTGAACTGTATAAACGATTGAATTCATTAAATCGTGGACCTAACCTTGGGCCGTCCTTGAGCGTTCGGACGTTTAACATAGAAATCTGGACGTTGGCAATATGACCAACTCTCGTTACAGAAAACGCGCTGTGTAATATATATATATATATATATAATAACAGCCTATAAACATTCCACTGCTGAGCTCGGGCCTCTCACTATTGGTATTGGATAGTATAACCGCCACGCTTGTCCAAGGTAGCTCGGCAAGTTTGACACATCGGTTATCTCGATGTGCAGGCTACATCACGATGTTTCCCTTCACCGTACTTAGCACGTGGTAATTGTAGCAATATACACATTAGGTCAGAAAACTGCTAAGTGGTCCTTGTGTTCCGGCCACGATTGAACCGCGCCCTTTAGGTTTGGGACGGTATGCAATAATGGTTGCGCACGCTAGCCGTTAGCGCCAGCTATACTTTAATTATATATAAATATATTTAATCCTATTACTATTTAATCATTTATCTATTTACATAATTTCTCCCATACCATCCTATTTGAAACAGACTTAGATTGGGGTGTATTTCCAAGAATAACTCTAAACATATAGTAAGAATAAAAAATATGAATTAGATTATAAACTATAATTGTTATTTGACGATAACAATTTGCTGCACAAAGCACAAAAATAAAATGTAATATTGCGACATTTCGACTTCACCATCCACTCACATATTAACTGTCTGTAAACATGCTTACAACTAATTATCATATAACCAAACACAATTAACAAATAATGTTGGTACCTAAACCAACAAAATCTTTAAACAAAACACAAACTTTCTACAAAGTAACATGTTTCTTTGAATTGACGCTTGCATGCGACGTCTAGAAATTTTGATTGTCTCTTTCTGTCACAGTTTCAATAAGAAGGACAGAGAATATATGCAGGTGTTTGATGCGTCGCGTTCCTAATGATTATCGAGGTGCGATATGTAACGGTTGTTTTTAACCGACTCAAAAAGGAGGTTTCAATTCGCCTTATGCTGTTTTTATTGTATATTTGTTACGCTATGTCTCCCTAAATTGTGAACCGATGTTCAATTTTATTTAATCATTTGAGAGAGTGTACTCTTGAGGTGATCCAATTTCAGCAAGTCAGGATTTGATGAGTGGATTCTAAGAAAGGGAAACTTTTATACGCGTGCCAGTAGTACAAATTCTACAGGCACTTAAAAAATTATTTCTAAAGCTATTCAAGCAACTAAAAAGTAGAAAATATATTTTTTTTTACCAAAAACAATACCAACTTCAAATGAAAAAGCAAAATTAAATATTTTCTACATCTTGAAGTCGGTGTCAAATAAAACATAAAATACAACAACGTGGTAACGCCGCCAGCCTTTTGGGAACGTTCCCGGTAAGTGACAGTGGTTTGGGACCAATATTTTAACTACAATTATACCCTCCTCTTTTTTTTAAATTTGCTTTTGATATTTATAGTTTAGTTTAATTTTTTAAATAATTTTAGAATATATTGTTAAACGTTAAATAAAAAACTTAAGTAATGTGCAAAAATACAACAACAAATTTGCAAAATGCACCGACTTCAAGATGTTGTAAATAGAACGTAAGTATTTTTTCTTTTTTATTTAAGTCGGTCTTATTTTTGAAAAAAAATATCAATAGCAAGGATACGCGAACTGCTTCTCTATTCAATTCTCTCTGTACGCCCTGAAAAGGATGCAAATGACGTGTATCACGTACCGCCGAGTTATCAATATCAGGCACGTGACTAGGGCGGCAAAGTCGGCAACTTTGGCAAAGAATGGCGGCGTATTATTTCTTAAGAACGTGTACTTAATGTTATGCCGTAATAAATTTCCCGGTTAAAAAGATCATGTCGCATAAAATAGTTTACATGAAAGGTTCATTGCATCATTAGACCTGTCCTTTTGCATGGCAGTGAAGCATGGTCTTGAGCGACATAAACAAGATGTCACTGAAATGAATATGCTGCGATGTATGTGTAGGACGGGCCGCATCAAGAACTCTTATCTCCACGGGAGTCTTATTTATTTTTATTCCTGAAGCACAGCAGAGACAGGCTGACGGTCTAGTCGTGATGGAAAGCGGTTATTGTCGCCTATGGACATTAGCAATACCAAAGGGGCTTCCAATGTGTTGCTGGCCTCAAAGGAGAAACTGGAACCTGGCCACTGATGCCAGAACACAACTCAAAGTTTTCATGGCAGTATGCTCTAAACCAGGGGTGATAGCCATCCAGTCGGGCAAATGCCATACCACCTGGCTGTGGGTTGTTTTGTCGCTTCTTACAACAGGTCGCCCGGCCGCAGGAATTAGTATGCTTTTCCGTTCCTGCATGGAGAAGTTCTTCTTCACGGAGAGTTTTCATATCCAAGACATAGCAGAGCAACTCCAAGAGAGTCCTAAATGGTCTTATATGACCACGTTTTACAAAGACTTAAGAATTATGTGGGGAACCAACAATAATTAAATATTGGGTAGGTTCAAAAAAATTGGCTTAACGCCGTGAGGGATGACGTACGCACCAATGCTCCCAGTAAGAGATGCCGAAGATTGGGCGGTGTAGACAAGAAAAAAGTATGAAAGCGGACTCTGGGCTTCGAAACGGTCGCTCCGACGCAACCGTGATTTAACCCTCGAATGAATATAAAACGTGTACAGTACGCGCAAAAACTTAAAAGCGCTTGGAGTGAAGTAAGTTCCGTGAGTTTGCGCATATTCAGTCAAATTTTAACGTTTAATACATCTTGCGGTGTGTTGTGCGAAAGAGATGGCATGCGGGTCCGGATAGCGTGCGAGCGAGAGCGCAACACTCACCCTCTCAGCTCTGTCTGTGAACTTTATAATTGCGTTCTACGCAATGACGTGTACGAACTTCAAAGACGAATTATTTGTTGTTATAAACTCGTAAATGTTACATCGTGATAACCTTCTGTCAAGACGAAAGTCTTCGAGCAGTGCGTCCTCCCCATTCTGACCTACAGGGCTGAGACGTGGACACTGACAGCAGGATTGGTCTATAAATTCCAAGTCACTCAGCGAGCAATGGGAAGAGCTGCGTCCAAAATCTCTCTTATGGATAAAATCTGAAATGGGGATATTCGTAAGATAACCAAAGGAACCGACGCAGCTTGTAAAATTAGTAACCTGAAGGAATGGGCTGCTTATGTTTGTCGCTGGACCGATGGCCGATGGACAGACGAGTCCTGGAGTGGAGATCGCGTCTCGGTAAACGTAACCTGATGGACCCACGATCTCCGAAGGTACCCGATTGGTGCTGGATGCGGACAGTGGAAAATCAGGATATGTGGAGAAAACTTGGTGAGGTCTAATAGTGGACTGCGATTGGCTAACGACAAATAGCGTTCCCGGTGAAACGCTTTGTGCTTTATAAAACTCAGGTAAGGCCGCATATGGAGTACTGCTCACACTTATGGGTTAGGACAGTCGCCTACGAGCATCCCCTGTACAGGATTCAACGTCGACTCGTTGACATTGTCGACGGTCTCATACTCACAGACGGTTTAAATATGATTGGCCTTCGGAGAGACTGCGCGTCTTTCTGCGTATTCTGTACAATGGGGAGTGTTCCGAGGAACTGTTCAGAATGGTGCCATAGTCTTCTTTCTACCATTGCATCGCTCGCCATCGGCTGGGCATTCATCCCCACTTTCTGGAGCCTGCAGTTCTTGTAGGCAACAGATCTCCAGAAAGTTTCTCTTGTGCACCGTGGGGATTTGGAATTAACTCCCAGCTGCGGTTTTCCCACAGTACACGATGTGGAGTTTTTTAAAAAGGGTGTCATAAAAATTCTTCGAGACCGGCAGCGCGTTGGTGATATCTTTGGTCTTGCAAACGTCTGCATGTCTGCTGTACGCTGTACGCCATCTATAAAATAATTTCCATTTCAATATTTTCACTTTGTATTTATATAATCTCCAAAGTAATGTGGGTATGAAAAGGAGTATTTATTTAAAGAAATATACTTTAACATGTTATGTAAATATCAAAGTTAATATTATAAGGGTCTCGTGAGGAGGAAAACAGGCAAAATAAATAAACCACTCGCTGTCATTCTGAACTGTCAATAAAGATATCGTTTATAGAATCACTTACAAAAATACTCGAGAGAAAGAAAAATATATGATACCATTTGATGTTTGTAGAGATGATCGTGATTTTTTGATACGACATATATACATAATATGAATTAATTATAGCTATCTATTCAAATGTATTTAGCTGTAGGTTTCCATAAATAAATAAATATTTTTTTTAATTCAGTTTCTATTGTATAATTATGGAAGAATACTACATAACAATCGCGTAGTAAGAAAGGTAACTCATAACATTCTGTAATTACGGTTGGCGCTATCAGTCCATTATTGTTATCATAGAAAATCTCAGTTAAAGCTTCCTATCGATGTCTTATTATTGAAAAATATAAACTAAACAGTTAAAAGTAAAGTACATAATCAAGTACAAACTGGCTGCGTCCCATCTTCCAGACACGGCTGCGTTGGGCTGCTAACGCTGCAAATATGCATACGTTAGCAGCGACCAAAAGGCTGGCCTGTATTATCCAAGGTGGTAACGCTGCTAGCGTTTTGGGAATGTTTCCAGCTGATGGTGATTTAGGGCCTATTTATTATTTGTATTTTTTTTAAGCTATAAAATTGATGTCTTACGGAGGGCGCTTGCCACCGCTAACGTGCCGGCTTTATTAGAGCCGAACGGTATTGCACGTGACGATGGTAGGCGTCCCGACGGAATGACTCTAATTCCCTGGCAACGTGGCAAGCCTTTGGTGTGGGATACGACTTGCGTAGACACGTTGGCCGCATCCCATTTACCAAACACGTCTAGATCAGCCGGTACAGCGGCGGAAACAGCCGAATCACTCAAGCGACGCAAGTATGCAAGCCTCAGTGAGAGTTATATATTTGTGCCGTTTGCTGTCGAGACGCTTGGACCGTGGGGTCCTGAGGCCAAGAGCCTCTACCATAATTTATCGAAACGACTCATTGACTCTTCAGGTGATCAGAGGGCTGGTGCTTACCTCGGCCAACGGATAAGTATGGCGATCCAGCGAGGAAACGTAGCCAGCCTTCTGGGCACCTTACCCATAGAAGACGGTGATCTGGGCTCAGTATTCTACTTATAGTATTGAGGGACTATGAGTAGAATATAATACGAATAAGTTAAGTTTTCTTGCATTGTATTTATTGTTTATTCATATCTATAAAATTCTCAGCTATAAAATTAATATAATTGTATATTTTAATTTCATGTTTTTTAAGTGAAACTTCTTTAGAATCGTTGTGATTTGAAACTCGATGAAACGAAAAAGCGACACTAAAGAGATATAAACACATAAATCTACAGGACTACGCCTGCAAGAGAATGAGATAGATTATATTTTTTATTTATATTTTATTGCATGAGTTCAGCAGACAGGCACACGGCACACTTGATGGAAAGCGGTTACCATCGCCTATGAAAATTTGCAACACCAAAGGTGCTACAAATGTGCTGCTGCTCTCTTAAGGAAATCTGGAACCTGGCCACTAATGCCGGAACACCACTCAAGGTTGTTATGGTGGCATATTCTAGACCAGGGGTGGCAGCCATCCAGACGGGCAAGTGCCCTACAACCTGGCTGTGGGTTGTTTTGTCACCTCTCACGACAGGCCGCCCTGCCGCAGGAAATTGTATACTTTCTCCGTTCCTGCACGGATAGTAAAAGGTAAAGCGTTTATTTGCCCGTCCGGTTGGCTGGCACTCCTGGCGTAAAGTATACCTCCATAACAACCTTAGTTTTGTTCCGGCATCAGGGCTCAGGTATCAGTCCTCCGTCCGAGGTCAGCGGCACATTAAAAGCGGCAATGCAAAAATTTACATTAACACGAGTGAAGCCGCTGGCGAAGGCTAGTTAGTATTTGTATAAAACATATTCGAGTTACTGAATTACTGCAAGCGAAAACACACGTAATATAACCCTCGCTGTGACTAAGTGAATAACAAACACAGCTGCACATTTCGTGTAATATAAGTGATGACTATGATATTCTATCTACTAAATAGCAGCGATCCCTTTTAAGTAAAATAAATCATGTTAAAACGCAAATATGTATACCAATAAAAAAAAAATCGACTGAAGATTTTTTCTCTGTAGATTTTAGCAAGTACAGTTCGCAAAATAATTTGTCAGTCATTAATATTTTTTAATGATTTAAGTACTAGGGCTATCTCGACTCGCTGAGTCAAATTTATTTTCTCATCCTCCGAGATCTCGAGTACCTAAAATTGATATGGAGACGATAGTAAAATTACATCATAATTAAATCATGTCTAAGGTCGTTAAAATGGAATAAAAATATATCTTAATTGTACGTATGTATTTCAGTAAAGAATAGAAGTATAGATGAATTTTAAAGAACGATAATTAAAGTATAAGATTTAGGGATAAATAGTCAAAGCACGCCAAATAAGATGACGAAGGGTCGTCTATGGTACCTATAGGTAACATGAAGATTAGTTGAGCAACTCTTATGTGACATCATAAATGTATGTATGCCATAATAGCGACTTGTGAAAAACAGGAAAGAGTGAGAAGAGAAAAACATTAATTGGATGTTGTAACTATAGCAAACTATGATTGGTGTCTCTTTTATAGTGGTATTAAGGTGATTTCAATATACTACCAGCCTTGAAGAGAGGAACTGGACAAGGTTGGTGACATAATCTAAATCAGAGGTGGTAACAATCTAGACAGACAAATTCTCTATCTGTCTGTGGGTAGTTATGTCGCTTCTTACGACGCCCGGTCGCAATAATTAGTATTCTTCGTTCGTGCACAGATAATTAAAAAAATATTATAGTTTACGGAGTTATTTCACTTGTATTATAATTTGCAAATTTTTCATAAAACATGTACTATGTGCGACGTGTTCATCAACATAGGTATAATTTAGAAGACGGTACAACACAAACAGTATCTTACAGTGAGGGGGCCTAATGAATAATGAATGTGACGAGGACCTTATGCAAATTGCGACCCGTTTCACCACTGGTCGAGTTTAATTCAGCAAAGATTATATATAAAAGTAACTAGATTATGCACGTGACGTCGTTGGGGGTTAATTACTTGCAAAGGTTTACAAGAACGTGTTTTACATTACTCTCTAAGAAAAAGGGGTGTTGTTTTTAGGTTTCTATTGCGCACCAGTGTGTACGCTCAAGATCAACTTTTGACTACGAGGACCACTTATAGTCTACGGCCAACCATCCAAATTCGAATACACGATGGAACGCAAGCCTTGCAAACATTGCAAAACCTTATTTGTTATAATTGTTCCGAGCAAAAGGTGCGTCATTGAAGACTTCCTACGCTCTAGTTTCGTTCGCATTATTTTATTGAGATCCCGTAGCTGTTTTGGCAAATATGGAACCTTTATTGACCATTTCATCATCATGTCCGTCCGTCCAACTATCCGTCTATATGTGTATTACACAGTTTTTTTTTTGGAATTTATATTACATACATCTATGAAATTTGACAGGAAGGTCAGTCTAGTTTTTAAAAATACCAGCAGGCTTTAAAACTACTCAACGCAAAATAAATTAATCATATCTGTTGGCTATTTTTTGAGATATAGGTTATTTTTCTTTAAATGCTTTTTGCGGTATCGTAGCTTTTTGCGGTAGCTAAAGAATGAACCTTAGGTTCTGATTTTAAAAACTTTTATTTTTCAATTTACCCAAAACAAAATTTTGGAGTAAAGTAACTTTCTTATTAAGCATACGATGTGTACTGTTGGACGGTTTTTTATTTTTATATTTAATTCCTCCGCCAGACGAACAAGATTTTTCGACCTTGCTAATAGGGGTATAGGGGTTCTTTAAATAACTTTAATTTTTTTTTTACCTCTATTTCGTTTATTATTAATGCTTATAATTAATACCATATCTTTATATTTTATTTTTTATTAAGAAATAATTTTCTTAAAAATACTAATGTATTTTTTGTCATCTGTACCTTTGCAAGCGAAGATTACACGTTTCAACAAAATACAAATTTAACCGGTTCGAATCCAGTACATCTTTGTCGGTTATCTAAACTCGTAGAACAAGTAACTTTTTCTGTAAAGTTCATTAAATAAATTGCTTAACATTTTTACACTAAGTGCTTTTATAGACTGAGGAAGTTGATTGTAAAGGTTGGGAAACTATTGTGTCATTCATAACGTTGTAAGTGTTATACTAATTTTTGTATTTATAGATTTTTTATTCTAAATATCTCCCTATAAGCTTCCCACAGCTGGGCTAGAGCCTTGCCCAAATGATACACGGTAGGGTTGCCACCATTTTTTGAAGCAACAATAGTATTTTTGATTTTAAGCTGTAAAAGTATAGTACTTTTGGGAAATTTAGGTGAAAAACAAAGTAGAGGTAAATTAGCTTCGAGAAGATTTTGCGTTTGTAGTAGTATTTGTATATTTACAGGACTTCTAAACTAGAAACTTAAATTTCCTTGAAATTTTGTATTAAAAATTATGTTTAATATTAATTATTTTAATATCGTTTAGTATTATTAGTTTTATATTAAGTACCTGCCTATAAAAACATATATATAAAAAGTATAAGTTCATTTATTTATGTGCTGACAGTACACTAATACAAACGCAAAATCGTCTCGAAGCTAATTTATCTCTACACATTTAATTTTCATTATTATATATTTTATTAATTTCTATAATTCTATATATATATATATATATATATATATATATATATATATATATATATATATATATATATATATATATATATATATATACAATTGGCTAGCATATACGATACTATATATTATAGTACGGTTGGCGACCCTAGATACACGTGTCACCAGTAATCTCAACACACATCTTCATGATGTGTACTCTCTCATTCATCGAGTATATTGTATCCGTGCAGGAACGGAGAAAGAATACAATTTCCTGCGGCCGGGCGGCCTGTCGTAAGAGGCGACAAAACAACCCACAGCCAGGTAGGGCATTTGCCCGACTGGGTGGCTACCACCCCTGGTCTAGAGTATGCCGCCATAATAACCTTGAGTTGTGTTCCAGCATTACTGGACAGGTTCCAGTCCCCCTTAAGAGAGTAGCAGCGCATTTCTAGCACCTTTAGTGTTGTAAATGTCCATAGGCAATGGTAACCGCTTTCCATCAAGTGGGCTGTCTGCCTGTCTGCTGAACTCATGCAATAAAAAAATATTAATAGAGTATATATTAGTATATATAATATAAACGTATTATGTATTATTGCTATTATTAATAATACAATAATAGGGTATATATTTGTGATATATATTATTAATATGTGTTATCGACTATTTACTTTTCTCTTTATGATTCTAATTATATGTATTGTGTAATATTTATGTATCCTATTTACATGTATTTATTTAATTTGCACAGCAGCGTCACACACTTTCTGTTTCTTTGATACAATCCACAGCCCGGGTTTGTTGGGAAGAGATCGCTCTAAACCGATAAGACCGCCCTTTGTTCTTGCCTTTAGATAAAATGACTGTAAAACTATATGTGTATGTGGTGAACAATAAAGAATTTTCTATTTATATAGAGCTGTGAATAAGAAACAAACTTAGAAATAAGTGAATATAAATACAGATTACTTTCATCTGTAGACAGATAAATAAAATTGAAGTGGCTGTTTGTATGTCAAAATAACAATGTTAATTAAATCCGGGGGAAAAATTAGGACCAGGAGAATCCGAAAATGCAATTTTTAGAATTTTTGTCTGTCTGTCTGTCTGGATGTTCCGGCTAATCTCTGAAACGGCTGAACTGATTTTGACGGGACTTTCACTGGCAGATAGCTGATGTTATAAGGAGTAACATAGCTACTTCTTTTGGTTCTGCAAAAAAAAAAATCCACGCTGATGAAGTCGCAGGCACAGCTAGAGTTTATATATAAGTACAGATGATTTCCAGTCTTACACAATTATACTTTAAAAAGTTAATTAAAAGAAATTCCTTTCGAACCAAAATGCATTAACTCAATATCTCCATTAAAACCGAGTAACACTCAACTGTGAGAACTGTCCGACACACTTTCATTACTCATTCTACATTTGATAAAATGTAGATTTAGATCCGAGATATATTCTAACTATTAATTAAGATAACATAGCGTTCGGTTAGCGGCTTACGAAAGATGTCGGTTGGGGTGGAGTCCCACTTTATTTTTGTAGCGATCACATTTTTAAAGTGAAACTTCTTTAGAATCGTTGTGATTTAAAACTCGACGCGACACTAAAAAGAGATAGACACATAAATCTAAGCCTGCGAGAGAATTAAACACTGCTCATACAGATAGAGTTTAAAATGTTTTGAAGTTTTTCGTTAATACTTCAAATTTCGTGTTTTAAAGCTTAAATATATTCTAACCATATAATATATGACATGTGACGTCAGGAAATTTAGAATCCCTCCCACCCTTGTCACACTTTGTATCACTTTTAGTGCGCGTGAACTGCACACACAAATTTTTTAGCGCTTGTAGCGATTAATTACATATATTACCCAAGGTAAAAAAGTTCACTTATATATAGAGATATGATATCAGTGAACTTTATATAAACCGAATCGTTTTATTATCACCAGCAAATGAACTTAATTCGTAAAGTATAAAAGACAAAGTATGTATATGTAAGTCTATAAATAAGATTTAAAACATGTTTTATGTAATTACATTAAAAGAAGATAATATGACTACCCCGTCTTGCGTCAGGCCAACATACAAAAACTGTAAGATAAGACTTTTCAAATTGCATTTAAAGGTTTCGAAGAATATCGGACAGATTATGATAGAACGCATTAAAAAAAAACTATCCTACCCTTAAAGAAATTTTGATGTGAAATTCAACAATTTTGAGATAAATTTACAGGTTCTTGTATTGAAGCCTTCAAATAAACGATATGGATAATGGGACACAAGCATACGCTGTGGTTAAAGAAAAACAATTATTTGCTTTTGGAAGTTTTCACAAATCTAATGGTTTAGTTGAGTTGTAAATAGGTTTATCCAATCGTTATTAATTTATAGTAAAGTTATTGTATACCAATATTAGAGCTTACTCAATATTAAGTGTAACTCCAGACAGACAAACAGTGGTTAGCACAACTATGTGAACTTCACACTGTCGTCTGCGAGTGATAATTGACACATATTCTAAATGCAATAGCTGAACGTTTCAAAACATGTTTGTATTTATGTTGACTAGTCGATTTTTAAACTCTGCTTTCAGTCTGAATGAAATAAAAAAAAACTATCCAAATTTTGGCGTTTTGCAGACAAATTACCGATATTTGACTTCTTTGCTACAGTGCGTGTGATTCGCCACGTATATTTATGGGCAATTTTTTTTTACTCATACACAAAACGTTGTTATAATAGGTTGGGGAAAAAGTCTTTTCGCATATAGTATGTATGAACTTGTAATAAGATCTCTTTGGCCATACCATTTGTATCTGGCTGGTTTTGGTATCATTAAAAAGTTTTAATTTTAAAGAAGACAATTCCAAATTCAAATTAGGAAAATGTGTGATTTTCATTTGATTTTCTTATTTTTAAAATGAGTGAATCTAATGAAGAAATTTCGATACATTTTAAAATTTTACTACAAAAAAGGTAACAATTCAACTCAAGCCGCGAAAAAAAATTGAGATGTTTATGGACCTAATGCAGTATCTGTGAGAGTAGCGCAAATTTGGTTTAAGCGTTTTCAATCCGGAAATTTTGATATCAAAGATGCACGTCGCTCTGGTCGCCCTGTTACGGACAAAATTGATGCCATTCTTGAAAAAGTGGAGCAAGATCTGAATATTAGTAGTTACGATGTAGCTGGAGAACTGGGAATTGACCACAAAATGGTTTTAGCGCATTTGAAAAAAGCTAGGTACACAAATTAGCTCGATATTTGGGTGCCTCATGAGCTCACTGAAAGAATCCTAATGAACCGTGTACTCATTTGTGATTCTTTATTACGACGTAATGAAACCGAAACATTTTTGAAGAAGCTGATAACTGGTGATGAAAAGTGGATCACGTACGACAAGAACGCGCGAAAAAGATCGTGATCAAAGGCCGGTCAGACTTCACAGACTGTGGCAAAACCCGGGTTAACTCGCAACAAGGTGATGCTGTGTGTATGGTGGGATTGGAAGGCCATTATTCATTATGAGCTGTTACCGCCAGGCAGGACCATCGATTCTAAACTGTACTGTGAACAACTGATGAGATTAAAGCAAAAAGTTGAGAGGAAGCGGCCGGAACTAATCAACAAAAGGGGTGTGGTTTTTCACCATGATAACGCTAGACCTCACACATCTTTAGCCACTCAGCAAAAATTACAAGAGTTTGGCTGGGAGATGTCAATGCATCCACCGTATAGCCCTGACCTTGCACCTTCAGATTTTCACCTGTTTCGGTCTATGCAGAATTCCGTAGGTAGTGTCAGGTTAACATCACGAGAGGACTGCCAAAACCACTTGTCGAAGTTTTTTGATCACAAGCCCCAAAATTTTTATAGCAATGGGATCACGTTCCTACCTACAAGATGGCAAAAATTTATCCAACAAAATGGCACCTACATACTTTAGTCAAATGTAAATAAACTTTATAAAAAAACCTTTTGAATTTTTATATAAAATGCGAAGAAACTTTTTCCCCAACCAATATTAATGACTAACTTTTGCTTATAATTATTATTTGTACTAGTTATCTATATCTACAAATAAAAAACTGCTACATTCAGAAACCTTAACGGACAATTATTTATGGTATATTATAAATTAACAAATATTTACTTACATTTACATTTTTATCACAATAGATTTTAAATTGTCTTCATAGCCAAATTTTATTTGACTTTATACTAATTTATTTGAAATGCTTACTTAAAAGACTTATTTAAAAATAATTGAAATTTTATTATTATTTGAAGTAATTAATAATTAAATTTGGTCTTTATATGACGTAAATTGCCATTATCCGTTTCTGATTAACGCAATAAAAATTACTACTTTTATCTTTTGTCGCTCATAATGAGACCACCTCTTGAAATTATATAGCGCCGGGAATAAATAAGGATTCGGTTTTTAGTTTAACCTAATTAACTTTATTGTTTTAATTAAGTAGATAAAAGTAAAGCTAATGACTTATTTCATTCTAATTAGATTCCCGGTTATGGACGGATAATCAATCGGTGTTTATTTTTACTTTTATAAAAACCTGGATGGATAGTGTAGAGTGCCTTTAACTATGGAAAAATGTCTAGAAACTTGTCATTGAGAGGTTTTGGCGGGAACTTAAAGTAACATGTTAATTTACAGTTTTTTTTTCAAGAAACCTTTCAAGTCTTCGTAAAAGTATATATAATCGGCAGACAAACACACATATTGTATAACTCCAAATTAAGTAAGTTACACTTATGTTGTGGGTAATATACAACAGACTATTCTAGGCGTCCCTGACACCCAGACCATGGTAAACACCGCAGAAAATTCGTTTCCGAAATTTACCATACCAGATATTGAACACGAAGCCTCTGCATTGCAGTGAGATAGGCTGGCAAGTGCTTAGCCCGCTCAACCACAGGAGCCGTCATATATATACATGTATAAAGTATATAGTACTTGTTTGATATTCACTGCTTTTAAACAAGAATTGTGTTTGTATGGACAGTTTGAAATATTTAGTCAGAAGTGACTTTTCGAGATGCCACAGAGACGTCTCTTGTGTTTGAGGCTGGTTTAACAAGTGAATAATATGAGATTTGGCACAATCGTCTTGCTGCCAAGCCTTAAAATCATAAAAAGGCATTGTCGTTTGAGGTCTCGTATTGCAAATCTCTTTTATTTTTATTATATGCATGTAATAGTGAATTTGATTCGATTTTGACATAGGTGTCTTTTATCAGTCCTCACAGACTTATAAGCCGCGCGAAGACGGTTTGCCGATGACTACTTACTTTTATCGTATGTATACACTTATGTGAAGTATATACAATATATACAATATAAATTAAAAAAATAAATTTATTGCAACTATTTATATAACCTTTTTTGTCAACCTTACTGACCATCGACGCGTGACATTATGTCGTCAATCGGCAAACCTTCTGCGCACAGGTAGTAATGAAATATGAATTTCATAAAAAATTGGTTTAAAAAATACTTCAAAAAACCGATATGAGTACCTATAACTATAACATTCTTTTTATACCCGAGACTGCGGAAGAAAACAAAGCAAAAGCAAAGCCACAGGCAAAACGGTATTTCATAAATAGTGTATATTTTTCTTATTCATCTTAAACTAATATATAAAGCTGAAGAGTTTGTTTGTTTGATTGAACGTGCTAATCTCAGGAACTACTGCTCTGATTTGAAAAATTCTTTCAGTGTTAGATAGCGCATTTATCGAGGAAGGCTATAGGCTATATATCATCACGCTAAGACCAATAGGAGCGGAGCACCAATGAAGAATGTTTCAAAATTTGAAAACAAATTCCTCGTGGATGACGTCGTGGGCACACCTAGTTAATTCATATAATTTTATTTTTGAACCAATTATAAGACAAAATTCTTCCTCTGTCTTTTTAAAACGAACATTTTTCTACAGAATATAATGTACAGAATAAAGTATATAAAATCTATTAAAGTAGATACAGCTAAATAGCACCTTGACTGTCTTTTCAATTTACAAAGCCAATAAAAACAAAATAGACAGGCATATTGAAATACAGAACACGGATTAAATTTTAATATCCGTTATAAAAACAAAAGAGTTCTCTTTTCGAATTCACTTTGAACAAAGAGCGCTGTCAGAAGCCACGCCTAGAGTCAATCAGTGTGGGATCCGTAGGTAATTACTGTTCTTCGGCTTGTCTTGCAGTAATGACAGGGTAGCTTTGATAGTGCTACGGGCATTTTGAAAGGCAAAGAATAGTTTAAGTGGACGTGTAATTAGGCATTGATTGCTACTTACGTTAGAGTAGCATGGGATTATTTGAGAACGTTATTGTGTTAGTTTCGGTCATTTTGACATCGTGCTAGCTAACTATGCGACCCTAACAAAGATCCCGTCTTTGTTATTTAGCACATGTCAAATTATATTGTTACAATTTGGGCCACCTGCATATTTGTAAACAAAGCATATTTATTACCTGCCGGCGTTTAAGCTAATAACATTGTAGTTCTTTTATGATTGTCTTCTTTTGTTTACTTATTTATTGGTTATTGTGGAAAGCAGCCTATTGTACTCATTTATGGCCATTTGCAGGCATAATTTGGCAGGTCTGCAAATTACGATTTCTAAAAAATTCGATATACGCGGGCATGCAGCCATATTGTATCAGTGCAGTATATAGCAATGACCCAATGGGGAGATCGACAGTCAAGCGATAACCACTAGCGAGACAAGACGTGTGTACATTCGATAATCTATAATATATATAGTGACGGACTTTGCGTGTGTTATTGAATCGCGCATTACGTTTGGACTGATTGTGTTCAGTTATATTTGTACCCGTGCTATACGTGTTTGTATAGTTCTAATAAATTGTATAGTAATTTCAATGGCATTTTAATTTGAGTCCTGTAACTCGTAACAATATGTATGAACATCGTAATTACTCGTAAAATGGACTGTAACTAATTACTTCCCATCAACAAAAATTAATATTAATAAAAAATTGGGAAATAGATACATATGCATGTTGTATACTAATAAAGTTACCCTTGTTCGTTTACAGCCAACTGGCCCAAGTTTACGCTAAATATCCTGCCCGGTCCTTTACTTTCCTCTTTCAGTCATTTGCCAAAGCTCTTGAGCAGGTCACTGCGTCACCGGGCCAGAGGGCGTCCTACACTACTTTTGCTAACACCCAGCCTTCACTCCAGGACTCGTATGCTCCATCGGCCATCAGTCCTGCGACAGATGCCCGCCCCTTCGACTTAAAAATTTTGCGAGCTTCATCATAAATGAAATTGTTGATACAAAAAAAAAGTTTAGGAATGTTCGTTTATGAGATTAGTATTGGAACCCAGAACCTCTACATTCTAGTATTATATACTAGGCGAGCCGAAGCTTAGACCATTGATTATCGTAAGAAAAATATTTACTCTCATACGTAAACAACGCCTAATTCGGTTTGAAGTTTTGTTAAACTTTGATTGACAGATAAATTAATTAATTGAAAATTAACTCAATTCATATTGACTTCAGAAACTAAATAAGAAATTACGGCTGAGAATGATTTGTCTCGAGTAAATTCATTGACCAATTTGGCAGTTAAGGTTAATCATAAGTATTGTAAAGTTGTTATAAGTACAAATATTATTTAACGATTCCATTTAATGTTTGCAGGTAACCAAACTGGCAGACTGATCTGATGGTAAGCAATTCATTTCCAAATATATTGGGCAAGTGCTCGCCAGTCCGCGCACAACGAATGGTTGCGTAGAGGATGTTAGAGATGACAAATGTTCCCTATTTTCGCCATTTGGCAACGAACCCAATAAAAAAAATATATATAATAAGTATCGTCACGCATGTTTCCCATTGGGGTAGGCAGAGATTAATTAACATTATATACCCCACATCTCACTATATAAAATATAGAAGGGGGGTTTACAATACAGCATTGTGGTATAAAGAATACCTATTCCTAGTAAATTTCAATTAAATATAGACCTTGTAGTATCTGAGAAAAATGACTGTGACATACAAAATCAGACAGAACGAAAGGCAGGTATAATATAACGGTTCAATTTTGAAAAAATGGCGTAACCCTAGAAATTTGTTAATTGACAATCGATTCACGCTTAGGGAAAGGTTACAGGACATGACAAGTAGCCGTTCCGTAACCTTAAAATATATTCATGAAAATCGTGTAAGTGGAATTTGATTTTCATATAACACACTGTTAAATTTATAAATAAGTTGTCAGTGAAAATTAACTTTAAGATTAATACTAATAATATTAATTTAAAAATAAATTGTCAGTGAGATTTAACTTTAATATAAATAGGTATTGTAAAGTTATGTGTTTGTTATATATGACAGATGTTGCTTCTCTACGGAACCTCGTCGTATGTGTTTGGAAGGGGGCCTAAAAATCGGGTTGAATGTCCTGCTAACATGTTTGGAGGCCAATGTTTGACCAATAAGTAGGCCAACTTTATTTGCATAGATGAACCGATAAGGTTTCGTTGTACGAGGAAATGAACTGATAGGTGTTTGACGAAGGTAAAGAACAGTTGTTTGTTTAACTACTAACACGTAACAAAGGTAAAATACAAATCTAAAATTGATGTTTGAAAGAACTAATGTTTGAAAATAAATCGGCCAAGTGCGTATAAAGCTTATAAGATTCAAATTCGAAGTTTCTATTCACACCTGCATACCTGTAGACATTTTATTACCTTTTCTGCATTTGGACTTCTTTTGTTTACTTTGTGATTAGAAAAACAGCCCATTGTGTATTGTAATCTTTTATGGTAGTCATTAGCCAGGTGTGATTCTAAGAAATTCGGTCCACGCGGTCAGGCAGACATATTGCATATGTGCCGTATAAAGCAAAGCCCCAATGGAGAGATGAACAGTCGAGCAATAATCACAAGCGAAGCAAGACGTGTGTACATTCGGTAATCTATTTCGTGACGGACTTTGCGCGTGTTATTAAATTGTGTATTACGTTTGGACTGGTTGTGTTCAGTTATATTTATACCTGTGTTATACGTGTTTGTATAGTTCTAATAGACTATAATAATAATTCCAACGGCATTTTAATTCGAGACCTGCAACTCATAACAATATTATATGTAGGTAGGTCAGAACAACGCGTTGGCGTCACGCCTTGTGTTGCAAATGGTTACAGGCCACGGCAACCACTTTCTATCAGGTAGGCTGTCAGTCTGTTTGCCAGCTAGAGGCAATAAAAAAATCTAAATTAACCAGAACTAACGACTAGAGAATTAGCAACCATTAACATTTTATTTGCAACAAGCGCTGTATTTTTTTACAAAGTCTATTTAATTACTAATAACAAAATTTTAACGGGGAATTAACGAAATGTAAAGAGAATAATAGTTTTTTGTTTATACAACACAAAGTAAACCAAGTTTAATTGGGCGACCTGAAGGTTCAAAAGCAAAGTGTACTTTACGAAGGTATTTTCAAACGAAAATAACGCTACGTGAAAAATCTACGCAATCTCTTTTCATCTCTTTTTATAATAAATATTTTAAAATTCAAAGTAAAATATTGAAAGTTGAATATTTTTTTATATTTCTGACTAGGAGTTGCCCCGTGGCTTGGCTTGTATAAATATAAAATTATTTTCAAACGAAAATATTGCTACATGAAAAAATTACGCAATCTCTTTTCATCTCTTTCTATAGTCAATATTTTAAAATGTAAAGTAAAATATTGAAGGTTGACTATTTTTTATGTCTGACTAGTAGTTTCCCCGTGGCTTGGCTTGTATAAATTTAAAGGTATTTGCAAACGAAAATATCGCTATGTAAAAAATTGACGCAATCTCTTTTCGTCTGTTTTTATTGTAAACATTCTAAAATGTAAAATAAAATATTGAAAGTTGAATCCTTTTTATATTTCTGACTAGGAGTGGCCCCGCGGCTTGGCTTGTAAATCGTTTGACAAAAACCCCTTGGGATAATGTCAGTTAACTTCAAGATAACACATATTGTAAAATCAGTAGGGATAATTTGGAAATTATCCCAATCGATCTTTTTCTCTTTTTAAATTCATTGTACAAACTAGACTTTACAGATTTATTATATGACTAGCTGATGCCCGCGACTTCGTCCGCCTGTTGCGGTGTTTTAACTATCTCACGGGAACTCTTTAATTTTTCGGGATCAAAAGTATCCTATATGTTGACCAGGGATATAAGCTACCACCATACAACATTTCATTTTAATCAGTCCAGTCGTTTCGGAGATTAGCCGGTACAAACAGACAGACAAACAGATAATCAAAAAATTTGAAAAAAATCTAAGTTAGTTCTATTTCACTTCTTACATCCCCCTGGCTCGGATTTTAGCATTTTTTTCATTGTACAGAAATTCGACCTCTACAGGTTTATTATATGTATACAGATTAGTAGATAGATTTTACAATATATAACACATATTTTGTAAAATCTATCTATCTATCTTTTACGGTTCGCCCGTAGTTTTCGAAAATGCAACTTTTAGAGGTTTTATCTGTCTGTCTGTTTGAGTGTCACGTAGAAACTACTGAACGGATTGAAATGAACTCGATACGGAGTTAGCCTATATTCTGAGTCAAGACTTAGGATACTTTTGATCTCGATAAATGACGAATATGTAAAAAAAAATGCGCAACGCAAACCAATTCCTCGATCGATTCGATCCGTACAGGAACGGAGAAAGAATACAATTGCGGCCGGGCGGCCTGTCGTAAGAGGCGACAAAACAACCCACAACCAGATGGTAGGGCATTTGCCCGACTGGATGGCTACCACCCCTGGTCTAGTGTATGCCGCCATAACAACCTTGAGTTGTGTTCCGGCATTAGTGACCAGGTTCCAGTCTTCCTTAAGAGAGCAACAGCGCATTTGTAGCAAGAGCACCTTTGGTGTTGCAAATGTCCATAGGCGATGGTAACCGCTCTCCATCAAGTGGGCCGTCTGCCTGTCTGCTGAACTCACGCAATAAAAAAAAATAAAAAAACAAAGTTTCGCAGGCAAATGTTAAAATTACTATACATTCGAGTTTTGTTATATCATACTGGCAATTAGCCGACTTTCTAGGATATATAATATATCTCGTGTATACACATATCTCCATTATCCCAAGTCCATATACCAACTTTCCTGATGACCAGTTCATTCCCAATGCGTTGAAAAAGGAACAAACATCAAACAGTCACTTTCATATTTATGTTAGAGTAGATATTAAAAGTCACAAATATTAAAAATTGCTTACATAATACGGTGACAATAACCAAAGGGCTTATTATATAGAAATGTGTGAATAATTTTCGTCTCGAAACCGTTGTTGACTTTCCAAACCCTATTATTACTTTTTACGGTTTAACAGGCTCGTATTTTTAGTTATCTTGTTATTATATTTTTGAAGGGTGGCAACCCTAACGAGGGTTGTGCGGTTAGGTTCCCTAAGGGGTTCCAAAGTCGGTTTAAAGTTTTTTTTATTATATTATCGGTGGAGGTAACTAACATATTAGCTAAGGAAGCTGAATTATTAAATAATTACTAGTGGTCGCCAGTGCTCGAAATTCGACCATAATAATTAATGTCAAAGACTATACATACTTCTATAATTTGACTTGAACAATAAACAAAAGAGTATATATGCGTGTGTGTGTCAAATACATGGTAGGGTGTGTAATGTTTTTTTATTGATTTAATGTATTTTTTATGAATAATTAAAAGAAATTAGCATTCGTCACTTCTTCTCTATATAAACTATAAGTGTGCGAAATTTCATACTCCTTCGTCCGCGAAATTTTCGTAAAACGGGGTACAAAGTTTTTGCTTCACGTATTAATATATAGATTATTATCGGCAGACAAACACACACATTGTATATCCCCCAAGCTAAGTAAATTACGCTTGTGTTATGGGTAATATACAACGGACCAATATGGGGCCGATCCCAGACACGCAGACCGTAATAAACAACGGAAAGTTCATTAACGAAATTTACCATGCCAGGAATCGAACCCGCAGCCTGTGCGTTGTAGTGGGGTTGGCCGCCTAAGGCTTAGCCCACTCAACCACAGAGGCCGCCTAAATCACTTTATTAAAAGGATGTAAGGGAAAGAACAAAAGTAGCATGGCTAAAGTGGAGATAGGTAACCGGTGTGACATGCGACAACCTAATGCCACAGAAACTAAAAGGTCAGATATATAAATCTATCATATGACCCGTCATGTTATACGGGTCCGAATGTTGGGCCCCTAAAGTGATAGACCATAAGCATCTTCACTCAGCTGATATGAGAATGCTGACATGGATGTGTGGTGTTTACAATAATTGATAATAAGAGACATGAGTACACATGGGGGGATCTTTGAAAGTGGCACCCGCAACTGAAAAATTTAGAGGAAAGAGACTAAGTAAGGCACGTAATGAAGAGGGATAAAAGTCACTCGACAATTAGGATTTCAAATTGGAAGATTGATGTGTTCAAATGTTAAGGTAGACCTAAAAAGAGATGAAAGGCAATCCCTTCATCTCTTTTTAGGTCTACCTTAACATTTCACATGTGAAGGATGACTCGTGATGATTTGTGGTGTGACAGAGTACGTCTGCCAGAATAGAAGAGTACAGAAAGAAAAGACATTTTGTGCTGACCTCAATTAATTGCGAGGTGAAAGAAAAGAGAGATTATAAATTAGTAGTACCAGTGAAACTTCGTTTGCGTTGCAATGACCACGTTTGTTTATGTATTCCAACGACAGGGCGGCACAAAAAACACGACCACAACCATATTTTTACTATATTCGTCTATCCCACGGAAGTGACGTCATTTATCAGGATAAAAAGTATCCTAAGTGTTAGCCCGAATTATAAGCTACTTGAGTTCCACAAGGATATAGGCTAGCTCTGTATCAAGATTCATTTAAATCCGTTCAGTAGTTTAGCCGGGGGGAGGTAAAAGAGTTACTTTCTCATTTGTAATGTTAGTATTCGTATGTGTATTTTTTTTTAAACTTTAATTTATATTGCCCACAAGAGATCACTTTAAGCTATAAGGTGTATTGTATTGCCTAGAAAATATTGTAAATATGGTTTGTTTTTGTAATTTTATATTTTGGTGTCCAGTAAAGTGTTATTTATCTATCTGTCTATATACATTTTAGGTTTCTTTGAATCTCATGGGAAGTAAAATGTTATTATAAATAACGTTTTAACGCGGTATGTAAATATTAACACGTAATAACTAAGTACAAAATGTTGCATTACCTACAAAACGTGTAGGTATTTGCGTTATGTATTCAGGTCATTAGTTGTGCGGTTTCTCACTTTATTGTTGTTTTGTCATCGTGACGTACGTGACCTTCGAGTGATGTGTCAACATATTGTCTATTTTGCTTTGTATATATTGTATGTATATGTTTTCTATAACATTACAAAATATGACTATACTAAATATACTGTATTTACAAGTAGTCTTAAGGAAGTTGATTCATAATATAATATTACATACATATAATAAATAAATAATATAAAGTTATACAAAATAAATACCTGTTCATATAGTCCTTGCCTAAGCCAAGGGAAATAGCAGGGTTATTTTTGTTGGAGCTAAGTTGGACCAATATATATTTTTTTATAAAGTTTTAACAACAACGTATCTGTATAATGAAGCTATTAAAAAAAACGACTGGAATAGACTACATAAACAATGGAGAACACGATGCATTTTTTTTAGATTTCTTGTCTGTTTGTTTGGGATTCACGTGAAAACGGCCCAGTAGCCGCTTTCAATGCGCTTTTCGCTGATCGAGAGGAAATTCTTGACTTAAAATCTGCGCTATTTTTTTGTCACGGGAATCCCGCTGGAATTTTCCCGGAAGCGGTTTGTAGTTATTTGTAACAGTTAGCCTATTCCGAAACAGTTTTCACTAAATTGATAGCTTCATTCTATTTTAAATACTGTGTCTCGGGAATCCCCTGGAATTTTCAAGTTAAGCGTGTTTGAAGTCGAGGGCATATCCTAGTTTTAAATAAAAATCATAATACATCCCGGCATCAATGACCTGGTTCCAAGCTCTCTCCGATGCTGACAGAATATTGGTGGCTTTGGTGTTGCAAATGCCCATGGGCGACAATAACCACTTTCCGTCAGATTATCTGCTGTACTCCAACAAAAAGAAATACACGAAACAGGAAGTTTACACAGGCAAAGCCTTGATGGACCTCATTGTATATAGTTAACAAAGAATGTCCGTAGGCGCCGTTGATTACTTTCCATCAGGTGGAATGTCTGCTGTATTCCAGAAATAAAAAAGAACACGAAAGAGAAAATTTATGCAGGCAAATCTTTGGTCAAAACCATTATAAGTAGTTAACAGGAATGTCCATAGGCGACGGTGACCACTTTCCATCAAACGGGCCAACAACCTATCTACTGTACTCCAACAATAAAAGAATAACACGAAACGGATTTTTTTCTGCGAGAACGTTATGTCACAGAAGGAGGCCGCCGAAAGACTAAAGGAGGGGGATGGCAGGAGAACCGCGGTCGCGGACGGCGAATAGGGGGTCGCAGGTGTTGCTTTGTCCACCTCCTTCCTGTAAGGTAGTGAGACTGGGAAAATCGGCGGCCCCTCTCGGCGTGCCACACCCAGTGCCGTAGAGTGTCCTGGTCCCAGGGACACCTCTCCTTGCCAGCTTGTATCGAGGCATTACGGCGGTTCATTACGATGCGGAGGGACGTTGGAAGGTTTAGTGGATAGTCTGACGACCAGTCTTTAGTACTTTTTTTAATTGCATGAGTTCAGCAGACAGACACACGGCCCACCTGATGGAAAGCGGTTACCATCGCCTGTGGACATTTGTAACACTTTAGGAAAAACAGATGACGGTAAAGAGTTCCACTCTTCAGCGGTGCGTATGATAAAAGTGGAAGCATAGCGTTTCGTCCGCTTTGTTGGTATTTCCACCATATATCTGTGGCGTGAGCGCTCACGTCTGCTTGTCCGGTGGTAAAATATGCGCATTCCAGCATCAACAAAAAAAAAGGTAAAACTGGTGAAAGTCATTGTATGTAACAAATTAAGATTTATTTGTTCCATTCATACCTTTTACTAATCAATCTAAAACAACTAATCCCATTTAAAACTCAATCATACCGGTATCAAAAGAACAATAAGGGCTTAGAGAACAATGGGCTGGCATTTGAATAATTCTTATTACATATTGAATCAATTACGTCACGGTGATCGATATCAACAGGACTTTAATTGATGTGTAATTCAAAGCATGTTTACGGAAGGTATTATGTATTTTTATTAATTTATTTGCTGTGTCCGCCACGAGGCTTGGGCTTTATATTGAATTTATATTTACTGCATCCAATAAGATATCGAAACATACGAGAAAGATGAAATTCTTGTTTCAAGAAAACTTGCAATCTCTCTGATTACAATGGTCGTTTAATTATAGTACAAAATAGTAAGTTTATAAAACATTAATGGCATTAATTAAATAATAATAAAATAATGTAAAAAAGTAATAAAAATTCACTTTAATATCCTATACATCGAAAATAATGATGCAACATTTAATTTCAAATGTAGGTATACCTAGTCTTGCCATAAATATTGCAACAAAGAAATATTTTTTTTCTATTGCAATTAACATTTATAAGTTTTACAGTGCGTTAGTTTAATACATAAATATAAAACAATTTAAAATATGAAAACCTTATGCGAAGTGGTCTCCATTGGCTGCAATACAGTCCTTGAAACGTTGAGGCCAGTTATCAATAGAAGCACGCACTCTTTCCATGGGAAAATTCTTCACTGCCAATCGTATGTATTGTTTTAGGGACTCCAAATTATCATGGCGTTTAGAGCAAGCCGTACTCTCTAAAACTGACCATAAATCATAATCCAGCGGATTAAGATCGGGACTAGACGACGGCCAGTCATCAGCTCTGATGAAATCCGAAACGTTCTTCGTTTCCAACCAAGACTGCGTGGACCGAGCTTTATGACCCGACACCGAGTCTTGCTGAAAGGACCATTCTTGGTTATTGAACATGGTGTTGTTAAGGGGCTTAACTACCTTCTCAAGAATGGTATCTTGATACACTTGTGCCGATGTTTTGATACCTTTTTCACAAAAATATGGCTCAGTCACTCCTTCATAGCTAACACCCCACCAAACCATCACTGAAGACGGATAATGCCCACCTTGCACTCTGTCGACTAATTGAGAAGCTTCCTTAGAGCTTTGAGCATAAATACGGTCATTTTGTTTTTATAAATGTTGCTCAATTGTAAAAATTTTCTCATCCGTAAACAAAAAAATTCTGTGACCTCCCTCCCTTTGCGTACCGCTTCAGTAGTTGTTTCGATTTTACCACCCTATTCTTTTTTAAATTATGAGTTAAGAAATGACCAGTGCGTCTCTTATAGGCTTCAAGTCCTAAGTCATCTTTTAAAATACGCGACATGGTTCTAGGTGATATCTTCATCTCCCGAGATAAAATCTTTTGCTTTCGGACAGGATTTCTTCGAATTCTTTCCCTTACTGCTTTGACCGCCTTTTTTGTACGAACACTACGTGGACGGCCAGATCTTTTTCTGTCACAAACAGAGGAGGTCTCATTGTACCTATCGATAGCCCGATACACGAACATTTCACTAATACCAAGCGTATGGAGAGCTTTAAAAATTACATTTGGCTCCATACCTACTTTGTGTAATGCAATCACAGCGATTCGGTTCTCTTTATCGTCCCACTCCATTTTAATATCGCAAAATGTTGTACAATCTATTGACGCTAAAATGAGAAAACACAATGAACAATCATATATAAATGACAGATTCCAAATTCAAATGTAATATTTTAACTTTTTTTAATTGTAACATTATTATTGCCAGACAAGTATATAATAATACTCATCCCTTGTATTATATTTGAAAAACTGCATTACCACAAAACCTCATCTAAGTCTCACTATCAAATCAAAAATCAAAAATAGAACACAACCGTTTTTTTTAGCGGCATCTAACTATCGCATAATATTTTTTTTTAAATTATCAAA
The DNA here is from genome assembly GCA_039645545.1 of Dendrolimus houi. Classification (NCBI taxonomy): domain Eukaryota; kingdom Metazoa; phylum Arthropoda; class Insecta; order Lepidoptera; family Lasiocampidae; genus Dendrolimus; species Dendrolimus houi. The sequence goes on from CM077126.1 coordinate 4,189,574, forward strand.
CAACTACAACAAAGTCCTAATATCACTTTGAAATTCAAAAATAGAACACTGACGTTGAATTATTGTAGCGACATGTATCTATGTAGAAAGAATATTTAAAAACTTATTATTAAACAACCATAAGCTAAGGCCGCGTTCCTTTAATATCTCACAACGCCCAAAATGCTTCGTCTGCCGTTCCATATGGCGACCACGGTCGTTATGGTCGTGGTGAAAACGTCCCTAATGACGTCATTATTTTCAATCACTCAGTGCTCACAACGACCCACGTCAAGAGCTGGGTCAAAGTGGGCGTTGACTACAGTGCATTAATTCTCTATCTCGATTGACATTGAAAAAGGCGCGATTTTCAAATCAACCAATGACATTTGTATATTTCGTCGTTAATGACATCAACGCTCCGTAATCCGTTCCGCAAGAGTATATTATTGTAACGCCCGCAAGCAAGTGGAAATGGGTCCTGAACGTGGTCGTTGTGAGTCTCTTGTGGAACGTAGCCTAGGTCTCAACTATTAATTCGAAATTCAAAAGTAGAACACTACAGTTTGATTTTTCTAGCGACATCTATCTATCAGTCTATTTCAAACGGTTTAAATGTTGTATTTGAAATTTACAATAGTTGCCTATCAAAGAGCTGTTCGGTTGACTACGTTAAAAGTTTGCAAAGACCAATTACGTGAACACGGTGTGTGTTGAAAGGTAGAAAAATATCGGGTCGTAAAACAACGGAGTATGTTTATACACGCTGTGAAAAAATTGCTTAAAATAGTCTTTTGTCATACGTTGTAGAATTTTTATATATATACTTATTAGTTTATAGTATCTCAAGTTCTAGCAACTGTTACATATAGCTAGAACATTATTGTATGTGTAATTATTATATGAATCTTAAAATTATTAACAAAGCCCAATATTGTTAAAATCAATAAAACTTATGGTGACTTATTAGATAAGGTAAGTCGCATATCATTTCATGAACCCTGAGAGTCAGAGCGAACGCTCCAATCGCTACCGGGATTTAACGCTCGGATGATGAAGATGATGATGATGTAGGAACCTAACATTATTGTGACTTACAAAACCAACGGACTCAAATTCTGTAGTTAGTTATTCGTGCGGTCGTAAATTTCTCGTGTACCAATAACGCGTCGTGTCACTGTTACTCCGTGTACAGTTAAATTGAACATCGCTCATCACGAGTCCACTGTTTTGTTGAGAATGTTGTGTCGTATTTGGACATTTAGAAATAAATATGCTTATTTTTTAGAGTCACGTTGATCTTAACAATTGAAGACATGAGTGGTTTAAATATATAGAAAATTATAGTCCTATAAAACTACTAAGTAATATTTGATTAAAGAATCTAGTGCCGGATCGCTGCAAATAAGAACCACACCTAAAGACTGACTGCGTTCCTTTTTTGAATGGCGGTAATAATGTGTTTGCAAGAGGTATAGATCAAATTCTACAATTGGTTAATTTAATTGTGTTCTGTAAAAAGCATAACATCATCAATCTAATGCGTCTAATCACAGCCTGATAATAACACTTCTTAAAGACCGTGTGCGCACTACGCATATTTCGATGCGGTTTTTTTCCCGCAAAATCTGTAACTTATGGCACTCGATAGAAGTGTGTGCAACAGCAACATGTAATTAAGTCCGGATTTTATTTTTGTGGATTCCTGCAGATTTCATGACTTTGGTGTTTACACACTCTAAGTTGTAAACATCAAGAAAATTTTAAACAAGAATAGTATATAAAAGTATTGAAAATCGTGATCATTATTAGTGGTATAATCACAGACGTTCTGGCGTCAGTTCTGTCTATATCACGATATAGTCAATATACCTAATAATCACTACACTCGCAGTTATCACGTTGTATATACGAAGACATATTCACACAATAGTTTGTAAATACGAGACAAATAAGTGCGACAGTTGTCACACAATTTGTCGTAAATTATCGACGCAGCACAGATCTCGTTACGATTGATTGAAGCGGGCCATCTGTCGAATGTTATCGATCGATAACAGAACAGGGGTGTCGAGGTTTTAATCATTGGGTTAATTGTTGCTACTTTTGGTTGCTCGTGGTTAATTATAGCGTTATAGTGTTGTGAGTTCCATATAGACCAGGGCTGAAGCCTTTGAAAGTGGTAAAAAGTAAAAAAAATAATAATAGTAGGAAACCCATTGGAAAAGGAAGAGAATATAACAAAAATGAAAGAAAAATAATTTACGGGCGATCTGAGGTCGGGAAGTGGAAGAGAATTTTCGGATTCAAGTTTTTTCGTTTCTTTGCATTTTCTTAGAACATTTACCATACTAATGTATATTTTTTTTAAAAAGCTGATATTTTGACGGGAGAAATTTCGACTGGAAATTAGGGTGCTTTCTTGATATTAAGTCAAAACAAAACAAACAAAAAAATTACAGTGTGTTTGGGACATAAAAAGGTAAGTTTTCAGCAAATTTCAAGATATTTTTAAAAGATAAAAATAAAAACCAAAACTTGGTTATTTGAATTTTTCTCATAAATTTTGAGGTCATGTGAAAAAAGTGTAAACATAAAAGTTGTAGATCTATTTATTACCTACAACTTTGCTATTGAACTTTATTCCACAGGACTTGTAGTTTTGCCGGAAATCGAGATAAACCGTTTTTTACTCCTAAAAACTCAACCCCTTCCACTTTCCGACCTCAGATCGCCCGTAAATTAATTATTTTTCCTTTCATTTTTGTTATATTCTCTTCCTTTTGCAATGGGTTTCACCCTACTATTATTTTTTTGGTTTCAAAAATTATCGGCCCTGGTCTAATAGCAATTTTGGCGAATATATAATCCTTACTTACTCCTTATATATACCTATATATGTGTCTGTCCATGCGACCTTTATATGTCATTGTTTTTTTTTTAAGTTAGGCTTGTATTTCAATAGCATTTTTCAAAAAGATGTTATTCGTTATGCAGCAAGAGAATGATGTATGAATGCATAAATATAACAGTTAGGGAAGGCCTCCATATGTTATGAATGAATTCATTTTTTTCGTTGTATGGGGATAGAAATGTAACATGGTCCAAAAGGATTTTTTATATAAATAAAAAATACGCGATCCAGACTCGTGTTTCCCTCTGTCTCCGTTCCTGCACGGAAAGGATGATGTAGTAAAATAAAAAATAATACGACCATAAAAAATTAGTTGCTCTGAACGAAGATCTGTTGAATTATTTTTGAGATATATTTTCGAATTAATCCTTTTTTAAGTTTCTGGCTTAACGTAACCTTTTAATCTGCGTGAAGAGACACGCAATGGACGGATTTTTGTTATTTTGGGAATCTGTACGTGATTTGATTGCCGACTTAGAAATGCTTTTTGCACAACTCCTCACCGCCCGGTAATAAGCAGTGGGATACTATCGAACTCGTTGTGACTGCTGAATAGTGTCTGTTCCCACTACGGTGTTCCTTAATCACTCGAACTCTGGTAGCAGGATAGTAACCTGTGGGAGTTAACCCCTACCTTAGTCAGTTTATAGTGGACATCCTTCTCTATTCGTCGGGGAATCTACCGGCGATAAACAACTCACGCCTGAGCTACGAATTCGTAGCGCCTGAGTGACCATTTCTCCATTTTTAGTGCGGTAGACGGCTGATGTATGTCCCTAAGGGTCGTGAATCTACAATGGCTAGAGGTCATTGAACGTCCTGCAACGATGTCTGGTCCTACACATGAATACAAATGAAATTATTAGAATACACTGCTAAAACCAACAAGGTTTAAAAGAAAACATACATTTAAGAGTACAGGTTTTTATTGCTGGAATACAGGAGACAGATTGACTGTCTGGTGGTAAGTGGTTACCATCGCCTATGCACATTTGCAAGTCCAAAAGGTGGTACCTATATGCTGCCGTCATCGAAAGAGGGAACTGTAACTTGGCCACTAATAGTGGAACACAAATTAAGATTGTTATGGCGGCGGTAATTTAACGGGAATTTTAATGTCTAGCCGACAGCTGCGACCTTCACCAAGTATATGATATAGGAACTGCTGTTAGCATAAAAATGTGGTCTTCCTTACTCTTTGGTTATATCATCATCATACTAAAGTTAATCTGGACTGAATTCCAAGCTTATTCGGATTGTCAGGTGCCCTTTCCAACTTTTCCTTCTCCACTTCACACAATCTTCGGCATTTATCATTTTAAAACCATTGACAAATATAATAAATATCATTTACGACTTAAAGTCGTATTTTTGGGCTTCCCAGAAGCTTGCGGAAGCTTGTTAGCCAGACATTTACGCCCCCACTAGTTTATACTAAAACTAGCTTTTGCCCGCGACTTTGTCCGCGTGGAATAGTTTAAAAAAAAGTAAGTTAAAACCCCCCCGATTTTGAAACATTCTTCATTGGTGCTCCGCTCCTATTGGTCTAAGCGTGATGATATATAGCCTATAGCCTTCCTCGATAAATGGGCTATCTAATACTGAAAGAATTTTTCAAATCAGACCAGTAGTACCTGAGATTAGCGCGTCCAAGCAAACAAACAAACTCTTCAGCTTTATATCTTAGTATAAGATTTGTCTGGTGTGTTACGGACATGAAGTATGTGGCAGATACTAATGCAGTCCCCCGCATATTCATCTCCATAACACGACGCTCTTGTTTGTCATTTAGGCGTAGCTGGCCAACTTTACTAAAGAAAAAATCAGAAACATTCACATAGTTGTTTGCAGCATGTTAATTCAATCACTGAAGGAACCAATATTTAGATTATATATTATACATAAGGGGCCCTCCACAAATTACGTCATGCGAATTTCATGATTTTTGGCCCCTCCCCCGTACTTGTCACAGCTGGTCACATTCGTGAGATCCTCCCTCCCTAGTGTGACGTCACTTATTTTGCAATTTTACATCAAGACATTATTAAATTAAAACAGCAGTTCCGTAATTAGTTTTACTTCCATTTAATAATTTGAACACTATTCTCATACAGATAGAGTTGGAAATAGTTTGAAGGTTTTCGTTAATAGTTCAAATTTCGTGTTTTTGAAAGGTGACGTCACGAAATTTATGACCCCTCCCACCCCTTGTCACACTATGTCACACTTCGTCAACCCCTTCCCCCCTTAACGTATGACGTAATTTATGGGCGGCCCTTAGATGTTGAATGGAAAATATATGATAAGCAAAGACAGTATTATAAAATCTTGTTGTTATAATCCCAGATTCCAATATTTAAAAATACACAATACAGCTGAGAGATACTTAAAATGAAACCATTCGGAACAAACATCGAACAAAAGAATCAGGTTCATTGAGCATTTTCCGTTGCCATTAATGGGAAATAATCTAATTCGTTTTTTTCTATTATAAAAACGGATGTTTAATGAAAACTTCGATTAGATTATGAAACGTACAACTTTTTAAAATTAAAATATACGGTTTATTCGTAGCAGCTGCTTCTTCTTTGGAAATGAAACTCGATATGAAATTGGACTGTATGATTAATATTAAACTATAACTTAGAATATACGAGTACATAAAAAGTACGTAATGAAAATGACAAATTGTGCGAGAGAGTCGAGAGAGAGAGTGGTAAATCGCCAATGAGAATTGTGTCCGTATTAAAAAACCATTTTTGCCTCCAAGGCAAAAATGGGTTATATCCCGCGTACCGTCCGACGCCTAGCTGCTAATTGTGCGAGCTATGGGCGTCGGCGGTATGCTGGGCGCGGAGAATAGGTGTGCTCCGGCGGGCGGTTCAGGGGGTGCTCTCTGTCCGCAACACGGGTGATATGTTAACAATTATTTCGAATAATATGCTAGAAATTCAATTAAGTGAATAAGTATCTTCTAGGTAAACGTGCTCCATCCTAGACTGCGCTGTCACTCAACATCAGGCCATCTGACAAGCGGCATTAGCGCTAAACGGATAGACTATAAAATGTATGAGAATCTAGAAAATATATCGTTACGCTAAGTATTAAAATTAAAAAATTAGTATTAAAAAACTCAAGTGGTTGCCAATTCGTTTTCGCCGGAATACTCATATTCTTTCACTCCTTTACAGTGTGTTGTTTATCCCCACAACCCCGTATTATCTCAAAGAACGCTTTGAATTCATCTCTTCATCTCACAATTTACGACCTTCTACGAATCTTAGACTTAATACTCCCATACATTATTCATCTTATTACAATAATTCTTTTACTGTACAGGCTATTCGACTCTGGAATGAGCTACCTGTTACTGTTAGACAAGCTAAATCACTAACAATATTTAAGAACATGACAAAAAAGCACTACCTGCAACATAGTGATGTTTGATATTTTTACGTATATTTCTGTATATATATATATATGTATATATGTATATATTTATGCATGTGATATCAGTAGGTATAATTATATATGTCTATTAAGTATAATTTTACTCATATAATATTTTACATACTTATATGTTTATAAATGAACAAAATATATGTAAGTAACTGCTTATTTTCTAATATTTATGTATACCACCTTTGACCAATATAATCTGTTTTATTCCTGACACGGGTTGTCTGGAAGAGATCGCTTAATAGCGATAAGACCGCCCATTGTGCACATTTAGAATATTTTTAGGCTATAAGGTTTTCTGTAATGGTGTACAATAAAGTGTTATCTATCTATCTATCTATCTATGTTATAGTAGCTTTAGAACGCGCTACCTTTTGCTATCAGACAAGAAAAATCGCTATATTTAAAACTATGACCATAAAATATTCCCTATATGTCATTGGAATATGATATTTAAATGTATATAAACATTTATATATTTTGTAGATATGTATAGGTATTTGTATAACATACATATATAATTTATTATTAAAAAGTATAGTACATATAGTAGTTCGTACTATATGTCACGTATACCACCATCGCCATTATCATCTTAATTCATTCCTGGTGTTGTCTGGAATAGATCGCTTTTAGCGATAAGACCGCCCTTTGTACATAATTAGATATACTTTTAGTTTGTAAGTTCATTTTTGTATTGATGTACAATAGTTTTATCTATATATCTATATATCCCTTACATTTTCTAATACACTTGTCTAAAAGGTGATATACGCGAACCTTACTAAAAAAATATGTTAATGAAATGTGTTTTAATGGTTTCTATAGAATTATGATATGAGGGATTTTTCTAGAATGTGTCATAAAATTCTTTCGACACTGGTATCACGTAGGTAACACCTTTGATGTCGCAAATGTCCATGGAGGAGTTATTGGCGGGAACTGAAAGGAAATCTTCCAATTTCATTTTCTAAAAAACTATGTTAAATTATTAGGAGACCAAATGGAAACCATGCCGCATCAAACTAAAGAAGAATCACGTAAATCGGATCATAAATCTCAGCGTAATAGGTGTACATACGGAACGGAATGGAAAAAAATTCATGAAAAAGTTCATAAAATGAAAACTACTGGGCCAAAAAATGTTAAATTTTTAGGGGACCAAATGGCAACTATTCTGCATCGAACTAAAAAAGAATCACGTAAATCGGATCATAAATCTCAGAGTAATAGGTGTACATACATAAAAAAAAAAGTTTTGGAAGTCGGTTAAAAATGTTAAAAATTACTCTAAAATGAACAGTAGTTGAAGGATATTGATAGTTTTTGAGTAGTAATTACGTGTTTTCATGAAAAATGTGAACTGTATAGTCAAAAGTGGCCTTTCCATTTGACACAAGAACTCCGTTGAATGGCGTCGGTTGATAACCTATACAGTTCAGCTGAGCTTATACATAGGCTTAAGAAAATAAAGTAACTATAATGTGATCTAAGATCTCGCTTAAAGGCCTCGCTGCCAAGCCATAAACCTAAATAAATAAATATGTCCATAGAGGACAGTCACTACTTTCCATCAGTTGCGCTGTCTGCAATTCTACTTCTAAACTAGCTGTTACTCTGTCCGCATTCATATTTTCACCTTCTATTTTATCCCTTCAAGATTATCTGCATCTTCTCAAAGTTCATTAAGATCCGGTCAACCGCTACAAACAGAGTTACTTTCGCATTTATGATATTATACTTTTGCGTCATTCTGACGATTTACTCAGGTATTATTATCGATTTTATTGTTTTGCTTTTTTCTGTCATACGTAATCCCTTCCTATGTTTTCCTTTATTTTTACTTGTAACTGTTTTGCATAAAAAGTGTATAATTCTAATAAAGCTTTGTTCAATCTAGGTACATCGTTTATAATGTAAATAGGGATAATCGATATTACTTTTAAAAAGTGTACCGTGACGGGAATCGATTCTAGAACCTATGCATTTTAGCAAATTAGGTGGATCGACACTTCGACTGCTAAATAACAGAATATGTCTGCAACAAATTACCTGAATATAGGTATACTAAGATAACTATAATAAGTTCGCAAAATGTAATCCATAGGGGGATCCTGGGTTCGAAGGACCAGCAAATATGGGGGCGTAGAGACCAAAGGCCCTGAATATAAATGCGGAATGGCGGTGAAAGAGTGCACTTACGTCTTTATTGGCTACGATTCAAAAATTAGCAGATCAAAAAGGTACTCACGGTTGTGCCGTCGCCACGTTGCCTTTACCATGCCTGGCATGATCATTTGAAGGTAGATGCAGGATACCACTCGCGAAGGAAGTTTTTGTCTTAATTAAGCTGCGCATGCGACACTGGTTTTTGTGCAGTGATAATAGCCATGGAGCGCGTCGCGAGGTTCAATAATGCGTTTAAGCAGCGCGTGCAGGCGATAGCGGTGAAGTGCGGTGTGGGGCGGGGGTGAGAACAATACCGAAGCACGTTTGTCCACCTTTCTTTGAATCAGGGAAAATTACGAAGTGGCCCAAACAATATTTTTGTGATAATATGCCTTTAATGTATACCCTCCCGAATATATGTATTATCAATTAAAAACTGGAAAGCATCAACTCAAATACACAGAAAACAGATCCGACAAACGACTTTCTGCTTTTTAATTACATTCAATTAAAATATCATTATTTATTGTAACCAAGAGATTTGTCTGAAAAATTTTATGAGTGAGTAGATGTAAGCTTTGTACTTAACTTTAAAAATTGTTTCTAGATTGTTATAATTTAATTATAATTAATTATGAGACATGAGTCTTGTTTACTTTTCATAGTGTTTAGCAATGTGGACTAAATATTGGAAGACGTAGTTATCTTTTAATTTATTAGAACATATTTAATTGAATTTAGAACAACAGTGTTTATTAAAAACCATGTGTTTTTAAAATACTTGAGATTGTTAGATATAAAGTTTTAAAGGTTTTCTAGTCCCAGAGAACACTAGCAGTACATAGAGGCGATAGTTACTGTCGGGAATTTTGCATAACAATGCTTCTCAACGCGTTGAATTATTCTTGCGCCATGTAGGTTTTTGTACAGCGACATCTCTTAGCTAGGTAGATATTTCATTACAAGCATTTTGAAACAAAACACCTCATACTGCAAAAACTTACAGATTTAATAATTTCATCAGTATTTCAAGTTATAGTTATACTAAGTTTATATGCTCGTTGAAAAAAGTTGAAAAAGTGTTTTCTGCCCATATTGGGAAAGCGATAATGAATAACACTTTTTTAACTACCCTACAAATCTTGTATAATTACTCATAATAAAAAGGAACTGATATACTGTGTAGGACGGCCACCCTTTATGTTATATATTGTATAAGTATTGTATAAAAATCTTGTGTAAGTAAACACGAGCGCTTTATATTCCTCGCCGAACGAATTTTTGATCTGTAACAAACTTTGTAAACGACAAACAATCGTGAACGTCCTCGCAAAAGGACTAAAATAAACAAGTTTACTTTAGGAAAAGGATTTATGCATGCACGGTCTTGCGACTACATATGCAGGTAGTTTCATGCATACATTTCATAAAGGCGTTTGTAAGGCGGCATTATCGGCGTTTCATAGGGAGCAGTATTGCCTTTGTTGCAAGTTTGAAAGGGTTTTATATTTAAGCATCGCTGAAAAGATTTTAAATCATTTTTATTTGTTTTCAAAATATAACATCATGTGGCGAGTGATGGTAGCACGATCTAGTTGGTTTAAGAAGTTTTAGAAAAATGTAGAAGATTCTGGAAGAAAAAGACAAGGACAGATACAAAAATTTTAGAATAGAAGGTTCAGGATGGAAAAAACAGATCGATAGATGTTTAGAAAGGGATAAATAGTAAATAAAAGAATAACAAAAATAAGATCGAAATTATGGGTTCCAGAAGATTCTTCCCGGTATATAAGCAGCGTACTGAGCCTACCGAGTAGTTCAGTTCAGGATAGCGAAGCGACAAGTACGATACGAAAGAGTTGGGAGAGAAGTTTAATAGAAGGCAGTGACGAGTTTAGTGGGCAGT